>JAZGLO010002329.1:60000-125000 GCA_036873155.1 Biomphalaria sudanica | reverse complement strand
AAATATCAAATCAAGAAGCCGAAGAAAAGTCTACGATTGTATGTATAACCTACATTTGTATATCAAATCGTAAAAAAACTCACCCCCCGGGCCCCGCAGAGTAACGTAGCAAGAAAATTCGAATTTTATTAAAGACTTATTTGTTAATTATTATTTTTCCAAATTACATTTTTCATCACGGTGTCTGTAGAAATAATGGTAAAAGTATCAACTTCTATCGGTGCTTCGATGCGGTATTCAGTTTCCCTTCCCCCAATACTGTACATATACATCGGGCGCCCGCCGAAGAACCCTGTCCAAAAAACCCGTGGTGGTATTAAAATAAAAATACAGGGGTTAGGATGACTTTCTAATAGCTGTTGAACAACAAACATCTAATCGAAGTCAAGAATCTCTCGTACTCTCTATTCAACAGTAAAGTAGCAATTTATACATAAAACACTGAACCATAATCTTCAAAGTACTAATACAAAAATAAAACCTAATAAAATACTTAGAGAGACACACAAATAAAGGCACATTCTTCGCTTCGTATGCTAGGACAAATTTGTACCAAGGCTCCTTCTTCCCTAGTGCTATTAGAGCATGGAATGGGTTGCCTGGGCTAGCCATGAAAGCCAACGACTTGACAGAATTTAATTCACGACATACACACGCACACATACTTTTTTTCACAACACTACGGTAATTGAAAGTCGGAGCAGCAAAAGTCAAGGCACCACTGTAGCTGTTAATAACAATACTTTAAATTTATAAAGCGCGATAACAAACAGTAATGTAGGCTGAAGGCGCTTGGACAATATTTACGAACATAAACACGAGAGTGAAAATGACAAAATGATCTAAACTTTGTTACAATTTCGTTTGAATATTTGTTGTAACGTAACAAACCTTTAGACCCCCCATTGTAACAAATCTGTAAAGAGCTGAAAAGTCGATGAGTAGTCAGAGATTGTACCTAGGACTATTCCCTAAAGCGTAGGTTGGGAAAAAAAAAAGGGGGGGGGGAATAAGTGATACCGGTAATCGAACTCAAAAGTTTTTTAGTTCCGATGGTAACGTTATAAAGCGGGCCGTGTCAATTAGAACTAACAGATTATTAAATTTAAGTTTTTAGAGAGGGGGGGGCGGAGCAGGATGTGAACATAAAAAAAAAAAAACCAGTCCAAAAAATATCATACAGATATTTCAAAATAACTGAAAAGCAGAACTATAGTCTTTTTTTTACCTTTACCAATCCCTTAGTCTGTTGGACCGTTGGGGCACCAAACAAGACTCGTCGACCGTCTTTCTCCATTCCTCCCTGTCTTTTGCCTTGTTAAGAATCTCTTTCAATGGCAGGCCCGTCCATTCTTTTATGTTGTCCTTCCATCGCTTTCTCTGTCTGCCTCTTCTTCTTATTCCTGGTACTGTTCCCTGAAGGAAGGTCTTTGCGAGCTCCGAAGATCTTGTTATATAGCCATAGATTTTGAGCTTGCGTTTTTTCACTATTGTTAGCAGGTCATCATGGGGTCCGATCGCTGCAGTAACCCTGTCTCTAATCTCTTGGTTTGTGATGCGGTCTTTGAATGTGACACCTAGGATCCTTCTGTAGAATCTCAATTCCATTGCTAGGATCCTCCTCTCTAGCTCAGCAGTCCAAGACTCACAAGCATATACAAATGTGGCCACGACCAGGGAGCGCATCATTTTGGTGCCGAGGGCTAAGACTTTGTATATGGAACTATAGTTAGATAGTGTAAAGAAGACTATTAGTTGAGGCGGACAGTTAGTCGTGGAGGGGGTGAAAAAAAGGGATACCTGAAATTACGGGCCTGTCCAAATTATAACTAAAAAAATAAAGGGAGGGGAGTCCATGGCAAAATAAACAATATATAGCCTGTGGGTTAATGCTAGTGCTATAATATCCCATGCTTAGACATTATCACCTATTTCGAAACATGCATAATTTATTCAAGATTACGTTATACTTAATTTCTAAATATAGATGAACAGATATAATCTATACTAAACTTTCACAATGCCGTCTTTTATTGAGTGATTAGTAAATTAAGTTAGACCATAACTCCTAACTTTCCAGTGAATATATGAATAGAGACGATGGAGTCAAGTATCGATACAACTTCCATTTTGTTCGCTGGTAATCAATTTAATGATCCAATATAACTGCATTTTAAAAAGGCTCAAGGAAAAAAGCTAACAAAAAACACATTGTTCTGAAAAGAAGAAACAGTTAAGAGAGGAAGAAATGCTCAGAAAGAATGCACGAGTTTATTTTGTTTTAAAGGAATAAGAAACCAAGTGCATTAAAAAAATGAAGAAACAGACAAATAGAAACAGACAAATAGAAACAGACAAATAGAAACAAATGCATCAATTCCTGCTTCTCTTGCGTTCTTGTGTCAACAGGATTGGCTCAAGACGACTATGATAAAGCTGGTGGCGCTGACGAGTGCACACGTGCACATACAACTCAACACGATTGTCATTGAACGCACACAAATACTCGCACACACTGGCGCACGCTCCTAGATAATGGACACTCCAGCCGAGCGCGCGTGATGATGAGACCCTGAATAAATACCTGGCCCCGTGGACACCGACACTCAGGGGCAAGCAGTGGACATGCGCGTCATTAGCAAAATAAACAAATCAGCAGGAGGACGTTTAAACGTGGAAGACATCGATACGCTTAGTCAATAATAGAAGGGACAAGCAGACACCAACACAATCTTACACCTTGTCTTGTAAAAATAGAAACATATTTCTTTTGTCTATCTATCTATCTATCTCCCCCCGCTAAAAATAAATTATTTATATATATATATATATATATATATATATATATATATATATATATATATATATATATATATATATATATATATAGAGAGAGAGAGAGAGAGAGATGTTTGCGTGTGTAGATATAATTAATCTTTATTACATTCTGACCCTTCATTCTTTCGGAAGATGCTTTTTGTACCCGAGAATAGGTTCTTCCTGGAGTTAGTGGAAAAATTGTAGACCCCCTCTTGGCAGCAATGAGCCCCGCCGCCAAGCACTATTTGCAGTATTGAAAGCCAACAAAATACATATTACATATTCTGAGGTATCTACAGTGCATTATCCTGCTATTAAAAAGTTTTATTTCAAAAACCTAATCTGCTGTTCTTACTAACTTAGATCTTCCCGCGTCGTGCGGCGCATTGGGCGGCAAGCTGCTTACATAAAAATATGTCACTGGCAATGTTTGAAGCCTCTTCCCACCTGCTCTGAGGACCTCCATGAAAGTGCGGCGCCAAGTTGTACTAGGATGTCCCTGTTTGCGCTTTCCTCGTAATAACCTCCATGTCGCAACTCTAATTATGCGTAATTCATTTTGGCGAAGAGCATGACCAGCAAACCTCATGCGACGCTCTGTCACAAACTTACTAAGGGGTCGACTTCCAGTTTGGCATAGGATTTTCTTGATTGCAACTGACTCATAAACTCTGTCTTAGCTATCTTTGTTGAGCCACATTAGGTCTTTTTCAATTTTGGCAGACTATTCACTGCACTATATTAGTGGAGCCCAGCCACTGGTAGAAATTTGTAACCTCTCCTGGCTACGCTCTTGGACTGTAGTTTGCTTTAGATTTTATATCGAAAAGGAAAGTTTTATCGTCAAAATCGTCTGTTAAGGGGTTTTAAACTAAAAAAATCTCTGGAGTATTTTTTTTAACAAATTAAAACCCCATTTAGGTACGCTTTTAGAATTTGGTGAGAGTAGTTTGCTTTAGAATAATATTGAAGTGGGGTTTTGAACCTCAAAAACCCCCTTGGCTTAGTTCGTTTGAGTTATTTTTTGTTTCGTTTTATAGAAGTTGGGGGTTTAACTGCAAAAACCCCTGGTAGGGAGCTTTAAACTTAAAACCTCCTTGGCTGCGCTGGGGCAAGTGATGGTTTAGTATTAAAATCTCAACTAAAATAAACAAAATCAAAGCAAAAAATCAGTCATTAAATGCAGCGCCATTTTGAACCCAACCCCCCCCCTGGCTACGCCAAACTATCTATCTATCTATCTATCTATCTATCTATCTATCTATCTATCTATCTATCTATCTATCTATCTATCTATCTATCTATCTGTCTGTCTGTCTGTCTGTCTGTCTGTCTGTTTTATATTATAGATTTATTGTACATTTGAACATTTTTTATTTTCTCCCAAATAAAATATTTAAAACAACATAGAAGCAAAAGAAAGAAATTTATTTTACAAAACCAAAAGGGCGAAGATTCACACTTTAAAAAGCACTATATACAAGTTGGCCTTTTTTTTTTAAAAAAAAGGTTATTTTGTTAATCTTGTGCATATGAACTTAATAGTTCAAACTTTGATACTGTAAAGCTTTGATTAACTACATATACAGACCGCAGAGCTTAAATTTGATATATAAAGGTGTCTGGTATCTATAAGCCCAAACTGCCTCTGACTGGCTGAATGATATATGTACCAGGGGATCTCATCTATGGTGTACGGATTCGCATGAATAAAATTTCGTGCACAGTTTCGTTTTTGTTCTTACTACGTACCGACACACGTTTTGGCATATTCGGAATCTCTAGCTTTCTATGAAACATTTGTATTCTACTTTTGGTATTTTCCCAAAAGGCTGTATTTTATATATAAAGCAAAAAGAGATTTAATCTCCGACGCATACATTAAACAAGTTTTGAGTTAGAGAAAAAACATATCCATTCAGAGGATGTAAATTGGTAAGTTAACATCTGCCTTAAACAATCGAGTTCTTTAAAACGCAGATCTTATACAAGCCAACATACTGTATGGCCATTTGGAAACTGATGTCGTGAAAATAAGAAGCCAACATACTCTATGATGTCGTGAACTGATGTCGTGAAAATAAGAAGCCAACATACTGTATGATGTCGTGAACTGATGTCGTAAAAATAAGAAGCCAACATACTGTATGAAGTCGTGAACTGATGTCGTGAAAATAAGAAGCCAACATACTGTATGATGTCGTGAACTGATGTCGTGAAAATAAGAAGCCAACATACTGTATGATGTCGTGAACTGATGTCGTGAAAATAAGAAGCCAACATACTGTATGATGTCGTGAACTGATGTCGTGAAAATAAGAAAATCTTCCTAGACTCTTTGGCTGCCAGACTTTCTGCCTATTAACGTAGCCAGAATGTAAAACAATGCATTTTGCAGAGGATGCAATCACTAGGAACAACTGGATTTTACCGGTTGAAAAGCGTTAGATTGAAATGTTGAGCGGAGTTGGATGCTGGAGAGAAGCCTAGCCAATGAGATGGATCGTAATGATTTGACCTAGAATCCAATGAAGCTTCATGCTGCCGACATTGTAGGCTGGCATTTGGAAGGCTTTTAATGCATGTCCAGGAGCAATACCAATTGTCTTGATAGAATTAGGGTAACGTTTACGTCTGATAAACATTGAAGTCACGAGTGAAATAGATTACCTAGAGACTTTGGATCAGAGCTAAGATTTTTGTAGCGCGAAACGTTTGAGATTTTTTACATAGCTTATATCAACTCACTCTGTCTGTCTGTCTGTCTGTATGTGTGTGTATTTTTAATTTACATAAATGATTTACCAAATTGCATTACTTCAGGAACAAAAGTCAGATTATTTGCAGACGATTGCATAATATATAGAACAATAAAAACAACACAAGACACAGATATTTTACAAAGAGAATTAGATGAATTACAGAAATGGGAATCAAATTGGAGCTTGTCTTTCCACCCAGAAAAATGTCAGTTGTTAAGAGTAACAAAAAAAAATAAAACAAATTAATTCCACTTATCTTATTCATGGCAAACCAGTAACACAGACTTAAAACGCAAAATACCTAGGTGTTATAATAAATGAAAAACTGTCATGAAATCCACATATCGATGAAACTATAAAAAAATCAAACAAAGCATTAGGATTTATTAAAAGAAATTTCTATAAATCAAATAAGAACATAAAACTAAAATGTTATTTAACCTTGGTTAGGCCAATAATAGAATATGCATCCTCTGTTTGGGACCCCTCAACTCAAGAAAACATTAAGAAACTGGAACAGACACAAAATAGAGCAGTGAGATTCTTAAAAACTAATGAATATTCACATTTGACTAGAGTAACACCTATAGTAAAATCACTAAATTTAGAAAGCCTTCAGGACAGAAGACTCAAAAGTAAAGTAGCAATTATACATAAAACACTGAACCATAATCTTCAAATACAAAAACAAAATTTAATAAAATACTCTGAAAGACACAAAGATAAAGTCACATTCCTCATCCCATATATTAGGACAAATTTGTACAAATACTCCTTCTTCCCTAGTGCTATTAGAGCATGGAATGGGTTGCCTGAGCTAGCCAGGAAAACCAGTGACTTGGCAGAATTTAAGTCATTGGTTAATATGCATGACTAAATGCATGACGCGTAGGACGTAATCATCTTTTTTGAAGTAACGTCTGTATTATTTAAGATAAGATAAGATAAGATAAGTGTGTCTGTCTGTCTGGCCAAAAGTTTGTGCATCTTATTTCTCCCACACCCAATCTCGGATCACGTTGAATTTTAAAACAAAAATTTATTGAACCTAACAAACCAATCAGTCAATTAATTATTGGTAATTAATTATTTTTGTTTGCTGTCTAATAAGGGAAATAACCTCTAAATTATTGAGATATATAGTTGTAAATGCAAAGTTCTTTCCCTTAGATACGCTTTAAAAAAAAAAGATTTGTTATTTTTTTTATTTCTATTTTACACGAGAAAAGAATAACAAATCTGGGTATTTTTATTTTAAGGTTTTAAAACCTAGATACTGGATAATAATTTAAAAAAAAAAAGGAACAAGCGACAGAGATGCTCAGTCTCAGCGACGCTAGTGCTACAAGAGACCCAGACGATACAGATGAGTTTTTCAATCGGAAGCAGTTTTTGTTTAATGAGATCAGAAAACACTATCATCGTCAGTCAACATTGGCTCCTCTGTCCCGATATCTAAATATAATAACTATCAGTTGAGAGACAAGTCTAGCGGGACAAATATTACAACGTCGGCATTGCTCTTGTAGTTTTGACAACAAAACTAATATTCGATTACGCCTGACACACATCATTGCACTCGCGCAGACGATCAGCTTGACCTAATTAACGTTCACTCATTTCTTACTATTTCCCCCTACAGCCTCGAATTCACTTCCTCACCCCAACCACACAATAAGCACCGCAAACCTTCACAGTATTAACACGCCAATGTTTTGATTAGCAGGCGATATATATTCAATAGGAAAGTCAAGTATCGATAGAGGACTTTTTTGTGTGTGGGTTACATTTGGTTCGCCGGTAATCGTGTTAATGATGTTATCGAATCCGCAATCATTCTGTACCGTCCGCAACGAAAACAGACAGTCGGATGAGGCTTTTTAGATGATGAATCGATACCTAATTGTATCGTTCGGGGCTCGGACTGGACTGCTGGGAACTAATCTTTTGTGGCAGGGAAAGGTGCTGTTACCATAGTGATAAACTTAGTTAACGGTCATATTTACAAATGGCGCTCACTCTTGCTTCTCCCAAAGTGAAGTCAAATGTACTGGTCAAACAATCAATTTAGCCACTCACATAATACAATCTAATCGATTTATTTTTTTCGACAGAAATGATCACATTATTTCCCAGGGACAAAAGGATAGAAAGTGACATTTATATTTAAGAAAGAAAAAAAACATTTTTTGCCTAAAGCGTCTCTTCTTCCTCATTTATATTTCAAGGTTTATCCCCAAAAAGACCAAAACTTTTATCCCAGATAGTTAAACACATTTATTTTTTATATCAACGCTAAAATGTTTTCATTCCCAACAGCAATACATATTGTATCCCCGACACCAGGGGCAACCTTTTTCTATCGAGGGCCGCATTAAATTTTTAAAAAAGAAATTGGGGCCGCATATTGTACCTAACGTTATATATATACAACTTCGAAAAATACGGTAGCTCACTGTGTATAATGTCTTTTAATTGACATGTATACTGGATTACACTTTTACATTTCTTTTTTTTACACTCTCGAGGTATTACAAGAGTTTCTGAAACTAATTTTTACGCATATTTGTTAGAATTTCGTTGTTGTCTTTTTTACATCACAACATTTCAGTTGTGTAGTTGTACCCAATGTGAAATATTTAACTGATTACAATCGCGTATAATGTTTCCGGAACTTTGGAACTAGCTAAAAAAAAACACCTTTTTTTTTACTGTTGTATGTTGACCCAAGTAATGTAAAAGTTTTGCATCAAAGTTATTTTTAAGTTTTAAGTTCTTGAGGAGTTATTATTCGCTTTCAAGTTCCATAATCAAGAAATTCAACCATTTCACCAGAAAATTTTACCTTTCAGCAAAGGAAAATGACGAAACCTGTTTTCATGTGCTTGCCTGGAGAAATGGGAAAGGTTTGAAAAGATTTCACATGCACATACATTTGACATGCAAACAACCCATTGCAATACTCCCAATGAAAAAGATAAAGTCTGTCTTTTAACTCTTCATTAGCAATATTAGTAACAACGTTTGTCCTTCCAGGAACAGAACAATGTCTTCCTTGAGATCCCATGTTCTTCTCAATACCTTGCCCAGCTAAGCCAGCGGATACTACTGTGGTACCGAACATCGGAATGTTTTGTTTCCAAATCTTCAAGTACTTTTCAGAACTGCCTGTGGTTAAGACCCCTAGCTCAGAAACGTTTGATCACTGAGATGCTTGGGTCAACAGTATGTTTGATTTTGAATGCAGCTTGGCGCACACTTTCCCGTCGACTCTTTTGTGTGTACTACAAAAACTCTCCGTCAAAGCTCGTGCCTCATCAGTCGTTAAACTCGCCATCTTTTTCTAAGCCCACACTTTCAACACACTTCTTCAAAGCATCAAATACATACTGACTTGAGTTTGTGTCTTTGACTGAATATTTCGACATAGTGCTTACAACTTTTTTTTAAAATGACAACTTTAGCCTCTTTATCAAAAGTGATAAGAATTAGAAGTTTCAATAATTTATATAGATATTTAAAATTATTTATTTTGATAATATTTGCATTTTAATTTTTGCAATTTGTGGGCACACTTTATTTCTGTAGGCATAACACGCTCTGGCGTTGCCGTAATTTGACCACTCCTGCCCTACACCAGTACATATTGTATCCCAAACACCAATACATTTTGTATCCCCAACACCAATACATTTTGTATCCCCAACACCAATACATTTTGTATCCCCAACACCAATACATTTTGTATCCCCAACACCAATACACATTGTATCCCCAACACCAATACATTTTGTATCCCCAACACCAATACATTTTGTATCCCCAACACCAATACACATTGTATCCCCAACACCAATACATTTTGTATCCCCAACACCAATACACATTGTATCCCCTTCAACAATCTTGTATCCCAAACATCAACCTAAATTCTTATCCCCAGCATTAAGATATCTTTTATTGCTTGAGATATGTCCTGTTTAGCAAGCTGAACTGCATCTTCCAGTCAGAATGATTACTGACGACTCTATTCTGTAATTGTTAAACATATGCTTCAAATACAGTCCAGAATATGTAGCATTTCTATCCCTTGTTCTATACGAAACCAAATAATCAATCACCAATCGTTAATTAACTAATTATTGTTATTTTTAAAAATTGATTCTTGTTTTGTCAGTTAAAAGAAATATTTGTGCAGAATGTTTAACTCGATCCGATCATCAGTTAAAGGGAGTGCGAGAAACAACGTGTACAAACTTTGGACCAGATGGAGTGCGAGAAACAACGTGTACAAACTTTGGACCAGAGGGAGTGCGAGAAACAACGTGTACAAACTTTGGACCAGAGGGAGTGCGAGAAACAACGTGTACAAACTTTGGACCAGAGGGAGTGCGAGAAACAGCGTGTACAAACTTTGGACCAGAGGGAGTGCGAGAAACAACGTGTACAAACTTTGGACCAGAGGGAGTGCGAGAAACAACGTGTACAAACTTTGGACCAGAGGGAGTGCGAGAAACAACGTGTACAAACTTTGGACCAGAGGGAGTGCGAGAAACAACGTGTACAAACTTTGGACCAGAGGGAGTGCGAGAAACAACGTGTACAAACTTTGGACCAGAGGGAGTGCGAGAAACAACGTGTACAAACTTTGGACCAGAGGGAGTGCGAGAAACAACGTGTACAAACTTTGGACCAGAGGGAGTGCGAGAAACAACGTGTACAAACTTTGGACCAGAGGGAGTGCGAGAAACAACGTGTACAAACTTTGGACCAGAGGGAGTGCGAGAAACAACGTGTACAAACTTTGGACCAGAGGGAGTGCGAGAAACAACGTGTACAAACTTTGGACCAGAGGGAGTGCGAGAAACAACGTGTACAAACTTTGGACCAGAGCGAGTGCGAGAAACAACGTGTACAAACTTTGGACCAGAGGGAGTGCGAGAAACAACGTGTACAAACTTTGGACCAGAGGGAGTTGATAAAAGCGTTGAAAAAACCTGTAAAGTACAAAGTTTATTGATCGCATCAGTGAAGCCAGAAAAATAAAAGGCCACAATAGAAATCAGCTAGGCAACAATAGAGATCCTGCATGACAGGAAACAGGCAATATTGGGTCCTCGTCAAGGGGCCTGGGGGGGGGGGGGGGAGAAGTGTCTCAGAGATCAATATGTCCGGTGAAGTGACAGGCAGGATGCCAGACTTGTAGAACTGCATGGGCTCAGGGAGGCTCACTAAGGCCGCTGGGTTAACAGAGATTTAAAAGAAAAGACGGCTAAAGCATTTTATAAATATATGGCATGGTATTTTTAGGAGACTAGACTAGTGATGCTCAGCCTAATTCGACTTGCGGGCCATTTTAACTTTCGACACGCGTGTCGCGGATCACATCAACAAAAAGTAAAAAAAAAATAATAAAAAAAATTCACCTGAAACGATTTCAAACTATTGGATCTAGTACATTAATTTAATGGAATATTTAAAGTACATCATTTTTTACGCGTCTAAAAATGGCTTCATTTCTTTACTTAAAATGTGAGCAACATTGTATCTACCTTTACCAGCAACTTATTTTCTTGTCTCCTTTTGGTCAATATTCCCATCGACCCTCCAATCTCTGGGCGTAGTTTGACCAATCTTTTATTCGCGGCTCAAACAAGAAGGCTTTCATATTTGTTTTATAATGTCGCTGTATATGTTGTTGTTTCTGAAACAGTCAGACTTTCTTAACAAAACAATTACGTTGACTTATGTTCCACAAAAAGATCCATTCATTTTTACTGGTAGACTCTACATTCAGAGTTCCATTTCAGAAAAGCCCACTCGTTACACGTCATGGTGACCAATCATTCAGAGAAAAAGTGAGGGCCCTAACGAAGGTAAAGATACTTTTTCAACTTTTTTGAAGGGGGGAGGATTTTCTACTTTTTAAGCCGACGTTTAGGCTGGCCGGATGGAACCACGTCGCGGACCGGTACTGGCCCGCGGGCCGTACTTTGGGCATCACTGGTGAGTAGACCATTTGCTTTAAAAGTTCGTCACTCGAAGCCAAATGCACCAACGTTGGAAACTTCCCTGTGTCAAAAACATATACCATAGGTCTACTAAGCTCTCAGATATAAATTTGTAATTTTTAAAGGAATGAATAACATGTTTTGAAGTGTGAGCGTGTTCTGATATTTTATGTAGGAATGCAGTACTCTTTCTGTCTGGGTGGATTCGCTTACACGTTTCCATTTCCCATTCTCGGATCAAGTTGAAAAATTTTGCATATTTATTCATCGTCAAAGACAAAAGCATGAATCAATAAAAAAATAAACTAAACAAAATAATTAATTAGCGGTAATTTATTAATTAATCATGTTTTAAAAAGAAAAAGGGGATATAAACCTTGCAATACTGATAAATATGGCCGCAATTTGATGTTTCTCTCCCTTTACTCGTTAAAAGCTTTGTTTTTAAAATAAACTATTTTTTTATTTTTTTTGCTTGTCCGAATGATATGATAGTATGAATTTATGGTATGTTATTTTAAGAATAGGAAGTAATTATTCTATGCTTCATTGTTTAAATCCAGCCTATTACTGAAGACCTTATTTTAAAAAATATACTTAGTCAAACATAGTTTTGAATCATATTCATAAAAGTATACGTATTTGGTAAATAATTACTAGCATTTCATTAAGTTAACACAAAATATCGCAGAACAAATGAAAGGTTGTCTAGAAGTTTACAAATGAGGATTTTGAATTCTCGCAAGAAATACTTTAGCCTGCAAAATCAGAAATGTTTCAATAGTAATGATCAGGTGACATGATCGAGCGGCCCCGCAAAGCAATCCTGAAGGACACAGTGCGAGGTACAAGGAGGACTGAATAGAGGCTGGTTGTATGACCCTGTTAACCCTGTTCTAGATGCAATGTTATAAATATAAAATGTTGTTATGTTTCATTTAAATTAAAATTGCATTCATGTTCTACATTCATGAACCCCACATTCTATGTTACAAGTGAACAAGATCTTTAGATGGATGTATATGTGTTTGGTTCAGTCTAAAAGTTATCAGAAACATCTTGAAATGAATCTATGTATCTTTATAATATCTGAATAGTTAGTTCTTTGCTAAATTCGTAGAGTGATTTAGTTACTTCTATCTGTTAGATTATAAAGGTTATATATTTTTAATACTGTTACCATGTAATGGTAGTCAATATAAATAAATGAGAGAAATTTTATCGTCGTAATGGTATGTGTGTGTGTTTATGTTTTATATGTTATTTCATTTTAAGTTTTCAGCAGACGACATCTGCCAAGGGAAGAAACCAATTTTAATATAAATCAAATAAGGGGAGATAATAACAAGGAAATTGCTGTAAAAAAAGTGAATAAATCTAATCTTGTTTGGGATAGCAATCTAATCCAGGTTATACATAGCCATATTTATCAATTTCAAAGATCGATAACCAGTCAATAAATCTTTGTATAAATTCCTACCGAGAAATTTATCAAAGTGTCAAGCATCGCTCGACTCCTCTTTTTATGTCTCTCTTTTTTTAAATATCTTTTTCACTCCTCTCTCCCACTTTCGATGTACACCTTTCTCCAATCTTCTATTTTCTCTCATTCTCCACTTCTCTCTCTCACACAGCTGTTATTCTGCACTTTTAACTGCTACCAATTTAGTTGTTTTATGACAAACACACTTAAATACAACGTTAGAATTGTTTTCACGTCTGCAAACGAGCTGGCGCAACATCTCGCGAGAGCGCCATACTATATCCCCCCCCCCCCCCGATATTTCTACAATGACAGAATGACTCCTAATGCCGGATGCTTGATGTCGTTGGGCAGATGCTTCACACACCACAACAGTCTGACAGATGTCCACCTCCCCCCTCCCCCTCCCCTCCCCTGCCAACCACAACGTGAAGCTAGCCAGACACTTGTTGTCCACGTCTGCATGACATACTGTCGGCATCAAGGTCAGAAATCATTTCATATTTTCTCCCTATTGACCAGACAATGAGTTCAGACACAAATGTGACAAGATAGAGTTGGAAGACGATTACAGGACAAGAAGATGTTCTTGCTACCATTAGAAAGGGAGGATTAGCTTTCTCTTGATCGCATAAACAAGCAAAATATAAAAACTATATCTTTGAAAATAAAAACGGCTTATTTAAGGGGAATAACCCCAAACGTACAAGTATATTTCTCAATAATTCAAACGTTATTTCCCTTTTTCGATGTAAAAAAAAATCTATTACCAATAATTAATTGGCTAATTAATTACTTTTTAAAGTTTATTCATGTTTTGGTTCATTCAATACATAATTGTTTCAAGTGATCCGAGAATTGGTGAGGAAGAAATAAGGATTACAGTTGTTTAAGGCCGAAAACTCGATTTATTTAACCATATCTCTGAATACTGTGGGATTAAATTTCCTACTTAGTATCAAACAAAATAATTAATGATTTATATTAATCGATTAACTGTTGTTTTTTTTTAAGATTGATTCATGTATCGTCTTAGCCGAAGATAATTTTGCAAAGTTTCAACTTGATCCAAGAATGGGTGTTATAGAGATAATGTCTTCAAACTTTTAAACAGACAGAGTGAGTTGATATAAGCTTTGTACAAATGATGATGAAGTGGGTGTTTCACATATTCTAATCATACATTTATATGTTTATATTCAAGACAGTCAAAAGAGATATAAAAGCTACTAGATCTTAAACTAGGATTAAAGGGTTATTTAAAGTAAAGTGTCTTTATCAGACCATGCAGTCTATAAAGCAGATGATGTAAATAATTGTCATCTATTTCTGTGGCCCACAGTTGACGAGAGTGTCTTGTGGTCAGAACAACGACTTTACTTTTCCCAAGTAATATCAGTTATCCATTAGAGCTGGGTGGACTCCAATAGACCCCTAAATAAAAAAATTCAGTCTTCACAATGATTCGAACTCGGGGCCCTTCCATTCGCTGTACTACTCAGCCGGCCGCCCACCAAAAAAGGTTTATTTTCTTTCGTTTATATTGGGGAATTTCATACGTTTTTTTTTCTCTGTCATTTCGTTTTGTACAGGTTTCATACGAAAATAAACTACAGACGAGCAGAGGATGGCAGCGGGCAGGGTTCGAACACGCGACCATCCAGACCACCGAATGACAGTACACAGCGCATACCACACGACATCCATACATAGATCAAATCCACAAATTGCAAGCTGTCTGGCGTATCCGAGCTATAGAAGGACGTATTGAAAAAGGCAAATATAACAAAATGTTTGAAATAGATCTAAATCCAATCCAGTAAATCAGTAATACACAAACTATGGCTCACATCCGCGGGTCATATCCGGCTAGTCATTAATAAATTAAATTCAGTGACCTCAGCGTACCGATTGGCTCGCAATGGAGAAAAAGAAGACCAAATTTCAGGCCAAAGTTTTCCAAAAGGCATGGATCTTGAAAGGAAGAAAAAAAGAAGAAGAAGAAGAAGAAGAAGAGAGAGAGAGAGAGAGAGAGAGAGAGAGAGAGAGAGAGAGAGAGAGGAGAGAGAGGAGAGAGAGAGAGAGAGAGAGGGGGGGGAGGGGGCGTGTACACCGAAGGATAAAGAAGCGGAGAAAACAGAGGGGACGGTGGGTGACAAAGTATTGAAGAAGTTGCATCTCACAATTATTGCTTGTATTGCCGGGACATGACTAGAATACATCTAAAGAACAGAGCCAAGGAGATTGACGTGAAACCGTCTGAAACAGGCTTTTATCGTTTGTTTATCTTATTCCAACATTCAAATCAGATGGTAACAAGCTATACTACAGTAAACATCAAATGTCGTAAGAAAATAAATTGAAACTGCTCTCTGCCTTGGTCTAATTCAGCGGTTCTTAACATTTTAATATTCAATAAACGTTACTTAGTGACTGGTAGGTCTGAAGTATAGCGTGTATCTGATGTGTAGTCTATAAATTTTGAGATCATGAATCTTTTAAATATATCATTTGATAAGATCAAGCGGCCCTTTAAAACTATCGTGTGATTGATGGCGACAAAGTCATACTTGGCTTCTAGTGGTGTGCCGCCACGAACACGAACTGCTCACCATAACCACCCTTTGCTACCGTCCTGTAGTATGTTTGACATATGGTGTATTATGTTTGACATATGATGTATTATGCTTGACATAGGGTGTATTATGTTCGACATAGTCTGTATTATGTTCGACATAGTCTGTATTATGTTTGACATAGGATGTTTTATGTTTGACATAAGATGTATTATGTTTGATGCTCAGAGACTCAAGGCAAGGACCAAGGTAAACTACGACTGCATCAGAGACCTGCTATTCGAAGATGACTGTACCCTAAATGCCGCAAACGAAGTACCTACAAAAGAGCATGTCCCTCTTCGCTAATGCCTGCAAAAATTTTGGCCTAACCATAAATTTTAAAAAGTTTTGCAACAACCTCCTCCAAATAAATCTGTCACAGACTTTCTCATAGATGGCCAGAAAATAGCAAACGTCAAAAAGTGTGTCTATCTGGGAAGCATCATATTAGCAAACGCCAACCTAGATGATGAGGTTGACTTCCGGATTGCTCGTGCCAGTGCTGCTTTGGCAGACTTCAAGAACAGAGAGGACTCAGCATATCCACATATTCGGAAGTATTCTAATCTGCTAGGAAGTATTTTAATCTGCTAGGAAGTCTTCTAATCTGCTAGGAAGTATTCTAACCTGCTAGGAAGTATTCTAATCTGCTAGGAAGTCTTCTAATCTGCTAGGACGTCTTCTAATCTGCTAATAAGTCTTCTAATCTGCTAGGAAGTATTCTAATCTGCTAGGAAGTCTTTTAATCTTCTAGGAAGTCTTCTAATCTGCTAGGAAGTTTTCTAATCTGCTAGGAAGTATTCTAATCTGCTAGGAAGCATTCTAACATATTCGGAATATTCGATCCGAAGTATTGTGCCATATTCGAAAGTAGATAAACATCTAGATTAGATAAAGGTGCAATTCAGGAATCAATTTTTCAAGCCTGATTTGAAGCTAGACGCCTTCAGAAGTTTGTTCAGTTCTTTTTGGAAACATTATATTAATACCCAACAGACACATGACATATAGAATTATATATTATAGAACCTTTGATTTTGTTTCCAAAACAATATTATCACGAGTAAAAAAAAACAACAACAGAACAGAAAAACGAAATAGATTAATATAAGGCAAGCCGAATAAAAAAAAAAAAAAAAAAAAATAACTTCTAGAAAAATCCCACAAACATACATTCAGAGGGAGAACTCAGAAAACGCCTATTATAGTTCGATATTATTATTCGATATTATTACAGTTAACGCCAAGTTTCTCAAAAAGAAAGTCTACGCCAGGGCAAAAAAAAAAAATGGAGAGAAAAAAAGGGAGATAATTACAGGGCACCATGTGAGGTCACAAGAGGAAATAGGTTTTTAGGAAGCAGAGGCTATAACGAGGCTGAGGCTTTACATTGTCACACAGTATACACTGGTCAAGTTGATGGAAGGGCAATAGAAGAGGCAAAAGTTCAATGGGCAAACCTCTACAGCAGCAGTTCTCAACCTTTTATGCTCGGCGACCCCTTTTTACAATCCCCCACGCTGCCGCGACCCCTCCCCCACATACTGCAATATAGGGATAGACAATAACAATCCATATTTTCGATGGTCTTAGGCGACCCCTGGCAAATCGTCAATCGACCCCCTAGGGGGTCGCGAACCACAGGTTGAGAACCCCTGCTCTACAGAGAAGACGCTACGGAAGAGTATTGTGCAATAATAAACAATGATATTCAAAAGAGACTCTGAATAAATGTGTATATCCTTTTGGTTTGGAATATAAATTTAAGGCATACATTTTGTAAGAAGCTCACATGATTTCATCTTTTAGCTAAGCTGTTTATTATCCCTCCCCCCATTACGCCCCCTTCATTTTACAAAATAGAAGGTTTTTTTTAATGGCTTTAATTCAAAGATTGCTTCTGAGCGGCTTAACATAACTTTGGAGATAGTTCGCTCTTTTGTGGTTTGAAGATGAAATATTAACATCAAATTATCTCCCCTGTCATTATCATAACAAGAGGTATAAACTTAAAAACAAGTAACATAAAAAAAGTTGTTTTTATTACAAAGCTTATTTCAACTTCAGTGGCGTATCTAGGAGGGAGAAAGGGGTGTCTAAATTTGAAAATCCACTGGGCTCCCACCTGAGAGGGTCGCCCAGATGATTTTCGGAAATTTGTTTTACATTAAATATTATGCCTTTATCTCAAGTCATGATGTCGAATGTCAAAATGCACGGAACCCATAAAGAGGCCAAGCCCATAGGGCCACAGAATCCTTAGCTACGCCACTGATAAACTCACTTTGTCTGTCTGTCTGGTAAAAAGTTTGACGTTTTCTTTTCCCATTTCCCATTCTCGGATCAAATTAAAACTTTGCTCAGTTATTCATTAAACCTGACACGACATAAATCAATAAATAAAAACAACTAATTATTAATTAATTACTTGTGATTAGTTATTTTGTTTGATATCAAAATAAGGGGAAATAAATGCTACTTGAGAGATGTGACTATATTGTTAGTCTCAGTACTAAAATGTAAAATGTTCAAATGATAAGGAAAGGTAACTCTTACCTTCAAATAGAAAACACTCATTCCAATGCGGGTTAAGGTTCTTTTTCTTGACTTTGGTTAAAAGTTTGTGTTTTTTATCCGGCAGAAGCATGATTTTCACGTAGGGGTCGCTGGTACCCGTTACGTCTTTGGCGGGTAAATCTTTGGCCTTGATAATCCTCAGTGTCAAGGTCAATGACTGGAAGTCGTATATAAGTCCGAGCTGAAGGCTGCCCAGCTTGTAGTCGACCCCTTCCACGTACGGTCCCTGGGCGCCTCTCTCCACCACCTCCGCCTCATCCATGAGCATGCTGGCGATAGATTTGACATTTTTCCACACGCTGGACTCCCCTTCTCCCTTGTCCTCCTCCGACGCTGATCGACTCTGACTGTTAAGGCTGGCGCCCTGAGGACACAAACAAATGTACTGTCAGAATAGAAATCTCATCACCGAAATATCAAGAAGAGAAAAACAGAAATACATGTCAGGCAGATAGAATTATTACAAAGCTTATATCAAGTCTGCCTGTCTGTCTGTCTGTCTAGCAGAAAGTTTTAACCCGGAAAAAAAAGTCAATTATTGGTAATTAATTATTTTGTTTGATACCAATAAGGGAAATTAATCCTTCAGTATCCACATCTATGGTTAGCTATGTCGGGTTTTGTCCCCTTAAATAATTGTACTCTTTATTTCTCCCACACTTTAAAACAATTATTTATTGTACCTAACAGAGCATAAATCATTTACAAAATTAACCAATTAATCAATTCATTTCTATTAATTAATTATTGTATGTGATATCGAATAAGGGAAATAATTGTTGAGAGCTGTTGTTGTAACTGCCGAGTTCATCCCCTTGGTTACGTTTTTTTTTTTTAAAAAGAGTTTTTATATGTTGCTTATTTTATTTCATTTTCAAGTCTATGGTGGTTACTGTAACAGTCTTGATGACAGACATGTAGGTGTGTGAAAACTGTCAGACCTTAATTACATGTAAGGTGGGGGGTACTGTTCATGACTGACTGGCTGGACTAATAGAGCTGTTGACAGCTTGGTTAAAGCGCTTGGTTGTTTAAGCATGGTGGAAGATCAAACAAGAGCAATAGGGCACCCACTTCAAAGTCGGTGGTCGTCCAAAAGGCGCGTACTTTGGGCAATGCAGAGAGAATTATGACCCAGGATGCCGCCCACTGCAGAGAGGATGACGAGACAGTAGACCCCATTCTCGCCTCTTGCATGATAAGGGACGATCCAATTATAAGAGAGAACTGTTACATGCTTTGGTTCAGGTTACTCCTTGCACGGGAGAGAGAGAGAGATAGAGAGAGAGAGAGAGAGATAGAGAGAGACCCCATTCTCGCCTCTTGCATGATAAGGGACGATCCAATGATAAGAGACAACTGGTACATGCTTTGGTTCAGGTTACTCCTTGCACGAGAGAGAGAGAGAGAGAGAGAGAGAGATAGAGAGAGAGAGACCCCATTCTCGCCTCTTGCATGATAAGGGACGATCCAATGATAAGAGAGAACTGTTACATGCTTTGGTTCAGGTTACTCCTTGCACGGGAGAGAGAGAGAGATAGAGAGAGAGAGAGAGAGAGAGAGAGAGACCCCATTCTCGCCTCTTGCATGATAAGGGACGATCCAATGATAAGAGAGAACTGTTACATGCTTTGGTTCAGGTTACTCCTTGCACGGGAGAGAGAGAGAATGAGAGACCCCATTCTCGCCTCTTGCATGATAAGGGACGATCCAATGATAAGAGAACTGTTACATGCTTTGGTTCAGGTTACTCCTTGCACGGGAGAGAGAGAGAGAGAGAGAGAGAGACCCCATTCTCGCCTCTTGCATGATAAGGGACGATCCAATGATAAGAGAGAACTGTTACATGCTTTGGTTCAGGTTACTCCTTGCACGGGGCCAGTGGGCCCTTGAGACACACGTACATTAAGGGCTAATTAATAACGATGATTAGAAAGAAACGACACAACTGTTCATTGAAATTAAATCCTATTGTAACCACAAATATCAGTAGCTATAATATATTGAGTAGTGGAGTTTATTCGGTCCTTAGACCTTTTTTTTTATATATTTTTTTTATTTTTTTTGAGTGAACTTTTTGATCTTGAGGAAATCTAATCAATTACATGAGTAGCCGTCTGAGAGGAAAGGTTATAGGATTGAGGGGGAGATATATTGTGAACTAGGAGTGGGGATGAAGAAGGTGGTGTGTAAGGGCTAGAGGACCTGGGGCTTGAGCTAAGAAGCTGACATAAAAATGGCTTAAAACACCAGGAAAAACATGTCCTTGCGTTGCGCGGCTGATTTAGGTCGCAATGATTGCAGCTTACCGATAACTGTCAAGAGAAAGAGAGAGAGAGAAAAAAAGAGAGAGAGAGAGAGAGAGAGAGATTGGAGAAATTAAGAGAATGTTAAAGAAGAGTGGGAGAAGGAGAAAGAGAGGAGGTTTAAAAGAGATAGATAAGTGAGAATGATAAATGGAGCGATAGAAGATAACAGATAGAGAGAAAGTGAAAATAAAAAAAATAGAAAGAGAAATCAAGAAAGAGAGAGAGAACAAGAGGAAGGAGAGCGACAAATAAAAAAAAGAGAGTGAGGAAAGAGAAGTAAAAATAGAAAGAAGAGTGAGAGAGAGAGAGAGAGAGAGTCAGAGAGGAAGAGACAGAGAGAAAGAGACAGAGAGAAAGAGACAGAGAGAAAGAGACAGAGAGAAAGAGACAGAGAGAAAGAGACAGAGAGAAAGAGACAGAGAGAAAGAGACAGAGAGAAAGAGTCAGAGAGGAAGAGACAGAGAGAAAGAGACAGAGAGAAAGAGACAGAGAGAAAGAGAGAAAGAGTCAGAGAGGAAGAGACAGAGAGAAAGAGACAGAGAGAAAGAGACAGAGAGAAAGAGACAGAGAGAAAGAGTCAGAGAGGAAGAGACAGAGAGAAAGAGACAGAGAGAAAGAGTCAGAGAGGAAGAGACAGAGAGAAAGAGACAGAAAGAAAGAGACAGAGAGAAAGAGACAGAGAGAAAGAGACAGAGAGAAAGAGACAGAGAGAAAGAGACAGAGAGAAAGAAACAGAGAAAGAGACAGAGAGAAAGAGACAGAGAGAAAGAGACAGAGAGAAAGAGACAGAGAGAAAGAGACAGAGAGAAAGAGACAGAGAGAAAGAGACAGAGAAAAAGAGACAGAGAGAAAGAGACAGAGAGAAAGAGACAGAGAGAAAGAGTCAGAGAGAGAAAGATAGAAAGAGTCAGAGAGGAAGAGACAGAGAGAAAGAGACAGAGAGAAAGAGTCAGAAAGGAAGAGACAGAGAGAAAGAGTCAAAGATGAAGAGACGGAGAGAAAGAGACAGAGAGAAAGAGTCAGAGAGGAAGAGACAGAGAGAAAGAGAATGAGAGAAAGTGTCAGAGAGAAAGAGACAGAGAGAAAGAGTCAGAGAGGAAGAGACAGAGAGAAAGAGTCAGAGAGGAAGAGACAGAGAGAAAGAGAGAGAGAAAGAGTCAGAGAGGAAGAAACAGAGAGAAAGAGACAGAGAAAAAGAGACAGAGAGAAAGAGACAGAGAGAAAGAGACAGAGAGAAAGAGTCAGAGAGGAAGAAACAGAGAGAAAGAGACAGAGAGAAAGTGTCAGAGAGAAAGAGACAGAGAGAAAGAGACAGAGAGAAAGAGTCAGAGAGGAAGAGACAGAGAGAAAGAGACAGAGAGAAAGAGACAGAGAGAAAGAGACAGAGAGAAAGAGACAGAGAGAAAGAGACAGAGAGAAAGAGACAGAGAGAAAGAGTCAGAGAGGAAGAGACAGAGAGAAAGAGTCAGAGAGGAAGAGACAGAGAGAAAGAGACAGAGAGAAAGAGACAGAGAGAAAGAGACAGAGAGAAAGAGACAGAGAGAAAGAGACAGAGAGAAAGAGACAGAGAGAAAGAGACAGAGAGAAAGAGACAGAGAGAAAGAGACAGAGAGAAAGAGACAGAGAGAAAGAGACAGAGAGAAAGAGAGATGAAGGGGGAAGGTGTAAAGAAAATAACTTCAAGAGAGAATTTAAAAAGAAAAGTTAAAAAAAAAAAGGCGAATGACAAAAAACAACAACACACAACTAGAATGACGTAGTTGTCCAAGAATTGTTTCAAGGTCATCAAACAGTCTCGTCTGCTGAATGTCATTTTGTCTCCATCGTATTCTCTGTTATCTCCCATTGAGTCCATTTATTTCCTTTTTACCTTTAGTTCGTTTGACCAAGAGGCACCCAGCAGCCAAACTCCACACACCATGGTTTGACATACACGTTCTATATACATCTATATACGTTCTATATACATCTATATACGTTCTATATACATCTATCTATATACATCTTCAGCGCCACCATCTTCAGTGTCACACACGCCTTTAGACTCAATCTCGACAAAATCACAACGGACGAGTCCAGTAGTCGACAGCTTCCACAACCAATGCTTCAGGCAACAAACAACTCATAATAGAAGCACAAATATTGACAGACATAACCAAACACATTTCTATTATTAGATTAACAACCAGTTGTAATCGTCACGTATCTATCTATCTATCTATCTATCTATCTATCTATCTATCTATCTATCTATCTATCTATCTATCTATCTATCTATCTATCTATCTCTCTCTCTCTCTCTCTCTCTATATATATATATATATATATATATATATATATGATTTGATTTGATTTGATTTTTGATTTTGGGCACATCGGCACAATTTAGGCAATGTCGTGCCTGCAGTCCCTCAAGGGCCATTCTCCCTCCACACAACAAGGGCCAAATTCCATACAGTCAAATCATTAAAATCAAGGTCTATTCACAGTTAAAATAGTAGAGGTAGTAAAAATTTAATAATTTGGTAAAAATCTAATGTAAATAGTACATGTCTACAGAATTCATAAATCAGATCTTCGTAGACAACCCCACTTCCCGGATAAAGCCCAGTACCTTCCCAGGGTCGACATTATTTAATAGTGTTTTTAAATTAGTGGCTCTAAAATATATATATATATATATAATTATCTTCGTGGCCCAACCATGCGGGACACCACGATGAAAAAGTCATGGAAAGATAACTCTTTTATTTCTGCAAGTCTGACTAGAGTTACCCCACGTAAATTTCGCGGTGAGAGAGAGAGAGGCTCAGAAAAAAAAACGCTGCGGGTCGGCTCGTAGCATTGTATTTGTTTAGACGGAGGTCTAGGTCTAGAGCTTTCATTGATTCAATAATAACTCGGTAACAATACAGACTAGACAGAGAAATAACGTTCATAAGTTTGAATGAGATAAGGCATTCATATTTTTTTGTTTTTTCTTAAATTAACATTATTAGATATCTTATTATCTTATCTTATAAAATATAACCGTTCTTTCAAAAGAGATAATAACCACATCTTACGGACATCCATGTGTCATGCATGTTAAATGGAGACTTACGTCTTGCTAAGTAATTGGTTTTCTTGGCTGATTCAGGCAACCCATTTCAAGCTCGAATGGCGCTATAGTAAATTCTAAAGTAATTTAAATTATAACTTTTCCACGGCTATTATGTCCTTGATAGCTTAGCTTGAAAAAAAAAGATTCTTATCTTGAAAAACTATGAAAATAACATCTATTATGAAAACCTATCAAAATGTCAATTGACCTTTTCAGACTTTGACGTTTCAAGACTGATGAAAAGTAGATAATTATTTGTTTCCATATTGATCTCTAGGGATTTACAAAAATAAAACAAACCTGCAAGGCCAGCACTGTTGTGGAGCGTGTGTGCGGTTTTCTGATGCAACCAGAAGTAGAGCTATGGATAGCTCTAAGACTGTGTACCAACAAGCCAATTGCTTTAACATGAATAGGTCGAAGTCCAAGTACATTTTAAATAGCAAGGGAAAGAGAACCTAAAGGATGTCATCAAATTCCCAGTAAAAAATGTAGGTCGTTACAAAGATTCTGAACGTGGCCTGCAAGCCTTCTACAAATAAACGAGACCAATCGTTACAGAAGGCCTAAACACTGACCTACAACGTCACAACCTGTGAGCATTTTAGACCAATAGCTCGTTGCCACGTCACAGGTCATGTGACCCCGATCCAGAATGTTTTCGTTCTTCCAGGAAGTCAAAACATTGGTACAAGGGGGAAATAATTTCAAGACATTCTCCTTTGTTTGAAAACACTCAGCTGGATTCAGCGATTGGTGGATACAAGTCACGCGCCTCATCACCAAGATGGCGCTTTAGCAAAATAATAACTGAACCACAGGAAGGGACCGAAGTCGTTCTAAAATGTATTTCGGTTGACCCCCCTCCCCACCCCAAACTGTACCTAGATCTAAATTTAGTATAAGAAGTCGCGGAAAGGCCGATGGGTCACTGGTTGGGCAAGTGCGGACGAGACTTTGTACATCAACTGCTACATCTATCATACGCTTGTCTAGGAGACCAGGGAACGAGTTAACAGTTGTTGTTTTTTCTTTCAACTTCGTCGAGACAAAACTCAGACAAGCCATTTAAGCAGCATCGGCTCTTTCGTCTGAGTTTGAGGGAGTCAACGCAAAACCTGCGAGTCATGATTTCTCTTAATTAAATTAGACTAAAAAAGGGGGGCTGGAGGGTAAGAGAACAAAAAAAGATAGGGGTCAGCATTTCGTTACAAAGAGAACTGTATGGTAAATAATAGTTATGAAAAATGTACACAAATGATTCAATAATTTAAAATACTTTAATTGAAGAGCGCTTTAAAAAGGGGGGGGGGGGAATAGTGTAAATACAGTTTGAGAACCGAAATAAAAAGTTATTCTAAACAAAAACCCCATTAAAATACTTTTTTTTTTTAGAAAAAGATAATATTCCTTTGTGCAGGATATACATCACCACTCTCTCTATGAATGTTGGATTAATGGCACATTGTTTACACCATCCCTATCTACCAATAGACACATTATCAAATCTACTACTACCATAATATTCAAGGTGATCAGACGTCCCTTTAGCGTGACAGTCCCGCTTTAAACCGTCTTCCCAAGTACTAACATCAGGATGGTTTTCTTTCGACTGTTTGCCGTGTCGTTCCGGCAGGTTTCTCGCTGATTTGGTCATATTTCTTTCGTGCATGCAGTATTCCTTCTCGCTTTGCTCTCTGTTCACAGTTGAAGTCGATGACAGGCTACGAAAGTTCTGAGACAAAATTTGAACATCATGGCGACGTGAAGTGGGAGCTCCCGTTTAGAAAGAGAACAAAAAATATGAACAATTGCAGTTAGAGTGCGACGCTAGAATTGGTGATCAGAGTTTTCTGTCGCACATGTGGATAAAACCAAACATCTAAATGTAGAATTTTCAGTGTGAAACAGTTAATAAGTCTCCATTAAGGGGCCTCTCCGACCTTTAAATAGCCTACTTATTTTATTAATCGATTCGCTGCCGCTAAAGATACTTTTGCCTATCATACAGTCTTCCATAATAACAGTTTTCAATGACCTACACTATGAAATTACGTAAAACTGAATGATCCAAAATACGGATGTGCAAGAACCAAATGTGAAGCAAAGGTTTGAACACTATACAATGAACAAAGTCAAGAAATACGTTAGTGATGCCCAGTTTCTGACAGTGTTCACGGCTGCTTCGAGCCCACAATACATTTAAATTGTGTCTTCTGCTGATACAATTCTTTGTGCCACCTTCAGCGGGAAATCTTTAATAATTCAGAAAAATCAAATTCGTCGATTTAGAATACAGCGGGATGGACCTCATTCACCAATCGTAAACAAACAACACTTAGCCACGGGATTCTCTATCTCTTCTATACAAATTACGATCTAATTTGTAATACATAATGGCTATCACGTGACAGTTTTTTTTTCGTTTTATCAATATTATCACGTGGCTAAATGTTGTTTGTTTACGATTGGTGAATGCGGTCCATTTCGGGCTATGGAAAACCAGGTGGCTAGCTCTATTTGCTGGAGAGACTATTTATTTTATATACTGCTTTGAAATCCTATTTCTTTTCACTAGAGAACAGCCCACCATTATTAAAAGCTTCTTTGAAAACCCGTGTGCTGACTTGTGTTTGCATTTTGTACACAATATTGCGTGTATATTCCATGTTCTCTTGGAAAAAGTTTCAGAAAGCTTGCGATTATTTAAATTATTGTGTGTATAGACCTACATTGTGTGTATGTAAAGTCTGATGCATTGTACTAAAGTCTAAACTGTTGAAAGCTTGTTCCTTGTAGGTCCCAAGATCAACATGTGTCCCGCTTTCGCTAACCAAATATTTGGTAACCTTATTACCCCTTATAATACATCAACTATAATGTGCCAGACGTGGTGACAGTTGGAGAGACAAGTCCAGAAACGAGACGTCTGGAGAAAGCTGGTTGGTGGACTATGCCCCAGAAGGGACCACAGGCAGATGAGATGATAATACTCCAATGATAAGCCTCTAGATCTGGACGTTGAAGACAAGCGCTAAATATCCCTGAACATTAATTTATTATTAGACTCTTGGACCAATAATCCCTTACATTCGAAATTCCCGAAATTCTAGAACGCGATGTTGGTTCTAGATCTACTCCTAGTTCTCTAGCCAAATTTATTTTCTTTTCTTTAACAAAATTATAACGGTCAAACTAGTTTTTCCAGTGTGGCCAACGAGCTAGTAACTCTTTTCTCAGCGATATACGCCGTTAAATTTGTGGGAAAAATCGTTAGAGCCATTTTTTGAGATCCGTGTCCATCCACCCTCCACCCTCCATGAATTTGTCAAAAGAGCGTCGAATGAATAGAAAGAAAATGATAGACTTTACGTAGCATTCAACAAGCAGAGAATCTCGGTTAGTAAAGAAACTAAAATTACTAGATGGTTGACAGAAAAATTGGTTTCAATTTGCACGCGTCCCTTGTTCCTATCACTCCAAATGATATGTTCTTGCTAGAGGAAGGAGGGATGGAGGGAACGGGGCGTAGGGGCGTTAAGGGCGCCGTGTCACTTCTAGATGCTTGAACTGCCCCCTTGATTTGTTCCCACCATGGTGGTTTACATACACGGCCGAGTGCGATATCCCTCACTTATGATTGGACGCTGCAGAACACGTGCACACATAGCTTCACGTGAGAAATGATTTCACGTGATTGGGGGGTGGGCGTGACAAGGGTGTATCGATGTGCTGTGGACAAACTCCTTCCATCACTGCCCCAGTTTTCATTCTCTCTTTGTTACATATTGTCTTTCTATTTTTTTTTTTGGAAAGTGTGTTGCCGCTTCAATCCCCCCACTTACCCCCCCCCCCCATACTTTTAAAACTGTGAATCTTCTCCCACCCCCCTCTTTTTTTTGCTTTTCACCCGTTGGTGATCGATAGTGTTCAAATGGCAGCTCACGAGAGCGCCTTCCAATCGATCGCTACCTCTGCTATTAGCTGATATGCGTACTCACACACACACTCGCCATTACTCACGCAATACATACAAACTTGGTCACACACGACATTTCACGTCGCTCACAATCGCCATGCAAGTATTTCTTGAAATGCTGGGATCTCCCTGGGAAGAAAGGGAGATTGGAGCAAAATTTTAAATGTTTACGCATGAATGCCTAGAGAGACAAATTGTTTTTTTTTATTCCCTCCCTTTCTCTTATTTGCTCAGATATCTTTCTCCTCTTGGAACTGACAGATATAGATGTGTATGTGTTGACAGATATAGATGTGTATGTGTTGACAGATATAGATGTGTATGTGTTGACAGATATAGATGTGTATGTGTTGACAGATATAGATGTGTATGTGTTGACAGATATAGATGTGTATGTGTTGACAGATATAGATGTGTATGTGTTGACAGATATAGATGTGTATGAGTTGACAGATATAGATGTGTATGTGTTGACAGATATAGATGTGTATGTGTTGACAGATATAGATGTGTATGTGTTGACAGATATAGATGTGTATGCGTTGACAGATATAGATGTGTATGCGTTGACAGATATAGATGTGTATGTGTTGACAGATATAGATGTGTATGAGTTGACAGATATAGATGTGTATGTGTTGACAGATATAGATGTGTATGTGTTGACAGATATAGATGTGTATGTGTTGACAGATATAGATGTGTATGTGTTGACAGATATAGATGTGTATGTGTTGACAGATATAGATGTGTACGTGTTGACAGATATAGATGTGTATGTGTTGACAGATATAGATGTGTATGTGTTGACAGGTATAGATGTGTATGTGTGTTGGTTCATTTAGATTTACCTCACCGATTTCTACATCAGAATCTAGATTTCTTTTTAGGGAAGATTTGTCGCATGTCTATGTTAATAGAAGAAGCACGCAGCCAAGCTTTAGTTCTATTTCATTCCTTCTCTCTCTCACAACTCTCATTCGTTGTAACGGAAGTATTTTATCAGGTCGTTGACATTTGTTGCGTTGTTTGTAGATTTTGTCAGTGGATAACTTCTACTACGTATTAGTGGATAAAGTATTTTTTAGTGTTTGTGTGGTGAATGAACGTTCAACGTCATACAAACAAAAGTCACCTATATATCTTTGCATTTTTTCCCTCATTATCTTATTATTTTAATTATAATTACTATTTAATTAGGTTACCTACGTAAGAGCAGAGATCTACAATGACGCATTCTGAAAAGCTTGAGTCATCTCAAGAGGCGCGGCTTCTGAACCGAGGATACCGGGTTTAAATACTGGTGAAGGCTGGTATTTTTATTTCGGGATCTTTAGGTCGCCTTTGAGTCCACTCAGCTCTAATGGGTACATGACATTTGTTTGGGGGGAAAAGTAAAGGGGGTTGGTCGCTATGCTGGCCACATGAAACTCTCGTTAGCCGTGTTCCACAAACACAGATGACCTTTACATCATCAGCCCTTTGATCGCAAGGTCTGAAAATGGAGCCTTTTACTGAGTCACCTAAGATGTAAAGGGTCAAGATCACGCTCTGCTGTATGTCGCCTAGTCGTCGAAAACCTAATATGTGGCTTTTGTTAGCAAAGGTATGGAGGTTTCCTGTGTTATCATTTGGACCTTTGTGCAGGCTTCTGTGTGGTTTGTAGCGAAACAGCCTATCATAATTCGCTTGAAATTTCGTACATTTACCTCCTAAGGCTAGGCACTCACTAAGACACTGTTTTGCCAGATTTGCAGCCTGACCACCGCAATTCACTCGAAAACCGCAAACTTTCTATCGAACCTTTGTATTTTACGACATTTAGAAGGTATTTCCCCAAAAGGCCACAATCTACAAATAAAGTGTTATAGCCGTGTCGTTTCGCTACATTGTAAAGGGATCAAATAAACGATGACAATAACGATGTATAATAGGATGAAAGGATGCAAAAAAGAAAAGTATAACTAACCAAAGGTGCTTATGTACGAAACCAAAAGCTAAAAAGTGTATGTTGAAATTAAGTCATTAGGAAGATGCTTATAAAGGTTAGTATAGTAAGTGGGGGATGCGGGCGAATAAGTATAAGTGTTACTAGAATTCATGGGCCCAATCATATGTCCATGTATATGTCGGACGAGCTTTATAAGGTGGGTTACTCTAAATCAAGTCAAAAGTCTATGTCGGAGAAATTACGGTGCGCAGGTTAAAACAAACAAAATTGGGGTGAAAGAGAGAGAGAGAGAGAGAGACGTTCAATTATATTGTAACAGACACACTAATTCACGAGCTACAAAGTAGGATAGGGGGATCGTTGAAATGTGTCCTGTGTTTTGAAACTAAAAAAAAAAGATAAAGAGACTATTTTCCGGCCATAATAAACAGTAGAAAGCCTGGGAATAAATCAACGGACGTAGCCGGTGTGCAATGCTAATACAATATATTACCATATTAATAAATGAAGCCAATTTGCATGGGCTTTGAAAAATCAGTACAATGTTTTTCCTATGTATCGAGAACTATTTTTTACTAAGTACTTCAAAATGCAAGGTTAGAGTACTTGTCTAATTCAATGATTTTACAGTTACGAAAATATATTCATTCATTGGCTTCCTTCAGTCGTAGAACGACTAGGGTTTATCTCGAACATTTTTTCATGAGACCGTGCAGCCCTATTGTGGAGAGACATTTCCGTCCACATTTATTGAAGATCAAGGTGGCTTTTGCTTTGATAACCATGATTCGTATGGCACGCTTTTCTTCAAGAGCTAAGCCCCATTTTTTTCCATAGCTTTCATGGTCACCGTCTCTTGCCAACTAGTGCGGTCTAGGGCTACGTCTTCCCAATGGTCAGTATCAATGTTCACTGCTTTTAATCCCGTAACGGAGGCGAGGGCGACCATTTTTCCTTGTGCCAGACGCGAATTGCCCGTAGAAATGATTTTTGGGATGCGATTGTCCTCCATCCGGCGAACATGTCCGAGCCAGTGCAGGCGGCGTTGCCTGAAGACTGTAAAGATGCTGGGAAGACCTGTTCGCGTAAGGATCTGTAAATATTGCACACTCTCTCTTGCCATATGATTTTCAAGATCCTTCGAAGACAGCGCTAGTGGAATGAGTTTACTTTTCTCTCTATGCTTTGCGGGGGTAGTGCACGACTTACTGCCGTATAGATATTTTTTTCCACGACAAGTCACATTGTAAGCTATTGTCCTTCTTTCTTTTTTTAAGGAAACCTCAGAATTGGCGCTATTCAAATTTAGCTTTATCATCATAGGAATCCTTGGGCCTTAGGCCTCTTTTCTTTGACTAAAAGTCTATTTTTTTGCAAAAGTATCAGATATATATCAAGAAAACACATTATATTATAGAGGTATGTATATAAAATAATTATGTCATAAAAAAGGTTCATAAAATTTATAAACATTATGTTTAGTAGGTTAATCACGGATAATAAATAGAAATTCTTGTCTGTTTCAAAATATGTACACAATTTGGTATGCAAATTTAAATATTTAAAAATATATTTAATAAACTAGACAGATATTACCCGCTGCCCGCGGGTCTTAACTTGCGTATTGCTGATGGAGTCAATGATATAGTGCATTAGAAACAATTAAAGAAAATAATAATGTTATAAGTAAAGCGAATGCATGAATTCATGAATAAAAAATATTATGAATGGAGTTAAAAATAGCTAATTAACCTGAATTCAATTTTTTATGAAAACATTGGCGAATGAATGTAGATCTATGTAAAAATGCTTTAGAAAAACAAATTTGAATGTTAATTTGATTAAAATATGAAATGAATGGACTATAATTAATATGTTCATGTGTTTAATTATAAAACTATCTTTGCGAAGAGAAGTTGTATAATCTTAGAGTTGAAATAGAGTTTTAGACCTAGGAATAAAGAGATGTGTAACATTTCGCGTAATGTCTAATAATAGAATGTACGTCAGGAGTTCTAAATTCGCAGATATTAGGAACGAATTTATGAAACAAAATGCTTTTGAAACACAAATTTGAAGGTTAATTTTATTTAATAATGAAATAAATATACTATATTTTGTATTTTGATCTGTCAAAGTAGAAAACTATCTGCGCAAAGTGTAGTTTCTAAAATTAGATCTATATCTAGATCCTTTCGATATTTTCATGTAAATATGGTAAACATAGCATAGATCGATGAAGTTATAATGCTTTCATAGAGTTGGTAAATTTTTTTTTGAGGATCTTAAGTTTGTTTTAGGGCTACAATACATAAACTACGGTCTAAGTTAGTATCCAATGAACATTTCTGCCAAGTTTTATCAAGATTAGTCAAACTGTTTTAATTTCTATTCGTAACATACATACATACATACGCCTTACTTTCTACTTTATAATATAGAATTTATGCTTTCAACTAAAATATGATACATTGTTATGGATACTAACTTTTAGTAAACAAATAATAAAACAATGGCTTAAATCGCGTTTTTTTTTAAAATTCCTTTTAAGCTAGAAGCTGAATGACATGTTAAAATTCTAATATTGTCGTAAAATTGACAATTGATTCTTTAAAGAATCATTGTTAAATGATGCAAAATCATATTCAGTCATTCAATTCAAAATGAGATGTACAAATTCTCGGCACATTGTTTGGATAGCTAGCTTGATGAATGAATGACATTAACAAATAGCCTTGTACATATTTATCCTTGACTATGGCAAAAGAAAAGTCTAGTTTTTCCTTTTTTTTTCACACCTGACTAAAACTAAGTTTTTGGTCAGGTTAAATTTGGTCGGCGTAACAGAGGTGTCTTCTCCTAGAACGGTTTAAAGACCAACTAAGGCTCCAGACTGCTTAGATTAACATAGAGGAGATCATTTGGCAGCAGGCGGCTCCCGGAGGAGACAGCAGGAGATTTCTTACAAAAACTGTAGGATACATATTGGATACCAATAGGAAATAGCCAAGGACTAAAGTAGACCACCCAGGGCCGGTCTTAGGCCACTGCAACCTATGCGGTCGCAGTGGGCCCCGCGCTAATTGTAAGTGTAAATTATTAAATTAAATCTTTATAACTTATATATAATAACAGGGTTTCCACGACCTCCTGATTTTCTGAAATTTCATGAAAAGGCAAAATATACGAAAAAGGCAAAATATACGAAAAAGTTTTGGAAATCTACTGAAATTATTAAAATCTTCTGAAAAGTGTGTATTTGTGTCAATACCAATTATTTAAGTATATATAAATAAATATTAATATGTTTGAACGAAAATAGCTTTTCATGTATTTGTTTAATTATAATTTAGACTAAAGTAAAATAAAAAAAAATCTCATTCCATGTTAAAAGTATCTCTATTCTGTACATAAAGACAAGGGACCTAAGGGAAATGCAGACAGGAAATAACAAACAAACAAACACAAACTAAAACCCACTCATTCCAGTCACCAGTCTAAATAAAGACTAAACGGTTCAGTTCCTACTAAGGTTGTTGTTTGACCAACAGACACTCGTAATTAATTCCTTAAGTGTAAACATTGTGTTCAGGGAGAGTAATGTTATTTCAGGGAATGGAAGTTTCGTGTTTCTCTCTCTCTCTCTCTCTCTCTCTCTCTCTCTCTCTGTGTGTGTGTGTTAGCTACTCTATAAGCAAAAGTATTTTTAGATCTGTAAGTAGAATCTACCCAAAATTTTCATTATTAATGTCCGGTTATATTTTTTCAAAGCTTATATCAACTCACTCTGTCTGTCTGGTAAAAAGTTAGTACACGCTATTTTTCCTACACCCAATCTCAGATCATGACGAAAACAAATAATTAAAAAAAATAAACCAATTAGCTCATTACCTAATAGGTAATTAATAATTTTAGTTGGTATCGAACAAGGGAAAGAAATTGTACTTGTCAAATGTGGTGGTAGAAGTTGAATTCGTCCCGTTAATAGGTCGTCGCTTAAAAGATTGAAACTAAGAAGAGATAAGTATACAACTTCCTAATTTCATAAGCACTTCGCTGGCACAGCGGTAGCACACCCCACCTTTTTGTTGTCTCAACTGGTTCAGAATAGTGATAGAGGGTCATTACGTTTTGAGAACGCTAAAGGCATGAAATAACGCTAAACAAAAACAATTGGTAAAACATTTTAATCGTGTACAGATTTATTGTTTTGTTAGTCTAGATTCTAGATCTATTTGCACATTTAATGACATGACTGATCCAAACTAATTGATACAATGACACTTAATATAAGCTTTGTTTTTTAAAGTATTTTAGAAATACTTTTCTTGTTATAAAGCTTATATCAATTCACTCTGTCTCTCTGTCTGTCTGTCTGGAGAAAATCTTGTACACGTTATTTCTCCCACTTCCCGTTCTCGGATCAAGTTTAAACTTTGAACGATTATTGATTGTCACTAACAAAATATAAATCAATGAAAAAAACTTAAGCGATTAATAAATTAATCAGTGAAAATTAATTAATTTAGTTTGATATTGAAAAAGAGAAATACATCTTACAATATTGAGAGATTATGATAGAATGTTCAGTTTTTAACCTTATATAAGCTTTATTAACAAAAGGTATTTTTTATTTTTATTTTTAAAGTTTTAGTTTTAAGTTGGATTAGGCCTACACAATTTTTTTATAATGCGTTTCAGAATGTCTGTTGGAATTCATTCTTACATGTTATAATATCCAGGTCTGTTTGAACTCTTTATTGGATGGTATACCCTGATTTGTTTCATTGCATTCTTAGATCATACACTTAGATGTTATATCCAGGTCTGTTGAATACAGCTTTAGAATGCATTAAACCAAACTTATTCGGTACCAGGTTTTATTATTATTTTGCATTAGTGAACTAATAGGCTTAAACCCAATCGGGTGAAGATCAATTATGTCGTCCAAGCAGCTTTCTGAGACTCTAATGCTCTTACTCTGGGGGTCAAGCATAACAGGTCATTAGGCGGTCTCATTTCATGGCGCGGGTAAGTGTCTTAAGTACTTAAGCGACCTTTTCAGTTCGTTGGGAACAGATGTGAGACTTCTGATAAAACAAACGTGAGACACAAGAATCAAACCTTAGTGAATGGTAGGAAAACATTATTCGTTGATTAGACTTTGTTTACTAAGAAATAGATGCATTGACAGTAGATGTAGAAATAATTATGTTTGTCAGGTTTAATCTGGTGTACTTGATTAAACCCTAGAGTATTGTATTGAAGCCCGATGTTTTGAGTCCTAGAGTAATTTTAGAGTACTGTATTGAACCCTAGAATACTATATTGAGCCTTAGTGGACTGTATTGAACCCTAGTGTACTCTATTGAATCCTAGTGTGCTGAATTGAACCTTAGTGTTCCGTATTTAACCCTAGAGTACAGTGAGTCCCAGCTTAACGACTAGGTCAAGGCTAATTACTAGAAAGTCCCATGAAATGAAGACAAAAACAAGAAAATCTTATAGGGAAAAGCCTGTTTGATTATCGTATCTACAGATCTATATTTCATGGACATTCAGCAAGAGAAACATTGAACAGGATCACTAGGTTTCATAACTCTCCCTGAAGAAATGACTTTTATGAAGTCAGGTTTTATCCACGAGACACTGGGGCTTATACACGAGACACCGGGGCTTATCCACGAGACACTGGGGCTTATACACGAGACACTGGGGCTTATACACGAGACACTGGGGCTTATACACGCTAAACTGCCAAGCAAGTCTTCTGTTTCCAACTACGGGAGATTAGTTAGATCTAAAAATTTAATTTTACTCTATTTCTGAGCTAGACTGTTCACATTTTCTATAGAGATAAGCTAAATTTATAAGCATACAAATGGGAGAAACGGAAAGATATAGGCATTGATACGTAGAAAATTAAGAGTCATTCTAGTAGCACTAGGCTTGGCTTGAAGCACCACCAGCGGTACGCGCACCACAGTTTGTAAAGCACTGTATTACAGTAAAAAACAAAGATGAGGGTCGTTAAAAAGTAAAATGCAGTTTTAATAACGAAACAAACGAATACAAACAAGTTCAAGTACAAATAACTTACTCCGGCAGCTCCCAGCTCGCCATTGCTGGCTGTGGCGCCATTTTTCTCCGGCGGGTTGAGCTCTTCAAAGAACGGCCCCAGGGGCACTGACCCGAAACCTTGCAGGAACTTCTTCATGATACTCAGTCCTGTCCAACACCGGAAGTTTCCTAGTGAGCCCGCACATACTAGACAGCTCCCAGCTCACAGCTCAACTCGAAAATGTCTCAGCATTGGCTGTCTGCTCCTCAGAGAAACTGTTCAGCCTTATCTCCACGTGACTCCAGATATGACACGTGACCTTCTACATAATTTTGTTTTTGTTTATTGTGAAGACCACAAATTGAAATCCCAACATTTGCAAAGAAATAGGAAGCACACACACACACAAAACACGCTGATAATATGAACCAGTGGGATAACGGATCCCAGAGATAGCTTCCTCAACAACTTGTCTTTAATTCAACTCATTCCAATCAGTGCACTTTTTTTGGTTTGTTTTGCAAGGCTTATCACCACACTTAGCTTTAATGACAATAAATTAATTAGATTTTGAATCTATTAAATAGAAGTTCAAATGTCAATTGTATAATTACGTGAATGATATCCGAAACACGCAGTCGCGCGAACACATATGCACATAAACAGAAGAGGGTTTTGAAAGTAACTAACAAGCCAATTCCCTTTTTCGTAACAACCATAACTTTCGAAAGTGCCCCGCGCTAAACTCTTGGTAAATAATACATTTTTGTTAAATGGGAAAATACAGATAGTTACTCTTCAATATCATTCTTTCAGATAAAATTTTTTAGACACAATCCATTATATGGACACCAATCATTTTTCGTCACAGTGGTGCCCAACCTTTTTCGGTGTGTACAAAAAGGTGGGGGGGGGGGGGCGGGCATTTTCAAAACGCGTTTCATGACCACATAGTTGCAAAATTTGGTCCAGTTTGATGGATGCGGGCCTCTGTGACTGCATAATGTACTGTGGACTGAAGTTTTGATGGACCGCAAAGCACCGCGTGAAAGGCCGAAAATGTCACGAGGGGCGTAGGATGAGCTCTAAGTGGATGTAAGTATTCTCTAAGTCTAAACCTACAATAATATAACACGTTAGTTGCAAGTTTTGTGGTTACGTTTAGGAATCCAGTGAATGGTTGGACCCAGCATCCCATCGTAATTCTCAAGCTGCCTCTCCAATATTAAGCTTTTATTCAAATATGGGCCCTTTTCGTCAGTTTAAGTAAGATTAATTACTGAGGCAAAATGGGCTAATGATAGGAGCAACATGACTTAACTAGAGTAACAACATGACCTAACGATAGTAACAACATGACCTAACGATAGTAACAACATGATCCAACGATATTAACAACATGACCTAACGATAGTAACAACATGACCCAACGATAGTAACAACATGACCTAACGATAGTAACAACATGACCTAATGATAGTAACAACATGATCCAACGATAGTAACAACATGACCTAACGATAGTAACAACATGACCTAACGATAGTAACAACATGACCTAACGATAGTAACAACATGACCTAACGATAGTAACAACATGACCTAACGATAGTAACAACATGACCTCACGATAGTAACAACATGATCCAACGATATTAACAACATGACCTAACGATAGTAACAACATGACCCAACGATAGTAACAACATGACCTAACGATAGTAACAACATGACCTAATGATAGTAGCAACATGATCCAACGATAGTAACAACATGACCTAACGATAGTAACAACATGACCTAACGATAGTAACAACATGACCCAACGATAGTAACAACATGAACCAACGATAGTAACAACATGACCTAACGATAGTAACAACATGACCTAACGATAGTAACAACATGACCTAACGATAGTAACAACATGACCTAACGATAGTAACAACATGACCTAACGATAGTAACAACATGATCCAACGATATTAACAACATGACCTAACGATAGTAACAACATGACCCAACGATAGTAACAACATGACCTAACGATAGTAACAACATGACCTAATGATAGTAACAACATGATCCAACGATAGTAACAACATGACCTAACGATAGTAACAACATGACCTAACGATAGTAACAACATGACCCAACGATAGTAACAACATGACCCAACGATAGTAACAACATGACCTAACGATAGTAACAACATAACCTAACGATAGTAACAACATGACCTAACGATAGTAACAACATGACCTAACGATAGTAACAACATGACCTAACGATAGTAACAACATGATCCAACGATATTAACAACATGACCTAACGATAGTAACAACATGACCTAACGATAGTAACAACATGATCCAACGATAGTAACAACATGACCCAACGATAGTTACAACATGACCTAACGATAGTAACAACATGATCCAACGATAGTAACAACATGACCTAACGATAGTAACAACATGACCTAACGATAGTAACAACAGGAACTAACGATATAGACCATCATAAACTTACGATAAAATTACATGACCTAAAGTTAGGAACGAAATGACCTAACGTAGAAACAACATTACGACTTCATCAACTCCCATTTAAAACTCTCAGCTCGTTGGATGAATAGCAAAAGGCTCAATGACACACAACAATATCGCTAAATGTTTCAGCTGCAGCACGCGCCAAAATGGTTCAATCGATGGCACCACATTGACGCAGGGTTAAAAAAAAAAAAAGAATTCATTTCTAATTAACGACATGGAAAGGTGTAACCAACCTCACTGAACATGTTAATTAATTAAGGGCTTCTACCTTCCCTAAGTATTTTTACAACCGACACAGTGGCACTAGCTTAAAGTCATACTATTATAACCTAGGTTTCATGTTGGGATACCTTCACAGTGTGAGTACATTTCTTCGTGTAACTGGCTATATAATGAAGTAAGAAATGTAGACAATTGGAAAGAAAATGCTTGGAAAAAAAATCATGATTTGGAATGTAAAAAAGAGAGCAGTTGCTCAAATATTTAATAAACAATCAGCATGTATAGGACAGATCTGAGACTCTGATGTTTATCTACGAAATTACACAAGATCAGATAATTGAAAAGCAAGAGGATTGAACGGTTGAGTGCAAAAGGGAGATTTCTTACTCATGTGTACACGTACTCGTTATAGAAGAATAGGAATTATAAAAATATATTTTTATTGTTTCAAAAAAGGTCTAGGAAACTACCCAAGATTAACCACGTCTAGGATATATACAGTAGAGCAGTGTTTCCCAAACTGTGTTCTGCGGAGCCCAAGTGTTCCGCGAGGCCTGAATAGGTGTTCCAAAAAATACTGGTAGGCCACAACGTGAAATAACCTCTCTAAAAGTAAGCAAAGTGTTCTCCTAAATGCTCAGAATGTGCTAAATTTACCGTTATGGAAACAGTTTGAGAACCATGCAGTAGAGATAAAACATTTTTAAATGTTATTAAGTACAAAAACAAACAAAAGCAGACACTATTACTCCAGTAATCTTGTCTACGCTGTACTTCTTACACAACAAAGATCATACCTCATAGACATCTTTGAGTAAATAAGGAACATTATTGTGCGCATCTTGGACCACGAAGGCTGAGATTATTACAATCACAAAAGATGATTTCACTTAGGACACTATGATTTCCTCCTGTTATGATAAATCAGTATGCACTATATATGTAAGCCGCATGTTACGTGTCGAAGTCAAAGTAGAACTTTTAGATTTAACCATCCTATAAAAGGACGGGTCAAAAGGTTTAGTAAACTCTAGTCGGGAATTTATTTTTTAGGAATATATCTAAAATAATATCATGAGAATGTTGAATTGGAGGGTACAAAATAAAATAAAATAGTAAATATTCGGTATTTATAGTGAAGATTAAAAAAAACAACAACAACCAATAATTATAATTGATAATCTAAATGGTCGATTGGTTTAAGCTCTGGAGTGTAATACAGTCGTCTTCATGGTCTCGGGTTTGAACCTCATGCGCTTTGGGCTAGGATGTATTAATCTTGAATTCTGACGTAATATCCGGAACATGTAAAAGAAAGAAAGACACTCGTAAATCGAACAGAAATTTTTTTTTTAAAAAGTCAACGTGATCATATCAGTACACGCACGAGACGGTGTTTGCTAGCGACATTTTGTAGCAGCTACAAATATCGCTCTAATGTAAACATATATTGAAACAGTCTCAATTCTGTAATCATATTAGCGGTCTAATCTCGACATGAAACTATTATGTCCACCTCCGTGGCCAGAAGCTGGCCTCTGGTCGCTTGGGAAATAATTCAGCTCACAGTAAAAAAAAAAAAAGAATTTTTGTGGATGAATGCTTTGTTTAAACCGAAAGTACAAGGCAAGATTGGACTTTATAAGGAAAGAAAATCTTTAATTACTTTGGATATATTTTACTTCTAAATATAACAAATCTCTAATACAACGCCACTGAATAGAATAAATCTAAATATAATATCTCTCAATATAATATCTCTCAATATAATAATTCTTTATATAACACTAAGAAATAACATTATGAGTGTTCAGAATATACCGCTTCTAATTGACACATTTGAAATACAAATCTTCAAATAATAAGCCTTACAGCTCTGGATTCTGGACATAAATTTACTAATTATAGTACTTTTAAATATACATCTTTTAACCCTTAAAGTGCTGAGCTGTTTTACAATGAGTGCGTACAAAATGGAATTACAATTCTGATGTTTAGAGGCCAATCTACCACACGCATTTAAAGGGTTAAGAACTAATTTGGGGTCGCGGTGGCTTAGTGGTTAAGCGCTCGGCTTCCGAACCTGGAGTCCTGGTTCGAAACTTGGTGAAGACTGGGATTTCGAATTGGAATCCCCCCACATGTTAACCGCTGGCCAAAAACAAAACAAAACCCTGATACTTTTGATTATAATATTAATTAAGAAAAAACAACAACAAACTGTTGTATACTTCTATATTATACTATTATACTATTATATTATATCGCTTTAAAAATAAATTTACTGTAAGATAAACGTAATATCTCAAAGAAATTAAATTATGTCAATGTAAACTTTCCCTATGATTCATGAGTAGCATTTTTTATTTAAATGCACTTAGCTCCATAATGCCATAAAATTTGCGTCAGTTTTTAATTATAATTTTTTTTCATAAAAAAAAATTACAGTGATTGTTAAACAACTGATAATATTAATGAGGTACTTTTCTTACCATACTAAAGGACTAAAACATATTAATCTAATTGAAAACATAGTATTTCTTTTTGGTTTATTTTGTAGAATACTGAAACAGCGTAAACAATACATCTAAATTACTTTTATTTCCCTAAATTCAGTAGTTCAAATGGTTTTACAATGTCAAATTCAAAGTAAACAATTTTTTTTTTTTTTTTTTTTTTTAACAGCTAATTCTCTCTAGATTGATAAAATAATTAAATATTTTCATATATATGTATGTTACCTGATTCTATAATATTTCGGTCAATAACTTTATGCATAATACAATTATATATATATATATACAGCTAATATATATTTGTAAGTAGGATTAGATAACTCCTTAAAGAATGAAACACTTCTCCGATGTGAAATAAAACTAATCAATGGGATCGAAAACATATCATCGTCTAACGGAAATATCCGATGCTTAAATTAGGAAACACAACTATGTAACACATTGCACCAAAATAAACCCTTAATTTATAAACATTTTTTTTTTCGTATGTCCCTAACTCCACTTTGTCCGTTTTATACAGGGACTAAAGAACAACAAAAAATGACACGAAAGGGGATGTAATATATAATAGATTCACGAGCACGAAAGGGAGACCACTTTCTACGCCCGTGACGTAATGCCCCCAAAGGCGAGTAGCCGAGAACTCAAAGACAGGTCAGGTCTGGTGTCTCCTTACAACCAGCCCCCCCCCCCCCCCCCACCCTCCCAGTCCCTTTATCACTCGTAGTAAGAAACGAGTTAAGGCTGGCTCACTTTGATAAGGAGAAAGACAAAATAAAGGTGGGGGGGGGGGGGAGGGGGACACCAGACAGTGAGAGAAAAGATAATCCGTCTGGTAGTAATAGCACAGTACAGTGAATCGACCAGAGGAGGAGGAGGAGGGGTTGAAGGATGGATGAAAGAGATGGATACAGGATAAAGCGATCTGATGCTAAAGGGAGGGTTGAAACAGAGGAAAACACTGGCAGAGTGAGGGAGAAATGAAGAAAAAAAAAGAGGAGGGAGGAAGAGAGAGTGAGAGATGGGGGGGGGGCAGGGAGGGAGGGGAGAAGCTAGAAAGAGGAGAAATACATTGTTAATGGCGTCTTCATTATGTATGTGAAAGTGTGTCTGTGTGTGTTTGCAAGAGAGAAAAAAATATAAACCAAAAAAGTAGCCAACAGAGAGAGAGAGAGAGAGAGAGAGAGAGAGAGAGAGAGAGAGAGAGAGAGAAAGAGAGAGGTTTTAATAAGTGGTTTCGTATGTGTGTGTGAGAGTGAGAGTGTGTGTGTGTGTGTGTGTGTGTGTGTGAGAGAGAGAGAGAGAGAGAGAGAGAGAAAGAGAGAGAAACGCGAACCATAAAGCAGGACACTGACCATAAGAGGAAGAGGTCACCAAATCGATATCTGGCAACTTTTTTTTTTTTTTTTTTTTTTGGGGGGGGGGCCCAAATAAAACATTTCAAACATAAATATAACAAATGCTTCCATAGACCTCCCTTCCGTTCATCCATGACACGAAGAATCCAGTACACCCTTAGTACACATTGAGTACACACCGAGAAAATAACAATAACACACATAGGGTGTAAAATAGGCCCGATTAGTGTGTACTTTGTGTGGCGCAAAGACAATTATGTATTTTTGCAAAACCACTTATTTAACAAATTTTCAGGAACCCTTAAAGCATTAAAAAAAATTAAGTACCGCACACACAATGTTAATAAAGAATGATACATACATTTATGCGTAACATTTATTTTACCCCCTCTCCCATCCTCCCGCACTGTCCTGGTTACTTGAATGTAGGCCCTATAAATCTACTCAGTGTATGTAACATTCTAGCTTGGTGTTACATATCCAGATATAGTAAAATTAAATGTTAGTAGTCTATACTGGAATACCCAATGGGTGTCAAGATATGTATTATCTAGACCTCCAGACCAAATTAAATTTTGCGAAGATTATAATTTGAAAAATTATAATAGCCAAACCAGAGTTTTCCAAGTGTAGCTAATAAGCTAGTATTTTTTCCCAAAGATATACATAAACCGTTAAATTTCTAGGAAAATCGTTAGCTTATCTTAGGAACTCTAAAACTCAGATACCATTTTGTTTCTAAAAATCTAAAAAGAAAAAAAAAGATAGAAATATTAGTGATTCTAGAACCAAAACAGACTGTATTATTCTGTAGGAAACAACCCAGAATACACAATAGTAAGAAATTAAAAAGTCGCAAATGTGTCTGGAATTGGTCAAACCATTCGAGGAACAAGTGAAAATATTGCAAAGCAGACACAGGACTGAAGCCCACAGGGGAAGAGAAAGGGCGGGAGACCAAATCAAACATGGAGTACATCAGTTGACAAAGAAGCCAAAACGGGAGGATGGACATGGGCCCAAAATGAAAAGAATAGCCAAGAACAGAGTGCGATGGCGAGGTACTGCTGGGAGTCAAAAGAATTAACTCTTTCACTCCTAATCGACGATACCATCGTTGATTTGACATGATTAAATAAAATCAATGTTTAATTTTATAAACTGTATTTTGTGCTATATAAAAAAAGGGCATGCATTCCCCTTTAGTTCTATACCAAAGAAAACATTTTCTGATTACAAACAACAAAGCTATTGAAGCTTAATTATAACAGGGTAGTGAAATAGTCATGAGCAAAATGAAGAATTCCGTCGAAACGCGAAACAAATAATTACGGAGAGAAAGAGTTAAGTCAAAGAAGTCAAGTGAAGTATAGTAAGACCAATCTAAACTGCCAGCAGCTCATGCCTATATTCGATCATTTGTCATTTAAATAAATTTATAGTCATTGAAGGACTTTTTTTTCTCTTCAAAATTGTTTAAGGATTAACTGTTGCATAATGCATTTAAGATGAAATAAGATAGATAAGAAAATTTTTATTGATCCAATCAAATGGAAATTCAGTTTGACAACAATTGACAACTTCAGACTCTACAGAAACATGAGATAAAAGATCAGATAAATGTGATGTTTCTATAGGTTATAATGAACTTCATTCACGTTTGGAAAAAAAACAGTGAAAAAAGAAAAAAAAAACACAAGAAGAATAGCACCCCCCCCCCCCCATAACAATGCAGCAACAACACTGCAAAAAAAAAAAAAACCCACTAAAAACAGAAACATAAAACAACATGACAACAACAAAAAAAAAGCCCTATTAATACGCCAAGAACAATACAACAACAACGCAACAACAACAAAAAAAACGCATCACAAAACGAAAGAAAGTTCTTCAAAGCTATTTCTCACTTCCAATCTTAAATTCACCTTTCTTTGTCAAGACGTGTGCCTCACACACACACGCAAACACACACACACACGCACACACATCATGTCGCTCACAAAACGTGTTTAGATTTACTTTCGATCTGCTTTTCTGTCACGTGATAGATATTCTACTACTTTTCTTTCTTTTTTTTTTTAAGTATCCTTTTCTTCTTAAAAACACAAATCCAGTTGGCGCCAGAGGAATTCTCTGCGGGAAGTTTTAAATTGAAATATTGATCTTTGAAGGATTAAAGCACAACGCAAGTCGATAACGAATTGGGGAGAATGTGCATAAAATATAACCATTTAATCTAATGGATTTAGTCGTGATACTGTTCTATTATCTCGCCCCAAACTCACTCACCCATTAGGAAATGCAGGGGCGTATCTTGGTTCTAGCTCATCTAGCCCGGAGAGTGAAAATAGAGTCATCAGTGTTAACCCATAAACTCCCCTCCTTCTTGAGCAGACACAAACAGGAGCCACAAAGGATTAAAAAGTAAAGTATCAATAATGCATTAACTCTTTCAGTGCAAATTGTTTTGACCGAATCAATGGAGTTTTCCTAAACGAAAAAAAAAATCTGCAGGATGGTTAGAGTTACTTAAACTAACGTAACTTTAAAAAAAAATTTTTCCCTTACAGCTTAACATAATTAATTTTTATTTTAAAAGAAAATAGGTCTCTGGGAGTAACGCCGCACTGAAAGAATTAAAAAAAAGAATCAAAATATACAAATACAAAAAAAAACAACACAACCAAATAAAATACCCAGAAAGAAACCAAGGTACAAGTCATCATTCTTCCATGGTGCCATTATTATTATTATGTTAGAAACGAACGAGTAGTCATTCTCTGGCACTGCCAGGGTCGAAGAGAAACAAAATTCATTGTAGTCCCTTTATCAGTGTCAACTTATAAGTGTTCTGGTGATGTGGCAGGTCTGCAGCAGAACCGCCCTCTGACAGGCAACGAGGATACTGTTATTATTAAAGCATATAAAAGGTTGCATAAATCAGCTAGAAAAACCAATGACTTATTAGAGTTTAAAATTTAAAAAATTACAACTAGATTGTTGTGTTGTCTTTATATGAAAAAAGAGTCCTTGAAATCACTACAAATTTCCATAAGGAACAATAAAGTAGTCTAAGTCTTAGTCTTAGTCCTAGTCTTAGTCTTAAAACACGGATACGCGAAGGACGCAAGTATTTTATTTTTTAAAGGAACTTAAATTTAAGTATAAGATAAGACGAGAATCGCAATACCCATAATATCTCCCATTTCTTTCTTGTCCAGTAGGTAATGCAGTGACCTAGTCCAGTATTAATTATAACGAGACAAATAACATTTTATGCTCGTAATTTTCTTGTTTGATTCTAGCCTACATCTTATTAGCCAAGGCCTTTAATAACGATCTTTAATTTCAAAGCGATACCGTATTCCTGCATTCGTTTGCTCTTTCAAAATCGTTTTTTTTCCCTGTTAATTTTAGATCATTTAATTGTATAACACCTTAATTAGAAACAATTATATGACGCCATTTGACAAATTCACTCAGTTGATTGACATAATTTTTATGTTTGGAAATTGATAAAAAAAAAGTATTTAAATGTCATAACTTCGCATGAAGCACTGGGTTGAATATAAATTGAGATGAAATATAAGAAAATAAGATTTACTCTATTTCAACATTATATCACCAAGTGTTTAATATTGTTAGATACAGTTAAATATTAAATCCATACTGAAATTGTAAGCTTTATGACGGTTGCAAAGCAAAGCCGATTTGTTGGTATCACATTGTGTCACGGTCCCAAGAGAAGTGTAAACAGGAAGTTTATTTCTAACTTCAAGTTTGTACACAAAAGAATAGACCGATGAAAGGGAGATAATTATTGTCATGTAGAAGCACATTCTTGATCCTTCGGTTTGAAAACCAAAAATATAGTCTATAGGTTTAAAGCTTCGTGTTAATACTGTGAATTTGCTTTTGAATTTGGATTACTAATGTGTATAATGCTTGATATATTGTGCTTGTTTCATCTTTTCAGGATTTCTCCTTGGAGGTTACAATATTTTTTGTGACAAGAGGATTTATGTTCTTTGTTCACCTAAATAGGAATCTCCGTAGCACAACTGGGCACTGGTCATAAGATTTAACTCCTGGAAATGCATAGATGTATTAAACCACCCGAGTTATAGAGAAATGTTATTGGGACTTAATGTTATAGGGACTTAATGCTATAGGGACTTAATGTAGAGAGCTATTGTATGTGCAGGGATTGAAGAACACTTTTTAACAGCGTACTGATTATTTCAAATAATGCTCATTTACAGCGGCATATCCAGGTTATTTGTATTTAGCAGAATATTGATTTAAAAAATAGATACAAAAGCGGGGTTATAGTTTTCGGTTACTGGCAGCCCATTGTCAGAAAATACAACACATTTTCTGTTTCCCTTAACTGAAAAAAAGGGCGCCCATAAAGCGCCCTCTTCCGCCTCAGCATTGACAATGAACTGAACAAGACCATCGAACCACACTAGGCAGTGTCATACATCTTTTATCATCCTGGGTGTTAGACGCCGCAGTTCGATATCATCCTAACGCAACCCTCCCCTCCCACACACTCAAATAGCCTGCCTCATTGGCAGTGTAGTAGAGTGCGACTTCGTCCTACCTCCGCCTCCAACATCACCTCCCCAGCCTAATATCCAGCCCCCGCATATGTTGCGTAGCGCCCACTCTCTAGGCTCAATGGACCTTGCCTCACTCCCACCCATGTTGACCAACGCTTAGGTCCAGATAATAAATAAGCCAGAGTTGTCCTACATCGGCATTGTCCGAACATTTACCCCTTGACATTCAGCGACTTCCCTTCCCCCGAGAAACAAACAAGCGAAGAACACTACCCTAATGCAAACGAATCTGTGAGCTAAAAAACTGAGTGTGATATTCCAAAGGTCAAGGTTCTTGAACTGTTGATGATTTCCGGTGAATCTTGCAGTACACAATGTCTTCAGCGTCTTGAAGAGCTACGTATACTTTTACATACTATTCATGAAAGTATTTGTTCTTAAACAAAAACCGCTTGGCAACCTGTCACGGGAACTCAAGTTCAAATCCACGACTCGAGCTGAGTTGTGTTTGCTGAGCGCCTATGGGCAGCAAGGAAACCTTCTCCCAGATACGTCCTTTCCTGATACGTCCACAAAAAGACAGTAGCCATAGTGCATTGAGTATGCATTAGGTTTAGTACGTACCATGTCATATAGTACAGCAATAATAAAAAAAATTCAACACGTTACTTGTCCATTGAATGTCTCGCAAATAGGTCACATTAGGGCAAGTAAAAAGTTGGAATCAAGGCAATTCACATAGCCCAATTAGAAACGGGAAAAAAAGGTCGAAAATCTCTTACATTAATGAAGCATTTTCCGACAACAGTTAATCTAAAATACATATTCATCTTTAAAAACAAAATTCTATTTTATTATTATTTTCTGAAAGTAAGAGTATATTCGCCTAGATTGTTTAACAGAGGCAGACGGATTGGTCAGGCATCAACTTATCGGAACTTACCATCTAGAAACACGTACACTATAAGATCAGCTTAGAGTAGCCTTTGGTCTAAATGGTGAAATCTATATTCAAGTAAATTGAGCAAAGCACGCTGGGACTGAATTGAACGTCTTTTGTTAGGACTGAATTGAACTGAATTGAACGTCTTTTGTTGGGACTGAATTGAACGTCTTTTGTTGGGACTGAATTGAACTGAATTGAACGTCTTTTGTTGGGACTGAATTGAACGTCTTTGGCTGGGACTGAATTGAACGTCTTTTGTTGAGACTGAATTGAACGTCTTTTGCTGGGACTGAATTGAACGTCTTTTGTTGGGACTGAATTGAACGTCTTTTGCTAGGACTGAATTGAACTGAATTGAACGTCTTTTGCTGGGACTGAATTGAACTGAATTGAACGTCTTTTGCTGGGACTGAATTGAACTGAATTGAACGTCTTTTGTTGGGACTGAATTGAACGTCTTTTGTTGGGACTGAATTGAACGTCTTTTGGTGGGACTGAATTGAACGTCTTTTGTTGGGACTGAATTGAACGTCTTTTGTTGGGACTGAATTGAACTGAATTGAACGTCTTTTGTTGGGACTGAATTGAACTGAATTGAACGTCTTTTGTTGGGACTGAATTGAACTGAATTGAACTCTTTTGCTGGGACTGAATTGAACGTCTTTTGTTGGGACTGAATTGAACTGAATTGAACGTCTTTTGTTGGGACTGAATTGAACTGAATTGAACGTCTTTTGTTGGGACTGAATTGAACGTCTTTTGTTGGGACTGAATTGAACGTCTTTGGCTGGGACTGAATTGAACTGAATTGAACGTCTTTTGTTGGGACTGAATTGAACTGAATTGAACGTCTTTTGCTGGGACTGAATTGAACGTCTTTTGTTGGGACTGAATTGAACTGAATTGAACGTCTTTTGTTGGGACTGAATTGAACGTCTTTTGTTGGGACTGAATTGAACGTCTTTTGTTGGGACTGAATTGAACTGAATTGAACGTCTTTTGTTGGGACTGAATTGAACGTCTTTTGTTGGGACTGAATTGAACGTCTTTTGTTGGGACTGAATTGAACGTCTTTTGTTGGGACTGAATTGAACTGAATTGAACGTCTTTTGTTGGGACTGAATTGAACGTCTTTTGCTGGGACTGAACTGAACGTCTTTTGTTGGGACTGAATTGAACGTCTTTTGTTGGGACTGAATTGAACGTCTTTTGTTGGGACTGAATTGAACTGAATTGAACGTCTTTTGCTGGGACTGAATTGAACGTCTTTTGTTGGGACTGAATTGAACTGAATTGAACGTCTTTTGTTGGGACTGAATTGAACGTCTTTTGTTGGGACTGAATTGAACGTCTTTTGCTGGGACTGAATTGAACGTCTTTTGTTGGGACTGAATTGAACGTCTTTTGCTGGGATTGAATTGAACGTCTTTTGTTGGGACTGAATTGAACGTCTTTTGCTGGGACTGAATTGAACGTCTTTTGTTGGGACTGAATTGAACGTCTTTTGCTGGGACTGAATTGAACTGAATTGAACGTCCTTTGATGGGACTGAGTTAAGCTAAATTGAACTGAATGGAACTTTTTTTGCTAGGACTGAATTGAACTGAATTGAAAATTCTTTACTAGGACTGAGTTGAACTGAATAGAACGTCTTTTGCTGGGACTGAATTGACCATCGGTGAACAATTTTCACTTGGGCAAGACATACATCTATATCTAGTTTCAGAAACAATTAAATAGATTTGAAAAAAAGAGAAAAAAAACATGTTCAAACATTTTACCATACAGACAGACAGACAGAGTTCATATGTTTATTTTTATTAAAACAACCCAAATAACAGAGAGTTTATAAATAATGGTGTATGTATGTGTAGTTTTCGTGTGTGCATGTGTGTATGTGGTGTGTATAAGTGTGCTACAGGGGGAGAGTTTCATTCTCTACTTATTTACTACCCCAATATTTGGTCGACCTTGTTCAAAATGACATAAATTACATAATGATAAGAGGGGGGTTTTGGTTGGCCAAATGAAATCCCAATTTCCTGATGAGTCTCACCCTAAACAATAAATAATGTTAATTGCATTGCTTACATCCAATCAAATATGAATGTGTCCACAAAGTCAAAGTCAAACCTTTTGGGAAACCTTCGGCTAACGGGAAGACTTTCTCCCAAAAGTTGACGAATGCTGAATGGATCTTGGCTGTTGCCTCCCTCAGAAATCTTTGCTTGTCCGGGAGTTGATACAATCACAACCAAAACAAAGGCTTTCAATACACGTCATCTTCTCAGAGAGGCAGAGCACTCGGGGGGGGGGGGACTTTTCGTGTGATGCAACATGAGACCTGTGCAGATACCATGTATGGAAAGACGACCACTTTAATTAAACAAAGGCGGGAAGGCTGTTCGGAAGCCTTTCTTTTCAACCCCTATCAAGTGCAATGTACTCGGAAACACACTGTAGCCTGGCACTGTTCTCTTTATGAAAAATTACGCACAGCCATTAACTGTATGGTAGAGAACACTTCATCCTATTCTGAAGAGCACCAAACAGATGCTTTAGACTTTTTTTTCTATCTATCTATCTATCTATCTATCTATCTATCTATCTATCTATCTATCTATCTATCTATCTATCTATCTATCTATCTATCTATCTTTCTATCTATCTATCTATCTATCTATCTATCTATCTTTCTATCTACCTACCTATCTACCTACCTACCTACATATCTACATATCTATCTATCTATCTATCTATCTATCTATCTATCTATCTATCTATTTATCTATCTATAAAGATACTCATGGCCAATAAATAAAAACAACTGAAAAGTACATCAAGATTAAGAAAAAGACATCGTCAAAGTCCGGCGCGCCAAAGTAAACATCATCTAGCCGAAACTTGCAGCTGTGACCAGCCGAATTAAATAACCAGCTGTGGCATTATTAAAGCAAGAAAATGTCTCGGAACACTGATATAGCCATCTTGTTTGTCTGGGAAGTATGTTGACTAAATAAGGCGACATCCTGCCAGATATGAGAGAGAGAGAGATAGAGGGAGGTAGGGTGAGGATGTAGGGTAGAGGAAACAAATACGAATGGTTACAATTACATTAGGACGAATGGAATATACCATATACATTTTGTCATTACGGATGTTGAAATCATAAAATGATTTACAACATGGTTGGGGTGGGGGAAAGAATGGCGTATGTATGTGTTCAAAGAATGATTCTGATTTGGTTTGGCAACCACCCCCCCCTACGCCATTTCCTGTATCTAAATGAAAAATGTATGTGTTCAGCCGCCATCAAAGGCGCGACTCTCTTAAGCAGAATGGGATTCCTTGTGCAATATTTTAATCATTAAAGAGCCAGCACCGTCACCCCAACACAACTCTACGTATTAGACCTGGCCGGCTCTACTAAAGAAGGGGCCACAAAAGCTATGCCTAATTTTCAAACCCCTCAGTTTCTATTAACTCTTTTCTCTCCGTATTATTTCCCACGTTCCGACGGAACAATTCAATGTTGCTTGCATAACGTTTTCGTTTGTTATTAGACAATGTTTTATTTTGGTCTAGGGTCAAAGGTGAACGCATACTCCAATTATAGAACACAAAGTCAAGTTAATAAAAATCAAACATTAATTTAATTGAATGAGGTCTAATCAACGATGGTATCGTCAATTAGGAGAGAAAGAGTTAAAAAGTAACTCTATGAATAAAGAAAATATGACTTAGCTTTAATTTCGTACATCTAGGCCTATATCGTTGCACTAATTGCAGAGGGCAAGAGAACAACGTTGGAAGAAGAAAAGCGTCAGAGAAAAAAAAAAAGCAAGGCCAGAGACACAAGCTCCAGCTGGAACAATCTGTCCAGTGTGTGCAGTCCAACATTTCGAGCTAATGTAGGTGTCACCAGCCAAATAAGGAGGCACAAAACCCCAGTGCAAAGCCTTGGCTGCCTGGTCGTGCGGTATGCGCTCTGTACTGTCGTTCGGACTTCTCAATGGTCCCGGGTTCATACCAAGGCCGCCTTCATCCCCCCTGTCGTCCTGCTGGGACGTTTGGACTAGGACGTTTTTTTACATCACAAAAGTGGTCAACATTGAGCTACGATGGACGAATTCTATGACTATTACGTAGTGTTTTTCATAAATACAGAGTTCAAATCGCCCGTTGGGCAATTGAACGAAGATGCCCTACTGTCCTTCCAAAAAACCAAAACACACACATACAAATTCAAAAAATACTAAAGTTTAACTTCAGTACTGAAAACATTTTAACTTTAAAATGTAAAATATATTAAAATATAAAATAAAATATATATTAAAGCAATGATGCCCGAACTAAGGCCCGCAGGCTATATCAAGCCAGTAAGGCTGAGCTATCCCGCTCTTCGAAACTTCTACTAATAGTGCAGCCGCAGAGACTCGATTCCGTCGGACGCGACAGTTTTTTTGCAATGATGGTGGGAAGAGTGGTCGATAGGCTAAGTACGCTTGGCATGGCTACCTATGAAGGGGCTCGTGGTTCGACACCCGACTCGAGCTAAGGCAGCACGGAAAACAGTTTCTCCCAGGTATCCCCCCGGCCACTGTACCACAAATGAGATTGGACCATAGCGCTCTGAGCATGCTATAAGCATGAAAGTAGCGCTATATAAAAGCTATAATTTATGTGGAAAGCATACGTATGCCGGAGGCTAACATTGCCCCCCCCCCCCCCCCCCGGACAAGATTTGGTACCACAGAACCAAGCATCAATAAACAACTTCAGAAAAAATACTATAAACTTACACGTCTATTTAGTCCTTATGTAAGAACAACAATGGTACATATATTCCGTTCTTCTAAAGCCTTAATCCGTAAAATAGTTACATATCAATGAAAAGCTCTTAAAGCCACTTTTCTTTTACACCTCAGAAAACTTATAAATCAAATCAAAACCTGATGTACTGTCGATCGTTTGTTTTCTCTTGTTGATCATAAAATTGTTGATTTATGACTATCTGCACACCATTTCCTGTGAACTAAAACACTGCTCAAACATCCAGAATGTTCTTTGGTTTATGACTTGTTTCCCGTGGCTTTAGAGTCGTGACCAAAATGTTGAAGGTAGAGAGACATTTTAGGGGGGAAAAAGTCAATGATGAGAAAGGGGGTGGGGGTAGGGGGGGGGTGTGTAGTGGTAGCCGCTGGTCAAGTTTTATAGGTCTCACCTGAGTACTGTGTTTGTCCTGATGATGCCAGACACTCACCACATCTGGACAGAGAAGATAATAGTTTGTGTGTGTGTGAGAGAGAGAGAGAGAGAGAGAGTTGCACACAGGCGTTCAGTGCGCGAGTCTTAAATGGTCAACGACCGACCTGACATTTAGATTAACTGACTTGATGAGACTAATGTCAAAAAAACGCAAACTAAAACTTTATGACCATATGACAAGGTTCTCGCGGAGAACAGTACCAGGAAAAAAAAGAGACAGAGAAAGCAATAGGAAGACCACATAACAGAATGGAATTGAAAGAGATTCTACGCAAGGCAAAAGACAGTCAACAGATCATGTGTAGTTTCCCGACCGTTCAACAGACTAAAAGATAAGTGTGGGTGGTGATCTAGTTTATATTACAACACACGTACAAGTATTGCTTACTTTCGTTGGTATTTATATAGTGGTTAGCAGGGAGATGTCGCGGAGAGTCGTAACAGATGATCAACTACAAGGTGTGATTTTTATTTATGTTTGGTGTGCAGCGCTATTACGTGTTATGTTGTGGGAAGCGTGGTCGAGAGGCCAAGTGCGCTTGAACTTGGCTTGGCTTGGCAACCTAGAAGGGGGTTCGAGGTTCGACACCTGACTCGGGCAGAGTGCTTACTGAGCGCCTAAAGGCAGCTCGGAAAACAAACTCCTAGATACCCCCTCCCCCCCACTGGTCCACAAATGAGATTGGACCAAAAGCGCTCTGAGCATGCTATAAGCATGAAAGTAGCGCTATATAAAAGCTATAATAATAATTTGATGTGTCGAATCTTGTCAATGTTTTATTAGGTCATAGATGGTGGCGTTGTGTAAAGTTGATAGCATCCTCGTTTGTACACTGTCAAGGATGCTAAAATCAACTTCAACTATGCCAACTGGATAAAAACGAATTAAAGTATAATAATAACAAGATCTCAGAGCGCAGCAGTACATTGTTGTTCTATATAGTTGTCTGTTATCGCTAGTGAGTTGGCCATTTGTTTTAAGATTGGTTTTCAGTCATAGATTTATGGTGTAATACTTCTTTTATATTGAAATAATTTTGAGCTACGGTTCCGGGTTCGCAACCTGGTGAAGACTGGGATTTTTAATTTCCGAGTCCACCCAGCTCTAACGCGTACCTGACATTAGTTGGGGTCAAATGTCAAGGAAAGTAGGTTGTTTTCTTTTTAAAAGTCATTTCCTTGTATTTAGTCAGTAACTTTTATCAGATAAGTTTCCGTTAAAAAGAAACCTTTTAATATAAAATTGTTATAGGTTCGAATTTGTACCTTCCGCGCATATTCATAAAAAAACAAAATATCCAGGGTCAGAGAGACGGTCAAGGTTAAGGTCAGGGTTATATATCACCTTTCCTCCTGTAGTAACTAGGAAATCCAGGTTTGAGGGTAGAGGACTTAATGAGATCGTAAAGCCCATTACGGGAGTTTTGGCGCCAAAGTTTGGTATCAACAAGACATTAGTGAGACACTGCCCGCCCAGTAGCAGACGATACACTTGACAAATAGTATCCATCATAAACAGTTTATCAAAAGGTCATCACCCGTTAACCCTATACCTTAAGTGTCGAGGTGACCCATAAAATCATCAATAGCAAATGCAAACTATAACTTCATATTAAAGTTTGCCTCGTTTGAGCAGGGTTTAATCCCCGCTGCGAGGAAGATGAGGAAATCGTGCCTCATATTCTGTTTGACTGCCCCAGACTTGCTGATCTCCGTCTCCACAGGTCTGGGAAACCAAAAATTCTCGACCTGTATGGCGACAGCAGGGTTTCTGTCCAGGGCTTTTGCAAGAGAAGATTTGAGCCTCTCAAGCCCTCATTCAAATGGAGTTTGATGATGATGATGATTAAATTTTGCCTAGAAATTTTGCCTACGAGTTTCTCTATTTCTTTTTGTAAATTCCTGCTAATAGTTTCACAGGCAAAGTACATTATGCAACAAATGTGTATGTATGGCCTCTTTCGGCCTCAAAGTGACTATGGATCATCTCACAGAAATGAGATGAATGCCTGGGCATTAACTATAGTCTGAACGGTGTCGTCCACTTAATGGTCTCTCCCCCTTCCAAGCAAATGATGTACCTAAAGGAACGGCAAGTATATAGTCAGGGATCAGTGCCGTCTCAGACTCTGCCAGGGTGTAAACACTGTGTGCTGCTAGCTGCATAAGGATTGCCGGCTCCTGATATTTTCCTCCAGGTTGACTCCCAAGGCTCTTTTTTGAGTACAGCTACAAGGCCACAGACGTTTGAGTTTCAGATTTTCCTTCTCCTAGCTGGGTAGCCAGCCAAGGCTTAGGATCAAACGTTTGCTTGAAGCTAACTGATTTAGGCGCCAGTTACTCGCTTTGGCCCCTTCTCATGCAATACATCTAGATAAACAAGAAAGGGCCCAGGGGGGAATTACCTTGAAGATGGAAATATAAATTATAGAAAAATATCAATAAGAAGAAATAGTTACCATTCTAATCTTATTTTTATGTTAATTAATTCGATCGGTTCTCACGACTGTACGTTCACAAATTGGATCGCAACTGGTGCATTTTATTATAAGGATTACTTTGTAGATGATAGGATACTTTTAAAAACTATTTGCAACGTATTTGTGTAAACAAGAGGAAAGAGAGGGAAATGGAAGGGGTCAGGGGGTGGGTTGTGTCTCACCAGTAACACTTTCGACTTGAATTTCTAAGTTACTCCACTTACATTTTAAAGAGGAATGCCTCAATCAGAGAGTAAGTAGCAAATATGAATTCGAACATGTCAACAATAAATATTTGAAGGATCTACACCAATAATGAGATTGAATGATGCTTAGAATTGGTTTTGATTAAATCGCATAAATCAGTTTCAAAGGGAAGATGTACATAAAAATAGTTATCTCATTTCAAAAGACAGATCAATATATAACGATACAGTGCATGCTATAGAGTGCGCGAGGAAAGCCGCGAAAAGACTAGAGAAAAAGGGTGTGTAGAGACAATATTACCTATTATTATTACTATTGCAATTATTATAAGTATTATCATTAAAGAATAAAAAATTCGTAGCGGTCCCCTTCAAAGTATACACCTAGAAGGAATATTCTTACGATGTGGCAGTCCTATAGCGGTACTGTCCACTGTCATAAACAAAATAATTTTCTTCGGTGTCACTTCATAATTATGTCATTTATAGACACATCAGAAGGCTTCCAATAGAACCAAAAATAGCCAAGGGAGTTCATATAAATTGAGAATTCTGGGAACGGTATCACTAGCCACATTACGCGAGTTTAGATCAGAAACGTAGTGAAAGGGAACAAAAACTCAGAAAATTACAATTTTGTACTAAAAAAAGTAAGAAAATTATCTACTAAAATATAAATATAAAAAGTCTTATTGAGTCTTTTGCAAATGCATTAAGTAGATAATAAAATAAAAAAAAAGAGAAAGTCCAAAAAAGAGACAAAGATCCCAAAAAAGAGACAAAGATCTAAAAAAAAGAGACAAAGATCCCAAAAAAGAGACAAAGATAAAAAAAAGAGTCAAAGATCCCAAAAAGAGACACAAATCCAAAAAAAAGAGACAAAGATCCCAAAAAGAGACAAAGGTCCAAAAAAAGAGAAAGAGATCCCAAAAAGAGACAAAGATTTCAAAAAGAGACAAAGATCCAAAAAAAAGAGACAAAGATCCCCCCAAAAGAGTCAAAGATCCCAAAAAAAAGAGACAAAGATCCCAAAAAAGAGACAAAGATCCCTAGAAGATGCAAAGAGAGCAATAAGCAAAAAGAAAAGAGGCTAAAGCCCAAGGATGTAAACAGCTCGACTACTGATGTCACTAGCTAAACTGAGGTATCCTAAAAAAACAAATAAACCAAAAAAACCCTCAATGTTTGATCTACACAATCTCATCGTAACACCAAGACATCGTTGTCATCTGGCACTCAAACAAACAGCGTCACGCCGAACAATAACCATTATGAATGTACATTTACTGACCGTGGTCCGAGTGTGGATACTGGCCAACTGTAAGGACACAATTAGTTAATTACAAAAAAAACAACAAAAAAAAAACCAACCAAGGGGTTCACGCATGATTTGAAGTATTTAAAATGCCACATTCCAAGATGACTCTTAAATTCACCTGTTACTGTTCGTTAATGAGGATGTTGTGTGACCAGCACAGCAAGTAACTACTACAGCGGAGATGAGCTACCACTGCTGTGAACTCTCACACTATTGTCTAATCTTGAGTAAAAACATATTTCCAGTGTTCCCCTACCAAGACTCGAACCACAGACCCTCATACAAGCGGCCAATCATTCAACTATTTAACCACATCAGTAATCGTGTCAAGTAAGCGCAAATTACCCCCTTCCCTGCCCCCTGGGGTTCTTTTATTAAAAAAAAATGATTTTAGAAAATGGATGAATCAATAGATAAAAAAAATGGAAGAGATACTCTTTGTGATGAAGCGCGGCTAACATTTTTTACTATCACATGAAAATAATAAAAAATAAGACAAAACAAAAAAAAAAACAATGACAAAAACAACAACAGACAAACAGCAAACTTAGCAGACAATGGTTTTCTCCTTCTGCAATTGACTGAAGTTTCTTACAAACAACATAAGACATTAGTGCTCTAAAAATAGACCCGATTAAGAATTGTCTTGACCATCTGGGACGCTATTTACGTCTGTCGTAATGAATGCGGGCGGTCTGTATTCAGAAGTATAGTTCATTGAGCGAGTAAGAGGGAGAGAGGGAGGAAGAGAGAGAGAGAGAGGGAGAGAGAGAGAGAGTGAGAGAGAGAGGACTCGATTCAGAAAGAGACGAATCGATTCGCTTTACGTATGATTCAACCTAACTAGTAAAGGGAATCGATGCCGGGCGAGTACGGTCATCGATTGCCATTTCCAAATACTTATCGATAACGGTCAGGATTTCTCGTTGGTTGCCTTACTGTCACGATTTGTTGACGATGCTTTGTACCACTGTTTTACGTGACTACTTTAGCCTGGTGTATTACTGACGCGAGAATTTCAACGGAGACAAAAACTTTCCTCAATCAAATATACATATACCACTTCAATGTTGGACAGTTGGTGCGGCAAATATTGTCCCAAAATGAAACAGAGATAGTTCGTGACTGTGTTAGTTTATCATCTTCTTGTATATCACCTTCTTGCATATCAACTTCTTAAATATCACCTTTATATCACCTTCTTCCATATCACCTTCTTGTATATCACCTTCTTGCATATCAACTTCTTAAATATCACCTTTATATCACCTTCTTCCATATCACCTTCTTGTATATCACCTTCTTGCATATCAACTTCTTAAATATCACCTTCTTTATATCACCTTCTTGCATATCACCTTCTTGTATATCACCTTCTTGTATATCACCTTCTTGCATATCAACTTCTTAAATATCACCTTCTTTATATCACCTTCTTGTATATCACCTTCTTGCATATCAACTTCTTAAATATCACCTTCTTTATATCACCTTCTTCCATATCACCTTCTTGTATATCACCTTCTTGCATATCAACTTCTTAAATATCACCTTCTTTATATCACCTTCTTGCATATCACCTTCTTGTATATCACCTTCTTGTATATCACCTTGTAAAATGTAAAACGTTTTACATGTTTCGGATGTTCCTTCAAAGTTGAAGATAGTTTACATCCTAGTCCAAACCTCCCGCAGGACGACGGGGGATGGGAGCGGGCAGGATTTGAAACCTCGACCATCGATAAATCCGAACGACAGTCCAGCACGCAAACCGCACGACCAGGCAGCATACACCTTCTGGTATATCACTTTCTTATATATCACCTTCTGGTATATCACTTTCTGGTATATCAACTTCTGGTATATCACCTTCTGGTATATCACATTCTTGCATATCACCGTCTTGTATATCAACTTGTTGTAACGTTCGTGTATATCTTGTATATGACTGAGAATTGCGTTAACCCCGGACCAAAGAAACAGTTTGACTTCTACAACTTCTGTCCTAAAGATTGTAAGTTGTAAAAGAGCCACTTTACTTTAAGTTACAATAAAAGACAACTCAAAATTGTCCTGATCTCGACATTACGTACATAGACTTCATGTTAAATGTATACGACCTACATAGCATTTAATTATTTCATTACTTTGTTAACGAGAATCCCAAATGGACCGTTCGTTATTCTTTCACCACAACCATACTGGTCTAGTGAATCTTGATACAGATGAAATAGCAACATGAAATAAATATAATTCTTTCATAGCTCAAATATAACACAACAGATGAATGGGTATAAAAATATAAATTATGATATAAAATAACATTAATATAAAATATAAAATAATGACACGATTACAGAAGCAACACAAGGGATGTGGTTAGAAAAAAAATGTGAAGATGGCGTTCCCCCCAGGATTGAATTTCGTGTTTTCGTTCATGTAATTAAGAAAAAGATTCTCAAGACATATTAAACGAAACGAAATAATCTGGATTCCAAAAAAACCCGAGAACCTCTCTAAGACAGAAACATCATCAGAATCTTGAGTGTCATACAGGGAGGTTGTCCCCTGAACAAAATACGCGCAAGGGGTTAGTTGACCACTGGTCAAGGGAGAAAAGGCAAGTCTCTCGTGCTACTGGCCAATCGGACAGAGAAAGTCTAAATTGGGTTATCCCCCGAAAAGGCCATAGGGCATTCTAGCATTGGACGTTATGGATGGCCTTGACCTTTTTTCTCCTTCTCTTTCTCTGTCTTTTTTTTTTCTACATCCAAAACTGAGTCTACAACATATAAAACTATCTTATCTTATCTTATCTTATAAAATACAGACGTTATTTCCAAAAAGAAGATGACTAAGTCCAACGCGTGTTTTTCGCTCAATCTAGTCATTCACGAAAACCAATAACTTAAATTCTGCCAAGTCACTGGTTGTCCTGTGAGGTTCAGGCAACCCGTTCCACGCTCTAATAGCGCCAGAACTACAGACAATAGGATAGGTATTCAAGAAACGATTAGAAATATCCAAGAATAACTGTATCCTTTTCAAAGAAAAGATGTAGGCACCAGTTGAGCAATCTTAAAAAAATAGTAATAATGGCATTCTCCTTATGTTCCAGCGTTAACGAAAAGTTCCGTAACATTAAGGATCATCATCATCCACAACATCATCATCATCATCAACAAATGTGGCAAATGTTCGTAAGAAACAATACAGGTAACGAGTGTGTGGCTTCCAAGATTTGTCAAAACGGAATTCATCAAGTCTAGGACAGTCAAAAAATTTGAGACGATTTCCTCTTCCTCCCTGCAGCGAGTGACCGTGAGTTGAAGTTTTCCCTGGGCCAGGCAAAAATATGAACAGGAATAGCACCATTAAAAGGAGAACATAACGATTCCAAGTCTTGTTCTGTGGTATTATAATAGTCTGTTCATACCAAAATCTTATGTAGGGTGACAGGGGATGTCGACGGCTGGATAAGGATATCTCAAAGTTTTTCATATAGAAGAAGTATATAGACCATTCACGCGCATTCGCAGAAAATAAAAGTTATTTTGTTTCTTTTTGCATTTTAATATAGAGACTGTTCCATATCCACTCTTTCCGACATCCATCTGGAAAAAAAATGGCAGCAAAAAAAAAAAGCCAAATTAAGGATGTGAAATGTTCACGTATTCAGCATATTATTTTTCAAGATCAGCAACATTTGATGACGTCAATTGTTATAGACATCGTCTAAAATCATCAGCAGCTTTAAAGAATGCTTAAACGGAAGTTGCGTCATAGAAGCGAATGACAGCAAGATCTATCACAAGCAGACAATCTCCAATAATCCCGTCTTGAAAATATAAAATTATATAGACTTTCTTTATATTCAGAGACATTTGTATATTAAATCTTGCCATTGCATTAATTAGAAAACAAAAAAGCTAAATGAAAGCCTTTGAATCATTTCAAGATTTAACTCAAGTAAATACAAAAATAGTAAATGCAAATTCACGCCAAAGGTAAAATCCTGTTAGTTTTTTTTTTTTTTACAGTTGTCTAATGCCATGTTGGCTGTCTACTCTTGTTTCATGCCGTGTCTTCATGACAAGATGGAATGTTGACGTCTCCGAAATGAATGCAATGTTGAAAATCACATCAGGGGATTTAAACTAAAGACGCCAGCACCAGTTTGCACGAAGCTATTAGACCGATTTAAGCTGGGCAACATTAAGGGAAAAGCAAATTTAAAAATATAAAAATTTCATTTAGCGATTTTAGGATCGATTTTAAGAATATAAGTTGCATACACCATAAAGAGACATTCTGATGTAGACTCGGATACAGAGGCGTAGTGATGGGGGGGACAGGGGGCGCCAACCTCAGAGGGGCGCCACATAGAGAGGCGTCAAAAAATATAGCTATTGTAGATATTTAGTAAGGTAATACATTCTAAGGTTATTTGTATCATATTATTATTAAATACTTTTTTTTTATAAGCCTGTATTTCTATGGGATGTTCATGGGAAGGGGGGGGCAATAATGTACCTTGCCCCGGGCTCACTTTTCACCCACTACTCCTAGGCTCCGATATGACTTACAATCCAGGGGCGTAGCTAGGAATTTTTCATCGTTTGGGGGCCCGGGGGTGGACTTGACCTCATTGGGGCCCCTGCATTTTGCGTAATACTTAATTTTGGGGCCCCCCTCAAGCGGGGGCCGTGGAGGATTTTCAAATTCTCACCCCTCCTACCCCCACCTTAGCTACGCAACTGTTACAATGTATTACTTGGAAGACCGCTGAACTAAGGCTTAAGGTTCAGGAAACGTTCTGCTGGAACTAATTCTAAACAAAAATTTAGTGAGATGTTTAAAACGCTAAGGTTAGGACACTCACGCTGTGAATTTTGTGTCTATGTATGAGATAGTGGCAGAGAGAGAGAGAGAGAGAAGAGACTGAGATAATGCAAAGTGGTGCTTTAAGTGTAAGACCTCATTTGCTAAAGAGCTTACTCGGACGTTGTCAAAATAACGATAACATTATATATAAGTCCGTTGAACACAAGTTTGTACTGCACAAAGCAGATCGATGAGTTTACACTCTACACACTGAATGCATCTGTGTCATGATGTGTAGTGCGTTTATTTTTTTAGAAAGCTTTTTCGATTCACTCTGTCTGCCTGTCTGTTTGGTATAAAGGTTATATAGGCCTACTTTTTTTTCACACACCAAATCTCGGATGATGGGAAGCTAAGTGGTGTATGACATCCAGCCCCACATGATGGGTAGCTAAGTGGTGCATGACACCTATCCCCACATGACCGGTAGCTAAGTGGTGCATGACACCTATCCCCACATGATGGGTAGCTAAGTGGTGCATGACACCTATCCCCACATGATGGGTAGCTAAGTGGTGCATGACACCCAGCCACACATGATTGGTAGCTAAGTGGTGCATGACACCCAGCCACACATGATGGGTAGCTAAGTGGTGCATGACACCCAGCCACAAATGATGGGTAGCTAAGTGGTGCATGATACCCAGCCACACATGATGGGTAGCTTAGTGGTGTATGACACCCAGCCACACATGATGGGTAGCTAAGTGGTGCATGACACCCAGCCACACATGATGGGTAGCTTAGTGGTGTATGACACCCAGCCACACATGATGGGTAGCTTAGTGGTGCATGACACCTATCCCCACAAGATGGGTAGCTAAGTGGTGCATGGCACCTATCCCCACATGATGGGTAGCTAAGTGGTGCATGACACCTATCCCCACATGATGGGTAGCTAAGTGGTGCATGACACCCAGCCACACATGATGGGTAGTTAAGTGGTGCATGACACCCATCCACACATGATGGGTAGCTTAGTGGTGTATGACACCCAGCCATACATGATGGATAGCTAAGTGGTGTATGACACCCAGCCCTACATGATGGGTAGCTAAGTGGTGTATGACATCCAGCCCCACATGATGGGTAGCTAAGTGGTGTATGACACCCAGCCACACGGTGACCTAACAGAAGGCAAGAGAGCCGATGGTTGTACACTTTTTTTGCGGTATACGAATGTATGCAAAAGTAACATGAAGCTCTTCAAAATCGACACTAACAGCTGGGAAAAAGTGGCACTGGATAGATCCATATGGAGAGCGAGCATAAAGGAGTGGCCTCGGATTGCAGATGCCACACACAACAGTAGTAGAAAGAAGGGTGAAAGTGCAACAGTACTTGTTGATTACATATGCCCAACCTGTGACCGCAGCAGTGTACCAAGATTTGGTCTCTTTAGACACACAAGAAGTTGTAAAGGGAATAGATCGTATCTCGAGACGTAAAATGCCACAGTGGCGGGCCTCGCCGAGAATCATATTCCGCAGCTACGCCACTGACATGGAGGCGCGGTGGCTGAGCGGTAAAGCGCTTGACTTCCGAACCATAATCTGGACTGGGATTTTTTTATTTCGGCATCATCGGGCGCCTCTGAGTCCACCCAGCTCTAATGGGTATCTGACATTAGTTGGGGAAAAGTAAAGGCGGTTTTTTTACGCCACTGACATGGCCAAACATTACGTGTCAATGTCAAAGAGTGGGTTAATTCTGCTAATTTAACTCCCAGTTGCGAGAACACACGCATGCCAGATTATCAAACTGACACAAAAAAGCTTTTATTAAGAAGCTGACGTCGAAGTCTTTGAACGCCTTCTAAGAATAAAACACACAGATTAAGAGTCGAAAAAAAAAAGCGAAAAAATAAAGGCTCAGTTTGAAACAAATTCACGTAAACACTTAACGATACATACAGACAATTACAGAAAGAAATATAGAATCAGATACAGAAACCGGCAGTTACAGAACCATATAGCGTATCCTTTTCGATTGCTGCACATTTGCTTATTACTGTTGCGACAGATGCTTCTGACATGTATAGTGAAATAAGTGCATCTGCGCAAAGCTGCAGGGTTTATACGAAGGGCTTTTGGCAGACGAGTTTTGAGCATCTCGAGCCCTCAATTACATGAAGCTTGATGACAAAGACGATGACCACTAAAAGCACACACCAAGTTGACGGATTTTAAGCAATTTATTGAACCGGACACAACAGAATAATACAACACATGTTCCGGAATGTCGGGACTAGCGAAACCTGCCCTTGTGGAGCATTACCAGAGAATGCTGGTCACGTTCTTCAAAGCTGCATACTATATCAAGAGGCATAACAAGAAGATTTTGGCCCCAAAGTCCTCCTATAGAAGAAAAAACTATACGGAGAACTGCCTGATCTGAAAAGAACTGCGCGGTTCATCTCAGATATAAGATTACTTCTATTACGTAGATCACAAGCGGGTTAAACGTTATCAATGGATAGCTTCTGTGAACACTTAATACCTCCATAGCCTGTAAATGCCCAGTTAATACCCAGCTAAGACCGGCACTAATACAGAGCCCCCGAGTGACTATTTTAAGCAACATCAAAGATTAAACAGATTAGTAGTCCTAACATTTTGTTGACCTATACAGCAGATTTTGTCAGGGTGCGGCGTCGGCTGGGCGAGTGGGAGTCAGGGGCGTACCACGTGAATAAAGTACATATATATTTCAAATAGATATCTCAGTGGCGGACAACATTTTCGGTCAGTAGGGACATTAAAATTTACGACACCCATGCCATCGACCGCATCCACGATAAAAAATAATAATCTAAGGGTCTATAGAAACTGGATATCTGCAAATTACAAAGCGGGAGTCTCAATAGCGCGGTTGACACTGCAGCGAGGGCAGAATATGGCCCGAAGGCCGTAGCTTAGGCAGCACTAGCAAAACTGATTTATGAAAATATCTCTACAAATGAAAAAACAAAGAGCAAGCGTTTATCTGGTCTTACGATTAGGATTATC
>JAZGLO010002329.1:0-55000 GCA_036873155.1 Biomphalaria sudanica | reverse complement strand
CTGTAGTGCAAACTCTTCAGTGGAAGCGTGTGCTTGTGTTTGTGTGTGTGTGGGTGATTTCCTTGCAGAATTTAGTAACTCAACAAACACCTCGTCTATACAGTGGCGTAGCTAGGTATTTCGGGGCCTGGGGAGCTCGACCTCTTTTGGAGCCCTTGCTTTAAGACATTCGACATCATGAAATGACATGATGGCGTAATATTTAATGCAAAAACACATTTCGGACACATTTGTGTAGGTCCGGCGGATTTTCAAACTTCGACCCCCCACTCCCCCATCCTAGCTGCGCCACTGCGTCTCTAAGAGACTAATGGGCGGATAAATCAGAAGATAGGCTTGATAACAGTACAAGTTATGTGAAGTACAACAACAAGATTTTTAAAGTGATGGAAGTTTGAGTTATTAAAATCTCTGACAAACTCAAAAGACTCTTCCATTGTTGGGAGATTTCAGATCTCATTTCAACAACAACCCTTCACAAGATATCTCTCTCTCTCTCCCTCTCTCTCTCTCTCTCTCACACACACACACACACATACACACTCGTCTTCGCAGTTTCATAACGTCTGATAACATCGTCTGCATACATCGGCGTAGACTTTCGTCCGCACCCGTAGAGGGTCGTGACCTTCACCGCACAATTCAATCAGCACCGCGAGCTCCAATTACGGCCCGCGGAGCTCCTAATGACTTCTGACAACTGAAGACAACGGGCGAAAAGCCTTGGATTACTCACTCTTAGAGTCACTGGATATCTCGAACGTAACCTCAACCTTCCTTTTGGAGTGTCCAAGCCTCGTCCACCTCTCTAAAGTCTAGTGTGGCGTTCGAACAGTTTTTATTTTTTATTTTATTGTTTTATACGGGCCTTCATAAAGAGAGTCGGAGTTGTGGTTCGTCATCTTTGTCCGATGATTCTATTTAATGACCTTAATATATGACTAGCAATCACCATTGGAGAACTCATCACCAGAATCATTTCATTCCTTGTGGGGGGAGGGAATTGATTTCTTCTCCTCTATTTCTGGCGCTTTCCTGATGCTTTCTATTTACAACCCATATTCAACGAGTTGGTGAAACATTTAGCACTCGGTCTGTCTCCAGAGGCGTAGTGAGAGAGAGGGGGTACGATGCCCGAGGCGTCACACTCAGGGGGGGGGACGCCACACGCAGCCTATCTTTTCTATGTGCTGCTCAAAGAAATGGGGGAGGGGGGGAGTCAATAAAGTACCCTGCTCACTGCGCCTGTATCAAACTTAAGTGATAAAGCGCTTGGCTTTAGAACCGAGGGTTCTCGAGAAGTTATAAGATATTTGGCACGCCCCTGAGTGCACACAACTCTAATGGGTACCTGACATACGCTGGAGAAGTAAAAACAGAAGAGATTGACATACTCTAGCTCAATGAATCGTAAGGTCTGAAAAGGATATCATACTTACTCTACCTTTATTATTAACATAACTAGGTCTCACGACACATGCGATGCGATCTATTGCTTTTCATGCTTTTCATATTGATCCAGACGAAGAATCTATTAGAAAATGTCCCATGGCATTGAATAAAAATCACTAGGAATGCTACTGAAAAAAACTATTTAATTGTAGAGGATTAATTGTTCATTATTTTAAATTACTGAAAAACAGCCTTGAGGAAAGAAATTATTTTTTATGAAGGCGCAGAGAACTGAGACTAAGGAAAGACAACTGGGATTGACTTTAAAAATGCGACACAGCATGGCTATTCAATCAACAGTTAAAATTCATCAAGCAACTATTATTGTCTCATAAAAGGTTTCCTTGTATTGTTCTCTATTCATGTACTCTACACGACAACTTTTAAAGTCATTCATACACTATGGAGAACCCATAAGCAGCTACCTTTTTTGTTGGTGTATCCGTTGTACAGAAAACGAAAGTATTGATAAGAGAAGTATTTTAGACTCTAATTTCTAAGCATTTGGCTTGTAACAAAAAGTAATTACAAAGCTTAAATCAACTCTGTCTGTCTGGTAAAAAGTTTGAACACTCCTATCTGAAGTTGAAGAAACAATTATTTATTTTACCTAACGAAACATGAATCAATTAAATAATTACTGGTAATTAATTTTGTTTTGATATCGAATAAGGGAAAAAACTTATAAATTATTGAGAAATATAGATGTAAGTGCGGCGTTCTTCTCCTTAGATAAGCTTTTTCAAAGCATTTTAAAATGTTTTTCTTACTTTTATTATTTGATTGGTAACCAAGTCGTCGTTGTATTTCTATTTTTTTGGCGCCTTTTTTATTGCTTCAAACTTTCTCCAAATCTTTAGGTTCTGCATTTCTTAAAATCTCTTTCTGTTCTTTTTCTTTGTAAATCGGCATTATTACCCAAAAAAAAAAAAGCAACACGGCGATTTTAATATATTTAAATTGCAGTGTTATATCATGTGTTTCGTTCATGGTACTTATGGATAAATTAAATATCTATGCAACTAATAGTAATATTCTTTGTGATAATACTTTGTGGTCGCACTTTCTTATCTGTATATTAGTGAATGGTAGAAAGTTTAACTTTGTATAGAGGTACACGACAGACGCAACGTAACTCTTATGAATTTAAATTTTAAGGGAAAAAATAATTTTGGACACCAAAATAATTTACCACAAAAAGGCAAGTACTTTTATCTACATGTACTTTAATCGTCTCCCCTTACAGTTGATTCTCCCTAAGTAGTTTCTGAAGGCCACACAAAACACAATTTAGTAATGAAGCTAGACTTTCTTCAAAAAAGAACTGCGAAGACCAGGAAAAACTGGTCAGATTACCAAAGCAATTACAACGCTAAATATGACAAATAGGTCTGAAAAGCTTTCTTTGCATATAATGATGCCAGGAAAACCGCTAAGAGAGTCAATGTACCACCTCCCCCCCCATCCACTTTATTTGAAGTACACAATAGTCTCTGCCAAAAGAAAGAAAGATATGGGTTTTCTGGGAAGTCGTAGACAGAAAGAAAAAAGAATGAAAACCAACAACAACACAACACAACAAAACAAAACAGACCAGCGAAATGGCTCCCTTGTGACTGATAAGAGCAGACGATCGTTGGTAGCCAATAAAAGAAAAGAATTTCTGATTTTCTGTCGACGTATTGCGGAATATTGACTGTCGGTGTCGTGTGCTGGGAAGATAGTTCCTGGACCCTTTGGGGAATCGTGTTGAGTTAATACATATTTCTGGACGCTTCGAGTAGATTGTGGTGCCGGGGTCTTCAAGTGTCGAAGGAAATAGAATACCAGATTGGAAACAGGTCTTAGAAAGTCGGTTAGAGATGTGCTGCCTTAATAGGTGAAAATGTTATCCGGGTTTTGAACTTATAACGAGAATAAGATATATCTCTATCTATCTATCTAATTATATATCTATCTATCTATCTATCTATCTATCTATCTATCTATCTATCTATCTATCTATCTATCTATCTATCTATCTATCTATCTATCTATCTATCTATCTATCTATCTATTTATGTATGTATGTATGTATGTATGTATGTATGTATGTATGTATGTATGTATGTATGTATGTATGTATGTATGTATGTATGTATCTGTCTATCTATCTATCTATCTATCTATCTATCTATCTATCTATCTATCTATCTATCTATCTATCTATCTATCTATCTATCTATCTATCTATCTATCTATCTATGTAAGTGTGTGTGTGTGTGTTTTGTTTATTCCCATGTCTTTTGTTTCGTCACATTCGCCAGTTCACAAATTCCACCTTACAGTTCATCCACCGTTTCTCAGGTCTGCCTCTATGGGGGACTGGGCGGATAGGATGGGGGGGGGGGTACTCGGACCGGAAAGAAAACAAAATCAGTCAATAAGGAATATGATTGAAAAACAACTTTAGTAAATGTTTGATTCCAATGGAGGCCGAGGTGAAAAATACAAAAACCGAATTGAGAAAGTGGTAAGAAAATAACAGAAGGAACAATGGAAATAAATATCCCTGTGGATCTCCTCTACAAGTCAAAAGTTCAGACGCTCAAGTTCTTTAGTAGGTTGATATTTTCGTACGTTCCTAGTGTCTGCATGACAGTTCTCTTTTTATGTCAATATGTTGGTCTAGAACTCTATGTAAAGTGTAAAGTTTGTATTGACCGTTAGGTTTACAAAAGGGTAGAGTATTTTTTTAGGTTGATATATGTGTTGTTTTTGTTTGTTCTCAAAGAAAATATTGCTTGCTATATGAAGGAGTTGCGTATAGATATTTCATTTGCTGTATATAGGTCAGTGATCTGTTCTTAAGAAAAAAAACTCGATCGAATGAGCGGAGCTTAGAAAATGAGATGACCGGAAGTTGGTGTTAAGTGGCTGACGAAGAGACATTAAGAGGGCAAGCAGATTATTTGTTTGTTTCTTTGATGAAAGCATTCCAATTAGATCTATCAGTAAAGAAAGAAAAGACCAGAAGCTATCCCCAGACACAGACGGACTTTCGACACACGATTTATATTTTATTATCCCAATTCAGTTAACAAGCTAATGAAGGCTTAGTCTTATCATTACACTCCACCAAGACAAAAACAGATTGACTTTGTAATGAGTATCTCATGCATTAAATTTTATAGTAATAATAAAACCAGTCTTCGAGTCCGAGGATTAACGAGGAATGCAATATTTCCCGTGGCTACGTAGCCCCAGCTACAACCTACATATATTGCCACAACTAGCACAGGGATAACCACTGTCAGCCGGTGGTCGATTTAGATTTTCTTTTTCTTAGATTTTTCTTTTTGCCGTCTGCGTCGGTCCCGGCTGCGGATATTATTTGGTTCTCAAATGTGTATTCCCGCGGCCTCTTTAATTGACTTCCAGCTGTCTCGTGTTGAATCCGCCTGCAACCAGGCGCTCTCATCTGTGTCAGTTAAAGCAAGTTAGCACATAAACTGTCTTTAAAGCGTTTCAGTGGGGTACCGTTACGTCGACCACCATTCAGCTCACCAAAAAAAAAAAAAAAAGACTGCTGTTTGCATACGTTCGTCCCAAACGTGCCCTGTCCAGCGTAACTCTCGGACTTCAATTTTCTACTTCCCTTCTGTATAATGTATATAATACTTATCACACACATGCTTTTCTTAGAGAAAGGTGTTGGGATTGACGAAAGAGGCGGCACGTGTGCTGGCTAGATGCTGAGATCCAGTATATGTAAATGAGCTAAGATATATGCTGACCATCCTTAAACGTCTTGTGAATAGTTGAATGTGAATGTAATTAAAAAAATAGTTTTAAACTGCTAGATTAAGAAACAATTAATTACGTCCAAAACAAATCACGTGCGCATCGGGCGAGAGCAGGGCGAGTTGAGAACTACGGACGATCGGGTCCATAGTCAAAGCACAAACAGATATGGTGGTACAGGTTAGGCTTCAGCCCTGAGTTCGAAATCAAGTCGCAGAACTTTTTTTTAAATTTTATAATTCAATTAAAAAAGCGATCAAGGTACCATTCACGCAGACCAGATTCGCCCTTTCTCGCCCTCTATTTTTCTTAGCTGGTCCAAACAAGTTGTAAGATCATAGCGCATTGAGAACGATTTATAATTGTTAGTCTAGATCTACATGACTGATCCAAACTAACTGATATAATTACACTTAACATAAGCTTTGTCCTTTTGTCAAAGTATTTTTGTGTTTTTCTTGTTTTATCGTAAAACCGTTACGTTAAAAAAACAAAAAAAAAAACAACAATGTTTATACAAGCCCTGGTAATATTAGTTAGGCATATAAGTATGAGGATTCCAAATACCCAGAGCTGCACTGACCTAGAAACACGCGAAGAGCGTAATCATCTTTTTTTGTTTTTTGAAGTAACGTCTGCATTTCATAAGGTAAGATAAGAATCTTATTTCTAATATTCCAGCTTCACTCGCAATGAATTATCAGACTTAATATTCGAATCAATGCTTACATTTTTATCTTACTATCTTTACAGTTTATTAACATATTAATATAGGCTTAAATAAACGATTAGAATCACGTAGTTACCGTATAAGTTGTTTCAGATATATGCGTCTACTAATAGGATTAAAATTAAGTTTTAAATTTTTAATCTATAAAAAAAAATGCAATCTCAAATGTTGTTTAATTAAAACATTTAAATGTTGCATTTTCTGTTTCAGCCTGTTGAAAAAAAAAGATCAACTGATGTTGAACACGTCAAAGATGTAGATTTATGTTTTCAATTAAATCTAAAATTCCGCCAAAATTTTTTTTTTTTTTGTGCTATGGTGGCAGACGTCTTCTGGAGCCAAAGTGTGGAATGAAAATTTTATCGTTGACCCATTTGTTAAAACCTGGAAGCCTTAGCCCTGGTCGATATTTGGAGAAAGTTGCCCCAGTTGACAATCGATGGAATTTAATTAAGTGCATCACAGAGAGGTATACACTGATCAATTATTGATTAAAGCCGTAGCTTTAAAGGGAAATCATGGAGGGGTGGAAACTTCAATGACACAAGATGGTCTGGTGTGTGTGTGCGCGAGTGTTTATTTAAGTGTGTATGTGTGTAATCTGATGGGTAATCACTTTCTAGTCAGCACTTTGTTTGCGCGCCGTCGTCCTCTTTGGCAACGCTCAGAAATAAAGGAAGTGGAACACCGGAAGTTACCTACACCAAGGTCAATGTCACTCGAAACCGACCTCACCACAATTCAATGACGTAATTAAAGTCGGTGTCTCAATTATCAAGCTGCCATTACTATTGCGATGAAATGACGTCGATGAAAGGGAGGAAGCAGTGCCTCCATTTTTTTTACAGCATACAAGAATAAATTATTTTACGCTCTTAATACACCAGGGCCCGGCCTTACGTTGATTTGAACGATTGCTCCAATTGGCAGAGGCATCGCTATTTGCATTAAGTATATCACTATCAGTAATGACTCTTCTCAAAGGCTTTTAAAGGTGCAGTGCAGGACTTAAAGGGTTAACAATTTCGATGTAGGCCTGACGGACGATTGACGTAACTTTAAATCTGCCCACAGGCACATATTGCGTTGGTGTCGCTTCCTATTTATTCAAATGTTGGTATGATGATATAATTAATAGTAATAGTTGTAATTGTAAAAAAAAAAATTAATACAAAAAAAATAAAAGAATGAGAAAAAGGGGTCTCGCAAGCAACATTGGGCCTCGCTAATCGTAAGGCCGGCCCTGTAATACACATTTTGTTTCTGACAACAAAGACATGCATAAAGCTAATAACTGGCCTGACTCATGTAATAGATGTCCAGTACGTTAACTTTTGAATTAATGGAACCAAAAAAATGGGATAGAGATAAAAACTACGGCAAAGGCGGATCCAGAACTTTTGACTGTGTGGAGTTTTTTGTTTTTCATACGCTAAAAATTACGTGAATAAGCTCTAGCCCTATGCATTAACACATACACACACCCAAACTTACACAAATTATATATAAATATATATTGGAATTTTTGTATAGAATAAAAAACAATAACAAAAAAAAAACAACAATCAGTAGATGGAAAGTTAACTTACTTTATTTATTTCATCACCAATGAAAGACGTCTGCCCCATCCCCTAACTATAAGAAAATATAATCTATGATATTTACTATATTAAAAAGACCCATAGATCTATACGTTAAGCATAAATGAAACAATTTTTAAAAAGTTTATATTGATTGAAGGGAGAGCATCGTTCTCATCTCTCAATATCACAAGGTTAATCTCCCCTTAGTTTATTCTAAATAAAACAAAATTAATGAATAACGACTAATTTAGGTCGCGTTGTAAGATTACTTGAGGAGGATAATAGAAAACCTTCCCCCCCCACTGACCACTCTCTCGCTCTGCCTTGAAAACCAAATCGTTTTCTCCGCTAAATATACCCATAATACTCAATGGTCATCAGTCTGATAAACACTTAACGTACATGTGTGGAGTTTTTAAATACTTCCACGAGAACATCGACAGTTATTGTTGCGCCACTACTTCCTAGTCCTGAGACCGATATCCCAGATCGACCCCTGCCATTTTTTTTTTGTCCTAAAATTACCTAAAGATCAGGAACTATTGTCCCTACAAGTATAAAGTACTGACGATCTAAATATAGCCAGACTCTGACTTCGACCCTAGCAATAGAAAAGAAAGGAAAGGGACTTAACCCCCAACAAAATAAAAGACCACTCCCAACTTGTTGAACCGACGCCATTGCGATTGATTGGTCTGGGGGGCGACGTTTTGAGTTCTTTTTATATTCGTGTGTGCTTTGTGGTTTGCTGTATCGTCCTTGGTTTATCTCCCATGAAGACATGGAGGCCGAAACGGTCAAAAATGTGTGTAATTTTGTATCATGACACATCCAACTTCTAAGTTGACTGAATAGTCTAAGCATGACCGTAGGCCTCCAATCTGCACATATGCAACGGACCCATATGATTTCCCCCTCCCCCCGGTGGCTACACCCGTTTTTTATTAGCTCCTTCTTCAAAATGATTGAAATATCAATGGAGTTACGTTTGGACAAAAAATGGGGGGGGGGGAGGTATTGCCGGTCGTTGACTTGTAGCAAGTTGTAGCACAGAACTGCTGGTAGACAACTAAACCGCTGTAGGCGTATTATATTATAACTGATAAAACTTGAAATAACTTCTTTGTGAACAGAACTATATAGAACTTGTATTAGAATGTATTTAAAGTCAAGTAGATATAAGATAAAACAAATTTACTAGACTTTAGTAATAATATTTTTTTTTTAAAACAAAATTTAACTACATACCATGGAAATACAATGGAATTTGTGTGATCGGAATACGTTTCTAGATTCAACTATCGGAAATAGCAAGACCTATTAAACACCCAGGTTCTTGTAACACCAATCAATGAACATCCACAGTCCCTCAAAGCTGCACACAATCAAACAGCTTTTAATCTTAAACATGAAAAGACAATGAACCATTTCTATAAGAAACCCGTGAATGTAGTACTTACATTAATTCTTGAGTTTCATAGAGATGTTACTTGTTTCTATGTTCTCCAAAAAAGACACTCTTTTTTAACAAACTAAAACCATAACGTAGGGCCAGATTTGTTTGTTTCAAACTTCTTATTTATTGTGGCAAAAGGGATTTTCTACACTTAATGACAACGTATTGGCGAGCCGGATTGAATTACATCGCGGGCTGGATGTGACCCGAGGGTCGTATTTTGGGCATCACTGTACTAGTGACTGTAATTGTCAAAGTGAGTGATAAGATACCGATTGGTGTCTCAATATGTTTAGGATGAGATTGTGTTGATTAGACAATGCGTTTCTGATATTCAATTTCGTAATGTAATCTCTTTTTTAAACAACTAAACACTCAAACAATATCGTGATGTCGGAGATACACACGTAAACTATGAATTCAACAAGTTGTTTATTATTTTGTAACTAGGAATCACTTTAATAATAATAAAATACTGTATAAATGCACAATACAATTCAATGTAAAACATTACAACCATGGTTTAAGTCCCCCAAACTACCGATGCATCCATTTAAATATCTCCTTTTCCCCGCATTTTTTTGTTTGGAAATACCCAAGCTTCTCTCGCGCGCCAGATATTTCCAACCTTTTCTTCTATGTTATTTTTAAAGCTGACGGAAATGCCGCCATCAATACACCGCCAAGACATTGCGATGCAAATATTCGACCAATGAAAGAATTAATAATTGATTATTCAAAATGGCCTTGACAGTGAGTATATCATTGGCGTTTTTTTTTTCTATTCTAGTATATAAGATAAGATAAGATAAGACAATTTTTCTTGGTGTAATCAAATGAAAATTCAGTTTGACTACAATTGACCACCTCAGCAAAATGCTGATTATGTCACAATGTAATCTGGTCGTCTGCCGAGCGGCGCCCCGGAAGTACTTGACTGAACTGAGGCTGAAGCTATGCTTTCAAAGTGCGCTCACTGAGTGCGGTGACATGACTGCATGGTTATTGGAATATGGCCATTGCATGATTCTAATAGCCTATTAACACTTTTCGACAGAAGTGGATATAAATTGCTTCTAAATGATAGGAAGTGATGACTATTATAAACTTATAATGAGATATAACAAACTGCTAGAAATAGAGTGACACCACGCTTTTTATCAATGCTTTTAGTTTTAACCGAGATTATATAAATCAAGCTATTGAGATTTATATTCGCATTGTTGTTAGTCAATCTTATTTCAAAAGAGGAGATAAATACGTCCCACGTTCATTTAGTAGTCAACACCAAATACACTATATAGTGTCTTTTACATTGTTAAGTTCATGTAAACATCTTACAATATATAAGTTATATATATATATATGTAGCAACAATAATACACTCACATTTAATTTAACGTACTTTTAAAAAAAATAGATTTACACTTTTAACTTAGGTGTCTATTACATAAAATGCAAACTTAACAAAGTTTTTTACTAAGTTCATTTTGCGATCTAAATTTTAATAAATTTTAAACTTACTTAATATGATAGAAACAATCACGATGAAATAAAATATCTATTACTATTATATATTTGTAAAGAAAATAAGTATAGGTTTATCATTTTTCAATTGTTTATTATTTAATACTTGTGAATCATGAGAACTTACAAATAAAAAAAAAAAGAGGCAAAGAGGGCCCATAAAAACAACAACAGATTATTCGCTCTACAGTCTACAATAGAAATCAAAACACTTTGACGCCGGTGAAGCAGATATTGTAGTAAATTCAAATTATGACGACTTCTCCCTTAGAAGTCTCCGCCACTTTGTTATGTTGTCCGTTGTGTTTTGTATAAGATATTGATGTAACTAAAAACAGACTGAATAAAAAAAATTATTCACATGTATTTGAGCAAAACTATATGAATTACCAGGTTACAATAGCGATGCAATAAATTGCCGGCTCGTACTTGATAACAGATGAAACCTTGGGCATTACTGCTATTACGTAAATGGCATCTTCTTGGATGTTCTAAAGATAAACGAGTTTTGGACACAAGTTGTTGCCTATATAGTTATACAAGTGTTGAAAGAAAATATTTTAAACTGCAGTGTTTACTGGTTCTGACTAAAGCAACTTTTTCTAAAAATGGGAAAAGGGGGGGGGGAACGTCATAACGAAAAAAAAATGGGGGAAAGGGGGGGGGGCTAAATCGGACAATTTACTTTTAAAAAAAGAAATTGTGCTTTCACTATTTGAATATTAACTAACAACGTGACAATATCTGCCTGTATGACTTGGCAACGAGATATTGGTCTCCGCTACCCACAGGCTGCGACGTAGCAGGTCGGTGTTAAGCCTACTATGATGACTATGATTTGTATTTTGAGGGATTTGTTAGCTTGTTTGTCTCGTGTGGTTAAAACAGCACACTTTTTTTTCCTTGGCACAGTCTGCAAAAGAGCTCACTGCTCAGCAGTAATAAAGCTGGCTAGAAGAAGAAGAAAACGAAGTCTCGTGTGTTATTGTAATTAAGAGCTGGTTAACAAGAGTATAGATTAAATAGACCATGATGTCCATCTCCTGGTGGGATCGTGCCTCTCTCTGATCAGGTCGATTTGAAATTTGCCAAAATGCAGAATATTTATGCTCTTTAGATACAGAGCAGACTACGATGGCTCGGCCATGTCACCCGCATGCCAGATGAAAGAATTTCTAAAGAAATCCTTTATGATGAGCATGCGGACGGAGTAAGACCCAAGTGCTGCCCGAGAGTAACCCACAGAGATGTCTGGAAGCGGGGCATGAGAATAACAGGCATCAACGAAAGTATGTGGGAGGCAATAGCTCAAGACATGAAGACAGACTGTGTGTGTTGGTAAGAACTTCGCCAAGGGCAAATGAAACAAAGCTGCCTTAGCCAAGAGAATGGAAAAGAAGGCTGCCCTATCAGCTAGCGTTTGCGATGTGTCACTAGCACTCTAATGAAGAGCGATCGCAAGACAACATAAATGTGATTAAAAATCAAAACCATCTAGCCTACTTTGATAAAATTTATTTAAGGGGAAATAACCGCAAATTTCTACCATTTATTTGAAAATTACAGGGTTTAGCTCCCTTTATGTTGTATAAAACAAAATTAATTAATTAGTACTAAATGATGAAATAATTAAGAATTTTTTAGATTGATTCGAGTTTTGCTATCAACCATGAATAATTAAGCAGAATGTCAACTTGATCCGAGAATGGGAAGTGGGAGAACTAAACGTGTCGAAACGTAACAAGGGGACTAAATCCATATATATTCCAACAAGATGTACGGAAATCTAATTATGGTAGACTACAAGCTTAATCTAAAGTAATATTGATAGCACTTATTTATTGTGAGAAAACTAATCTGAAACAAGATTAGCTAATGACTTCGTCTAAATCCCCAGAACGCTAATGGTCTTTGAATTTAAAAAATATATAATATGCAGATAATATTATTAAAAAAAAGGCATTCTACTTCAGACTAGAAATTATTTCATACGAAATTAATTATAGATGAAAGTGTGCGTCACTTCTTAGATATTCTAAAATACTAGCGTTATAGCGTATACAAATTTAAATTTAAGAATAAATAGTATAGAAATGATATATTTATTTTATTTTATAATCGAGAAATAATTGACGTACAATTTATCTAAAGAGTTAATTCTTCCTGAAATAAATATAAATATTATAAAACAGTTTGATCTATAAAGTTAGTCTAATGATGAAGACAATGAAAAGTTAAATATTATAGGTTATAAATAAGAATGATTTTTCAGTTGACATTTAATGTTCAACATAAAAAAAAAATTAAAACAGAAATAAAATTTGCTCACTTTAGTAGAATAACAAGCAAACTATTAAATATTTTAAAGAAAACAAAATCTTACTTAAGGGAGATAACTCAGTATTTATAGCTATATATCTCAATACTAAAATAATTATTTCTCCTTTTCGATTTCACTAAAAAAACAAACAATAAATTCATTTCCACTATTTAATTAATAATTAACTAAATTCTTTTTATTGATTCATGTATTCGGCAAAAAATAATTGTGGAAAGTTCCAACTTGATTCGAGAGTAGGAAGTGGGAGAACTAGCGTGCTCAAAATTTGTTACGGTCTGTCTAAACTCAGTAAGGTGCGAGTTCCAAACCGATGATCCATCTACTGAAAAGAACTTTAATTGGCACAATTTGAAAAAAAATCGAATCACAACTAAAAGAAAAAAAAAAAAAGAGCGCAATGATTTTTGAGAGACATACTGAGTTGTAAGGTTCCAAACTAGTTGCTCAGTCATAGAACTACTTTTCATGAAACAAAAGTATTACGGCAATTGTGAATCCTTACGCCAAGCATTAACTAGTCGAGGCGTAAAGCCTAGAAAACGGGAGAATAATAAAAAGCAACACTTATAGGATTAGAATTACCGGTCGTAGCAGGTGGGCACATTTTTATTATACAACCGGTAGGAAAATTTGATTAAAGTTTATTTGAAGGTATTAGAATTCCGAAATTTTACAAATAAGATGGTTTTATCCAACTTATCAAATAACGTGTACATTGGTCTTCATACGATTTAATATACAACACGCATGACAGGAAACGCCAGACAGGAGCCGGTAGTGACAGGAATAGACCTTGCCAGATAGGAGTTTGGCCTCAAGAAATGGAAATAGCTGCAATCTGATTGGTCAGTAGGATGATGGGAAAGAACGATGAAAAGGGAAATCACTCGAAAATTGGGTTTGATAATCAGACTTAGAGTTGTCTTTACTTTTTTTTTTATTGTAAAGGATTTCACCTTGAGCTCTCTCTTGGGTGGTCGTGTAGTAAGCGCCGACACAATTTTCTTTCGGTTCGAATTCCGACGCCATCACAAGCTAAGATCTGGTGAAGCTTTAGCAATCCCTTTCTGAAAGCCATATTCCCATTAATCATTATTTAAAATCTGATAAAAACAATTAATTAACGTTCACCTTCAAGAACTTTCTATAATTATCGTTTGAAAATACAAATTCCTGATTTGTTATCTTTCATAATATTTTACACAATTGAAGCTATAACAATGTAGACTTTAATCTACCCGATATTATTTGGACATTTCCAATTACTATCAGTGGTATGTGTACAAATTAAACGGTATGAGGTTTGAATAACCACAAAGAGGCGTGGGACCAAAAAAGAGACATAAGAGCCCCCTTAAAAAAAATTGTGGTGTCAGAAGTAGGATATAAACTTTGAATAAAAATTGAAAACAAACATTAAACCGTTTTAGGTGTATTTATTTTCTCAAAATACAGAACTTGTAGAAACTTCTTTTTTGAAGCGAAAAAGATGAACTTAACTTTTATAGACAGTAAATACAGCTTTGCATTCTAATGCCAGATCAATATAGAAACACAAGCGCAATGATAAGATGTTGCACAATTCAAACCAAATATTTGAACTTACTTCAAAGCTTCAATAAATACAAGACCTGCCGAAGACGTAAACTCAAGCCTCTCTTTCATCAACTGCTCACGCGCATTTGTTATAAACTTCATCTGTCCAAGACTTACTCTTGGATACATCAGAATACATCAACCAATACAAACACATTCACAACCTACATAACAATTGGGATAAAGATCAAAGATGAGGGTGGGGGGTGGGGAGCGGGAGTGGATAAGAAATGACCAAGAATTGGTGCAGACGTGGACTTAGATATGCGAGGGGCCCTGGCGAGTGTCCTATCAATCCAAGGATATCTGAACGATAGGCTGACGGTTTCCAAAGATTCTCTTTATCGCGGCCTCCCTATTAAGTCGCGGCCCCTTCCAAGGCTATGGACCTGGTGCGGTTGCTCCACTTGCCAGCCCCTAAGCCCGCTTCTGCTTGGTGTCAGAGACCGCCCTTGCGAAACAAAGCCTACTATTCAAATCATACTCAAAATAGTCAATGAACGGCGATCCAGAAATTAATATTTCTATGTCACTGTCAAAGTATAAAAGTCACACGTAAAGAGTTAATGAATCTGGATATTTTTGTCACATTTCGCTTTACATAAGTTTCTCTACATATGTCACTAACTGCATGCTAACTATTTGTGTCTCTGGCTGGGTATGTAATGTTTCTGCCTCTTCAATGCCGAAGTTTTCTTTTTCACTGTAATATCGTCGACATGTTTCTCTCCCCCCCCCCTCCCTTCTTTCCCCTTCAAAACCCCCCAAAAAAACAAAAAAACTCTTTAAAAAATAGAACCAGAAAATCGACCAATGAAACGGCGTGAAAGCTCTAACTGCAGATGAAAGATGAACGACTTGGACTGACACCATCAATAACATTCTCCCCCCGTCACGATTACGACATTCGGGAGAAAATGTTTTACAGCGGTTCTCGGTTCGTGAGGAAGAAGATGCAGAATTTTGATTGCGAAACAAACATTGAAAGACAATCTTACAACACATAGAATTTTTTTTGTCTTAAAATAAAACAATAAAAAGACTCGCAAAAGCGGAAATTTACAGTACAATAGTAGAGAAACAAGCATAATATAAGTATTTTTGGAGTATTTTTGTTTATTGATTAGTGTTTAAGATTTAAGGTACAACATATAGTTATTTAAAGCATTAGCTTGATCGGAGAATGCGTGAGGGAGAAATAGCATTAACAATTATTTAAATGGACTAAACCCAAACAATTTAGCCACATCTGTGAATACTTAAGTACTAGTTTCCCTTGTTGCTTTTAAACAAAATAATGAATTACCAGTAATTAATTTTTTAATTGGTTACTTTAAAAAAAAATTATTAATGTCTTGTCAATGCCAATGAATAATTGAGCGAAGTTTCAGCTTGGTCCGAGAATGGGTGTGGGAGAACTATGTGTACACACTTTTTACCCGACAGACAGTGTGTGTTGATATAAGCTTTTTAAAAAGAATCCAATTTGACAACCATATGTATATAAAGACTTATATTAAAGAGTCTCATCTATAGCGGATAACTATAAAAAGCTATCTTCTTAGTGTAACCGGTGTCTATTTCAAATTCACTTCGAATCATTTTCTTTCCTTTTTCTTAAGTTTTATTTTTCGGTTTCCTTATATTGCCTTCACATAGCTCCATGTCGCCTTCCTTTCTGTATTTTATGGCTTAATGAATAAAAAGAAAATCTTATAAATCAATTTTCCAAAAGTGAATGTACATAAAAACCAAACTCTAACTCATTTTCGTATCAACGTAATATATTTACCTCTTTATGTAGTCAAGTTTGTAAATCATCTAGATTTGAGGGCAATAAAAACTGCAGCAGGCGGTAAAATGTGGCCCATAAACAACAAAAGATTTTCTCGCCTGGTGATAAGCCTACTTAATATATCACGTGGGTTGGACTTTCCATCCATTGGAAGTTTAAATGTACTGAGCATTAAATTTAGGGGCCAATTAATGATAATGTTATATAGCAATAAACTTGATAACATACAACCATAAATACAAAGCTTTTATTAAGTGGAGTTATATCAATTAGTTTGGATCAGTCATGTAGTTCAGTTTGTAATAGAACTAGATAGGTAAGTAAAAAAGTAAGGTTTCCCCTATCAGACCTTGCGGTCTATGGGGCAGATGATAAGTTTATCGGTTTCTTTGGCTAACGGTTAACGAGCAGGGTGTTATGTGGCCAGCACAACGACCAACCGCCTTTACTTTCCCCAACATTAGAGTTGGGTGAACTCAGTAGCGCTCCAAAAATCCAGAAATTAAACAAATCACGGTCTTCACTGAGATTCGAACCCGGGACGTCAGCGTCGGAAGCCAAGCGTTTAACCATTCGACCAGATTAACAATAATAAATCTGTCCGAATATAAATATTTTTACAAATAGTTTTAGTTTAGCGCCATTTCTTGCTTTTAGCTTTCTCACTACGCTAAGATCCTATCTCTTGTCTGGACCAGATGTTAAAACAACAAACAAACAAACAAAGGGAGAGAAGGGTAACGAGAGGGGTAATTGTCAAGGTTACCGTGATCGCTTTAACTCTTTCTCTCCGTAATTATTTTCCCACGTTTCTACAGAATTCTTCATTTTGCTCATGACTATTTCACTATTTCACTACCCTGTCATGATTAAGTCTCAATAAATTTGTCGTATGATATCAGAAAGTGTATTCTTTGGTACAGAATTAAAGGGGAATACATGCTCTTTTTATGTAAAACAAAATAACATTTACAAAATTAAACATTAATTAAATTTAATGAGGTCAAATCAACGATAGTATCGTCAATTAGGCGTGAAAGAGTTTAAAAAATGTACGACTTGAAATTAAAACTCAGGGCGCAAGCATCCTCAAGGGGACTAATTCAACTTATACCACCACATATGTCAAGTACAATTTATTTTCCTTGTTCGATACCAAAGAAAAGAATTAATTACCGACAGTTAAATAACAAATTGGTTAATTCTTTTTTTTTTTATTCTTGTTTTAGTTTAATGATACTTCATTAACAAATTCGTTAATTTTTTAAAATTGTTTCTTGTTTTATCATGTACAAGATACAATTGTGGGAAATTTCAAGTTGATCCGATATTGGCTGTGGGAGAAATTACATGTACAAAAATTGTACCAGACAGGCAAAGTGGGCTTTACAAATGAACCCTAAAACAAATCAAAGCTTATAGCCTGCAATAGAAAGAATTACTCATATACAGCCGTATATCTCAATATTGGACGAATCATTTCCTTTTTCTATATCAAACTAAAATTAATTTTCTTTTTATTAATTAATACGTTCATTGATTGGTTAATTTTTTTTTTATTGATTCAGGTTTTGTTAGAGAAATGGATAATTATGCAAAATTTCAACTTAACCTTTAAACGGAAAGTGAGAGAAATAATGTGTACAAAATGTGTACAAGACAGACGGACACACAGACGCACACAGACAATGAGCTGATATATAAGCTTTGTAAAAACAGAGCTAGATTAACTTTTTGCAACAGATACTAAGCCTTAGGCAACCACAAATTATTTTGAAGAAAAAGAAATACATTGCCTTTTGTAGATTACAAATAACGAAGTCTCCATTCCAGTTTCGATGTAAAGCTTAATTTAAAAATCTTTCAAGCTAAACGCTTGCTTTAAGTAATAACTATTCAGTTGAGTTGATAGAGCGTCGCGCTAATAACAAGAATGTTCTACGCGTATCCAAGTCTTAATCCAGTCCTGTATGTTTAGTAGTGACCAAGTCATTGGCATTCCTGGCCTTGTCGGGCAGCCCGTTCCATGTCTTAATCTAGTCGTGAATGATAAGTATTGACTTAAAGTAAGTCATTGGTTTTCCTGGCTGAATCAGGCAACCCGTTTCATGCTCTAATGGCACTTTGGAAGAAAGGGCACTTACGAGAATCAGACATAGCATACGGAATACGAAATTTGCCTCACACGATATGTAAATAAAATAATGAGAGTTTCATATATGGTGTTTTATACTTTACCTTAAAATTATGAATATGAAACATTATCACAGGTCAATTTGATTAATACATTTGGAAGTATAAACTAATTACAATTGACCTGCTAGGATTACAAATGAACGGATTGTTTCTTCTTGTAACAGATTGCAATATTAATTTTACTTTTCATTTCTATAATAAAAGTTATGACTTTATTCCAGTACAGACATATTTTTTTTTGTGTCGGCAAAATAAGTGAAAATAAACCCTAGAGATGAGCATTTACTGGCTCAAGAAAGAGAACCAGATATATGTTAGAACAAAAAAAGAAATCCGACAGAGTTATTTCCCTTATTCTAAAATAAAAAAAATTGTCTTTAAATAAATTATATGTGGTGTTATGGTGTATAAAATTGAGGAATGATTTGTTTTAGGTCGTTGTTATTCAATAGCGTTTGTTCAATGATCTAAATTTGATTAAAAACGTTTTTGCATGTTGCGATGTTCTTCCCAGAGTTATCTAACAAAAAGATGGAAGTTACGTATGTCTTTCAGGGTATACGATTAGAGTAGAGAGGGGAGAGCTCTAATAATGTCATTATTGTCACTACATTGCAGTGTACTAAAACGTACTGCACTTAATTGTCTAATCTCAAACGTTAGTGTGTCCTTTGATAAAATTGCAACATTAGGAGATAACCGCGGGTTATTCTGTTATCCATCTATCGAAAACGTAGACATCCTTCTTCTGTCCCTTTAACTTCCATACAGAGTGTTGCAAAACGATTAACTTTTTCATATACTATTATAAAGAATATATATTTTTAAAAATCCCTTTGTTCCCTTAGTTATTGAATCTAAATCAGTGAATAGAATCCAAAATACGAAATGCAGGCTTCTCATGTAACGTTGAATTGGAACTGGGAAAGGATCGTATGTGTGCTATCCGATGATTTCCACAAGAATAATAAAGATAACTTTCAGTATTATTATAAACATTATTATAATCATTATTACTGTAATTAGACAAACTGAACATTGTTCACTTTGTCCTGAAAAATTGACCAGGAAATCCAGGGGACTTTGGGGCTGAGTGACACAGCGCTTGGTTCTTGGGATTGAATCTCGGCCAGTACTGGGATTTTGAATTTCATGATTTTTATAATGGGTACCTGAAATAAGTTGGGGGAATTAAGGGTGGTTGGTCATTGTGCTAGGCACGTGACACCCTATTTAACCTTTGGCCGTAGAAACAGATGACCATTACATTATCCATTATCTACCCCTATAGGGCTGATGTGTGTCTTCTGTGGATATAGAATTCTTCCCAGAGTTGGCTCTAGCATTATGGTACGCAGTAATTACTGTTAAAGAATTGGTCAAAATATGGAGGTTCTACATGTCTACTGTTGCGCTGCTAAACCCAGATCCATTTTGAAAATAATACATTCAGCAACAACAAAATCTCTACCCATTAGTTCATATAATCGATACTTTCTGTAGACATACTGAAACTCTGTTATAATATTTCAATACAAGGAGAAAGAATACACAATGTAATTATCAAGGGAGAGAAACAGCGCTTTTATACACTTTTAGGACATTACCTCCCCTCTTTTTAAGGAGGAAGATGGTAGAGTATTGTCCCTTAAAAATTCATCTCTTATGCACGTCACGAAGCTAGCCAAAGGACGTACCCCCGTCAAGAACACAGCTGTATCAGTTCTGTTGTGAATAACTGGATTTGTTCAAGCTATCGACCAGTGGGGGGGGGGGGGGGGGGGAAGAAAATTGGTGTGGGAGGGGGGGCGATTGGGGAGGAGGGGTAGTTAGAGCGTGTGTATACTGTCTGATGTCTTAACGACTGCATAACAGGCGCCCCCCTAGCCCCCAAAACTAGACGTCCATTGCTACTCTAACTGAATCTGCATTAATGACGACCAATAGTGAAAAAAAGAGGAAAAAGGAAAGGGGGGGGGAGAAATACCCTTTTTTTTTTGGCTAACCTTAGGCTTTCACGTTGCTAGATGGAATGTTTGTTTGAGGTGAGTTTGCCAATAGAAAAGATAGTTCGGCCTGCAGTTAAGTTAAAAACGATCTTAAATTCATCTTTCAGACCTTGCGATCGATTGGGCAGATGATGAATAGCTCAGCGCATTCTATGGCCGACGGTCAACGAGAGTGTTAGGTACCTATTAAATATGGATGGATTCAGGGGCGTCAAAAAAGAACCAAAAAAATACAGGACTGTTCATCATCGGAATTCGTCTTTAAGACCCTTCGGTTCAGAAGCCAAGCGCTTTGTTGCTCGGCCATTACGCCCAGCTGTAACGTATTTGTTTCTTGACCAGACTAAGAACAACAGAAGTAGTATTTGACACATTTATTTTCTTATGTTTACGTTTTGGGCTATACTAGTAATGGAAGGCGTGGAAATCTTCGTTAGAGACGATAACATACATCTATTTGAAATAATTGAAGTTGAGATATTCATTTAGAAACATCACAGTGTCGAAATATTTAAGTCTGTTTTAAGTTGTTCGTTTTGCAAAAAATTGGAACAGATTATTTTCCAATATTTACAATATGTTTAATGCTCAGGATGTGCAGAGTTACTGTTCTTGTCAACACATTTAAGTATCAGTGTAGGCTAGTGTACTAGTCTGCTCTGTTAAGTTTTCACTTTTTTGCTTATTTTGGCATAGTTACGTATTTCCAAGGAGGCGCTGTGGCTGAGCGCTAAAGCGATTGGCTTCTGAACCGGGGGTGCCCAGTTCAAATCCTAGTGAAGTTTTATTTTCGGGATCTTTGGGCGCATTTGAGTCCAATGGGTACCTGACATTGGTCGGAGAAAAGTAAATGCGGTTGGTCGTGGTGCTGGCCACATGACACCCTCGTTAACCTTGGGCTACAGAAACATATGATGTTTTCATCATCTGCCCTATAGATCGCAAGGTCCGAAAATAGAAATTTTACTTTACTTATGTTGAAAGGGCCCTAAGGAGAATGCTGAGTCTGGTATGGGCTCAATGTCATCGAATGTTCTTTCACTAAGATTTTAGAATTCCTCACTTGTTCTGTTCAACCTTGCTGGAATGAGGTTTCCATTCTGCTCAACTGTAAAACTGCTCAAATGTAAAGCCGTATGCCGTACCAGCGCCGATTCATAGTTTAGGCAGTACGAGTGATCACGTGCTATTTTTTCCCCCGGAAATGTTATTGTTTTTTTTCCCATTTTTCTCCCACTTTCAAAGATTTCCAGGCTTTATTGGGTTCCTACTCTATCCCATCAGTAGATATGCCTATGGTAAAAATGAAAATACGAAAATCCTGCCCAGCGTGTGTTTTAGGAAGATGCCGCTCCTCTGATCTAAGCCTGGCCTAAGCAACATATCACTCTTGTGCTAATAACCCGCATTTTTTTTATTTGACCATTCATCATAATGCTCGTATATATGACCATAAAACTCAACACATCTATCGATTGAATATCTCAGATGCTTCAAAAGTAACAGTTAGTATCTGAGTATAACTTAAGATGGCTCACTAAGTTTCTAGTTTTAGATAGAAATCCACATATAGTATATACCATACAAAAGGGACGCTACTCTTATAAATGTCGTTGTTTCAGTTACAGTAGCTTTATATATATATATTTTTTAAAGACTATCAACAATAATATGAATGTTATTTTCATTTTGTTTGGAGTGCAGTACTTGGGATAATACTATGTACGTAAATGCAGTACAATATACTTTTTTGCATAACAAAGCTAAAAAAACATTCATTAAGATTTTAAATTAGATTATAACCGTACAATTTTCAATTAACCATACAAAAGACATGATCGTTTAATATCTTAGCGGAAGATGTATGTCTTCAGATGAATACAGAAAAGTATATTACAGAATTCATAGTTAGAAGAAAATTCTTCCCACTAAAAAAAGTTACATAACCGTATTTTGTGAATAAGCATTCCACTTTTTAATTAACAAACCACTAACATATTAAAATCATTAAGGTGCATGGGCCACATAAAAAACTTACTAGGACCTGATGGGCCGCAGCAAAAAATTTGTTGCTAATAGCCTACTAGCTTTATGCAAATTGGAAATAATACAATAGAATACAATAACTAATGGCATACCTGTCCCCTTGTTAGATAATCTTGTAGTGCTATTTAGTAATTAAAAATTATTATGATTACGCATTATTTTCTTTGTCCTGATGCTTGACATCTTTTCTGGGATACACGCTTATTTATGTCAGGTTGAAGTTTGTTTGCCAGTGACACTTTCATCACTGATGACAAATTTTGATCAGATAATCTCAAACGGTGAGGGTTTTTTGTAATTTTCATTATGGAAAAGAACTGCTCACAGAGATCAGTGCTTGAAAACATAGCTAGAATTCTGGCTGCAAATTTCCGCGATTCAACCTACTGTTCAGGTAAATAACTGTAAAACTTTGGTACAGCCACTTCTATATACTTTGATTTCAACTAAGAATCTGACTGCTATTCTATCAGCTCTAGTTGCACATTTCCAGCAGCATGTTCAGAATCCAATGAGAATGGAGATACAAAACACGAAAATTCTTGCTCTTATGTAACGAAGTCACGAAAACGGTCATTGAAAGCATCTACTAACGATTCTAAGACATTCACCAAATGTCGCAATCGTATTGAATCTTTTTAGTTCCTGACACGTTGAGAAGTGAACAAGATGTTCTCTTCATGTTTGGTTTTTGCTTTGAAAGCACTTCACATGATCACACGCAGTTGTGACAATTTTCTCTTTACTTTGAAGTTTCAAATTCAAGTCTTGCAGATGACCAGTGAGATCAAATGCTAATGCCAAATCCTGAACTCATTCGTCAGTTTGGAAATGTTCAACAGTCTCACCTTTTATGTTCAGAAACAATACAATTTCCTCACGCAGTGCAAAAAATCTCTTGAATATTTTATTTCATGAGAGTCAGCGGACTTCTGTGTAGTAGGGAACACAATCAAATTCGTGTCCAATGTCATCCAGAAACATTGAAAAGTGTCGAGGATTTAAACCACGGGCACGAATAAAATTGAGAAGCGACTGAAAACGGTCTTCTGATGGAACAGTATTTGCTGTGCGCAGAATGTTTCTTGGTAAATGGCTTATTGAAAATAAGCAAATTTAAAATTAGCATCAGTCTCTCTTATTTATGCAAGTAGCTTTGCATCAAAACCATTTCATTTCATGGTTGGTGAGCCTTCCATTGTTAGACTAGCTAGCTTTATCAAAGATATATTGTACTACAATATCACATCCTGTTATTTCTCAAAAACATCCTCGCATTTTGTGTTGTTATGCTCAGAACGGAGATCAAGTAGCTCTTCTTGTATCTCAAAATTCCTGTCACATGCCCTTATGAATATGACCAATTGTGCTACACCAGTTACATCAGTTGACTCATCAAGAGCCAATGAAAATAATTCAAAATCAGGTATTTTGTTCTTTAATTGTTCACGCAAGCTGAGTAACATGTCATTGACTCCATCTGCCACAGTGCTCCTAGTTAACACTATTTCTTTGAATGCTTTCACCTTTTCTGGACAAATTACTTTGGCTTTAACAACACACGCCTTAATAAAATCACATTTACTAAATGATTTGCTATGGCTTGCAATTAAGTTTGACAAAATGTAGCCTGATTTCACTGCAGACTCATATTTCAGTTTAACAAATACTATTTTTCAATTCAAGTAGCTTGTCATCTCTTATTTTCCAGCGTAATAGTTAAACATTATATTGATATTGTTTTAGGTGGCCAAGCGAGCCACATGCGGCCCCCAAACGCCGTGTTTGACATGCCTGAATTGTAAACAAATAGAAACACAAAATTTGATTTCGATCAACTACGAAGTCTCGGGAAAAAATCCTCAATTGTTGTAGCAATATTGGAATGTCTGTTAATATTAAATTTATAATAGTTTTGAAGCCAGAAAGAGAAAAATAAGTCTTTGCAAAATATCAGACTTCTTGTTTATGTTTATATCATTAAATACAGAGGGAAAACCAGGTTTAATTTTGTAAGTTTATTTTTGCTAGAATCATTTCAAAAAGCCACATTTGTTCAAGAAGCTTAGAATATTATTGTCTGATAATATCGAAACTAACATCTTTAAAATGTCAGCATGCCAGGGCATCTAGTCAGGCGTTAGATATATAGACAAGTGACAACCTTTTCCAGCCAAGGGTTCTTATAAATTCCCCACACACCAGTCACGTGGTCACATCGCGAGAAAAAAATAGCTCCAAGTGCAATGGAACTAAGTCTAAACAGCTTACTTATGCAGGATTTTAGTAGGGCCGCATATGGCCAGCGGGTCATAGTTTAGATATCACTGCTATAGACTCCTTTACCGTATGGGTTACTAGGATTAAAGAAACAGGTGTGTATGTTCCCTTTATGACAAGCCGCTTAATTGACATGTAGATGTGATTGATATCAAAGGCGTAAAGTTTGCAAATACAAGAGCAAACAGACTTGCTTGAACATAAACAAAACACTAGAACAAAAAGAACGACTAGGTAAACAAGAACAGTTAGGATAACATAATTAATGTAAGCCTCAAATGTTCCTTACCATGAGTAAGTAGAGGCTGTGACAGCTTGCTTTCCAATCAGATCGATAGCAATATGTAGGCATTAAATGTACAGAAAGTTATGTTATAAGTTATCGTACGCAGGCCAAGCTCAGGTTATATACATACATATATTGTAAATCTCTGTAAATCAAGTAAGGTAATGCATATATGTGTATATAACAATTGTTACACATATGCTGGGCTTAACAGAGTGCTCTCATGTTATGGTACATATGTGTGTAAGCCTGAGTGTGACCCACTTATGAGAACGAAAAAAAAAATCATGATTTAAATATTTCTTTCAAGTGATATGATGAAGGAGGGTGTCAATGAGGAGGGTAGAGAGAGGAGAGGGAGTTGTGGACAAGTGAGTAACAATGATATCGATTACAGGCGACCACCTGACCTTCATTTTACGCACGTGTTCACCTGGTTGCACGACCAGAGTTTAAATAGCGCTGACAAAGAGTTCGTGTAAAGAGCCAATCTCTTTAAATAGCGCTGACAAAGAATTCTTGTAAAGAGCCAATCTCTTTAAATAGCATTGACAAAGAATTCGTGTAAAGAGCCAATCTCTTGAAATAGCACTGACAAAGAATTCTTGTAAAGAGCCAATCTATTTAAATAGCACTGACAAAGAATTCGTGTAAAGAGCCAACTGGTAACTGTCGCAAGAAAAGCGTGAAATTGATTAAACAGAGGATAATAGAGGCATCAACTCGCCCTGAGGAAACAATTACAAATGTCCCCCCCCCCCCCCTTTTCCCAGACATTCCTAATCTCCCTCCCCAACACGACGCCAAAATTGACAATGTAATGCAGTGGCATAGCAATGGATTTTTTTTTTGGGGGGGGGGGCGGGCTTGGCTTCTTCATGGGCCCCCTGCATTTTGACATATGACATTATGACATGAGATAAAGTACTTAAAAAATAGATAAGTCTAATGTGTGGAATACATGTAACACGCTCACATGCTTACATAACAACATGAATAGCAAGATAACATGTCATTGGCTTAATGTATAATGTAAAAAAAATAAATCGGATTTGGTTTGATTTGGGCGCCCCTTCTCAAGTGGGGACCTGGGGGAGGGTAAATTTGGACCCCCCCCCCCCATCCTCCCCTAGCTATGCCATTGATGTAATGTAGTATTTGTGTAGCTTATCATATAAACGTGAAATCATAAAATGAAATTAGTGCAAATTATCTTTGAGAAATGTTATGATTCTGGGCTAATGGCATGCAGGAAGACCCAAGAAAATATAGATGCTCATCAGGAAATCAAAGAAATCCATTTTTTGTTGGCACGTCAATAATTAAAAACCGACTAGCGATGACAAACACAAACACTCCTTCAAAAATCACGAAGACCAAGTAAAAGAAAAAAACAAACAAACTAAAAATGTGAAAAAAGTTTTTATTTTATCTGTATGAGACAATGGAACTCAACACGCGAGAGAGAAGATAACTCAAGATAAGGTTGACAGGAACATTGGATCCAAAAGAATGGAAAACAAAAAAAACAAAACAAAACAAGAGAGAAAAACAATAACAACAGAACAGTGAAGTTGAAAAAGTTTGGGAAGTATTGAAGAGACACTATCACGCTAAGGGCAGTCGTCTAGAGCCAATTGGTTTAATGGATGATATAGGATCTGGTGACATTCACTATCCTTCACTATGATCTATGATATTGTCTCACTACGAGTTTAACCCACCATTTGAAATTAAAGGCGAAGAGATTAAATAGAGAGACTATAGATTTATTTTTTAAAATGAAGTTTTTATATACATAAGAGACATAACAATACAATAAACGTGGTCTAGTAGAATGGGCGTAACCAATACATATTAGACAATAAAGTGACATCATGATAATACTTACATGACTGACCACTGCTGTACAATACATATATAACTGACCACTACTTTACAATACATATATGACTGACCACTGCTGTATAATACGTACATGACTGACCACTGCTTTACAATACATACATGACTGACCACTGCTGTACAAAACATACATGACTGACCACTGCTGTACAACACATACATGACTGACCACTGCTGTATAACACATGCATGACTTACCAATGCTACAAAATACATACATGACTGACCACTACTATACAACATGTACATGACTGACAAACCGTGATAGTATATGCATCAGCTGACACCTCTGTGACAGCGCTTGCATGACTAACTACTGCTAGTCTATATATGGATGATTGACCATTGCGGTAAAAAAACCACAAAGATCTAATGGTAAACTGGGCTATTTGATTAGCATATTTATCAATAAAGAATATGCTAGAGCACATCTCATATTGTGCGCGTCAGTTTGATTTTATAAAACATGTTCGTGTCTGAAAAAGTCTTGAGACTAATTAAAATGCTGGAAAATCACGAGTTCGAATACAAATGATCGTCACGAATTCGAATACAAATGATCGTAACGAGTTCGAATACAAATGATCGTAACGAGTTCGAATACAAATGATCGTAACGAGTTCGAATACAAATGATCGTAACGAATTCGAATACAATTGTTTACCTATAGATGTTAAACTAACGCATCGACTTAATATTTCTTTGAAAAAATCTGTATCGATTTCACTCTGTAATTTTGGAACGGACGTCAGGTTATCATTCTTATTAGCGTCTTTAGAGCATAGGGCGGGTAGCCTGAATCAGACAGTAAAACCAATAAATTAGTAGAATTAAGGTCTCTAATCGACATGCTCGACTAGATTAGCACATAGACATGCTTAGGATTTATTCATCCTCTTTTTTTAAAAAGAAAAGTCTAAAATTTATAAGATAATATAAAAAGTTTTGTTATACGAAAATATTGAAACAAAAGAATAATTTTTCTGTTCCTTCTAAGCCACATCCATACTCTCTAAGTCTCCCAAGAGGGGAAAGGTTAGACGCAAGAAAACAAAATGGAGGAGCTAAATGGAAAAAAAAAAAAACTTACCGGAAGTGCTTTCTCTTTTAGCGCCCGCTCATAAACATCCTTCTTAATCTGTTTCGTCCTGTCGGAGAGCTCCATGTTGTGGCGAGGGCTGGGTGTCCCGCCATATCTCGCCTGTCCGTTCCGGAGCTCCCCGCTGTTCAGCTTCTCCTTCGGATACTTGGCCTGAAGAATGTCATCCTCAGAGCCGCTCGACCTCAGACCGAACAGTTTATAGATGCACCGAATGCACATTTTTATAGGATCCGGATCGAGAAATGGTGGAAATGAAGCACCACAGCACAACCACAGCACAACCACAGCACAACCACAGCACAACCACAGCACAACCACAGCACAACCCACTCAATGCCAAGTAATACACATCTTGAGGACTATTCAACGTTCATATATAGAGCATCACGCAAACACTGAGCGATTGGCATAAGTTGAAAAAACAACTAAAAATATATTTGCGAAGAAATTAATTTGCTCTTACATAAATTGTGTGACGTCAGAGATTTTATGCGCGCATCGTAATAAGGCATATCACATCTACTGGGAGGCAGGGAGAGTCTGGATGTCGTTTTTTTTGTTGCTAATAATTCTGAAGTGAATGTTGTATAACAATGAGATGGTAATGTGCAAAGTAAATTTTCTGGTAACTTTTTGTATTGGATGAGGCGTTAACAGAGATAGAAAGACATTTGTTAATAGAGACAGAGGCATGACGGATATGCTCAGTCTATCTGCTTCACTCTCTTTGACTCTCTCTTTCTCCCTCTCTCTCTCTCTATTTCTTTCCATCTTTTTCTCTCTCTCTCTTTCTCTCTCTGTTTTTGTCTCTCTCTCTCTTTCTCTCTCTCTCTCTCTCTCTCTTTCTCTCTCTCTCTCTCTTAATACATTGATCCCTTTAAAAGAAAAGGTGTTTTTATTAAGAAAGTTTAAATTTCTGAAACAAAACTAAAAAAATAGATGTCACATGTATTGTGATCGCGATAGATGTGAGTGTAATGCAATGTATGTATGTGTGTATGTGTGTTTCGAATGTAATCATAACTAAAACTAGGCTGATAATTTTGTTGTATATAAGCATGGAGGTAGCGCTATCTAAAAGCCATACATTATTTTTTTAAATTTATTTTTATATCGAAAAAAAAATCTTACAGAATTGATAAATGTTTCTGTAAATGCGGAGTTCTTCCCCTTAGATTTTTTCTTCTTCTTTTTAAAAAAAAACAACATTAAATTAAATTAAATTTTTAAATTTTTTTCTTTTTTTTTCTTTTTGCTTCATAGAGTAATTATACATTTACTTAATTATACATCTACTTTGAAACTGAAAGCTGAGTTTATACTGTTCATATAAATTACAGTTTTGCTTTTTAAAATGTTCCAGTTTTATTGAAGTTCGGCGATTAGAGATGAATACGCCTACAATGGGTTAGTTTACTAGATGTCTCGAACTACGGCCCAACGAGGCAACGACCCTGTATCCACTGTGAGTTTTCTGCGTTTTTTTTTTTTTTTATATACAAACGTGACAGACGGACAACACAAAAACAATATAGGCTTTTCCTAGCGTAGGCCATCCTAAAAAGTGACATTGTCAGAATCAGTATTTTATAATTTGAATAGAGAAACGTTTTGCCCTCAACTATTTCTCTTCTGGTGATGCAGCGAAAACAACCTCAGAAATGTAAAAGAACGGAATAGGAAATGTCCGGCGACTCTTGATCCAAAGACATTATTGATCGCTAGACAGAGTTATTGTCCTTAGTAGCAGAGAGATGGATCACTGACTGAATAATGTCGAGCTGGTCAGGCGATGTCCTTGTTGACCAAATAGGACAATGAATATCCAATGAATGACCATTTTATACTAACTATAAATGTCGATAATGTATCTAATGAATCAACACGAAAATGGATATCGGGATAGTTACTTAGTATACGTCAGTTAGTTGATGACCAGTAAGTGACCACAGAACTAAACTAGTAAGGTTTGTTTTGTATTAATTTACAACTGAGAATGCATTCTTTATTATTAATTGCATCAGAGGCCAAACTACCGCAGAACGACGGGGGATGCAACCGAGCAAGGTTCGAACCCAGAACGCTTACCTCACGACCAGGCACCTAGCGATGTAAATGAAATGTATCTATGTCGTCAATGATCAACGAGTGTCTATTTGGGCCAGCACAACGACCAACAAATGGTCATACACCCAGCAGAAAGGAATGGACACTAGAATGTCTATTTGTCACGTAATTGTTAAACTTGTCACGGTTATAGAAACAATAAACACCGTGTTTGTTGTTGTCGTTGGCCTCCTTCAGTCGTAGGACGACTCTGGTTCATCTCGCACACAGTGTTTACATTTCGAGAAACAACAGTAATCTTTCAATACAACTAAAAATAGCCAAGGGAGTTAAAAATAAGCATGTATCCTTTCAGAAAAAGGTTTTGGTTCTTTACTGTTCAGATTAAAGGGGGAATAAACACATGGGAAGATAATAAGCAAGAGTTTGTAATAAGTTTGAAGCTTCAAGTTAAGTCAACTTTTACAAATGTATTATTTAAACTAAATTATATTGTGTTTTGTATGTTTAATTATTTTATAGATTATAACAATAACATTGATTACATTATAACCATATAAATGAGTATATTATACTCATTAAACAGTGGACTGTTTTATAACAAAAACAAATGATAAGATTATATGTGCATTTTGTGATTATATTACACGGTATGCAGTTCACAGTTAACTGGATTATAAAAGTAACTCATGATTACATTATTGGAACAACAGATGCCTAGAATATAACAATATCAGATAACTAAATTAAAACAGCATTACATAATAGATAATAATATTATATCAACCGCTGACAAGTTTATTGCGTCAACTGAAGAACAGTTTATAACAACGACAAACAAATAAAGAACGCAACACTTTTTCTGTCAGTTTGACCAACTCATCTAGATGACCTAGAGAATATCTCTTGGAACTCATTTATTTTTTAGTGACAGAATTTAAAAAAAATAAATCTCTGTCATTTATGGAAAATGGAGGACTTCGGGTGTCACCCCACGTTCACAGCTCAGTGAGCTAATGGAGACAAACAAAACAAGCAAATTAAAAATAAATTACTAAAAAAAAAAACAAAGCTTATTAAGGGGAAGAACTCCTTACTTACAACTATACCTCTCAATAATGTAGGATTTATTTCTCTTTTTCGATATGAAACAAAATTATAATTTTTTTTTACCAATATTAATTGACTAATTATTTAATTACTTAGTCGATTCATGTTATGTTAGGTACAATAAACAATTGATTTATTTTAAAGTATCATTTGATCCGATAGTGCGTGTGGGAGAAATAATATAAAATATAAAAATTATATAACGAGAAGAAACCCTACATATTTAGCTATATATGTAAATACCAAAGGATTAATTTCCACTGTCGGTATAAGAAAAAAAGAACTAATTACCAAGTGGTTGAGGTAATGCATGAATTGAAATTACACAGAAGATCACTCTTAAACCCAGAGAGCTCCAACATTTGTTTCCTCATTAATATTATTATTCTTATAGCTTTTATATAGCGCTACTTTCATGCTTATAGCATGCTCAGAGCGCTTTTGGTCCAATCGCATTTGTGGACCAGTGGGGGGGGGGGAGGGGTATCTAGGAGTTTCTCTGTGCTGCCTTTAGGCGCTCAATAAACACAACTCTGCCCGAGTAGGGTGTCGAACCTCGAGACCCCTTCTAGGTAGCCAAGCCAAGCCAAGTTCAAGCGCACTTGGCCTCTCGACCACGCTTCCCATCTAGAATAAATGTTTCCTTGTTGTCATTGTTAACAATTATAAACTTCCTGTTCCCTTGTTGTCATTAGTAATAATTATAAACTTCCTGTTTCCTTGTTGTCAATAGTAACAATTTTAAAGTTCCTGTTTCCTTGTTGTCATTAGTAACAATTATAAACTTCCTGTTTCTTTGTTGTCATTAGTAACAATTATAAACTGCCAGTTTCCTTGTTGTCATTGGTAACAATTATAAACATCCTGTTTCCTTATTGCCATTAGTAACAGTGATAAACAACCTGTTTCCTTGTTGTCATTAGTAACAATGATAAACTTGATGCAACAAAAATCTACTCTTCTGTTTTATATCTTAGTTCTATATACAAAAATATTAGAACTATTACGAAAGACGACCATAAGTTTTTTCACAAGCATTTAGGAATTAAAGATACACAAACTGTTTACAATGGGGGCTATGGGACCATTGGCGCCCAGGGAAAACTGAAATTAAAATCCTTTTCTATTAGTAAAAAAAAAAAAAACCTCGACAGCGCCTCGAGCCAGACTGTACACATATGACACTTTCAATCAGTACGAGAGAAAAGGTCAGGCGCCAAAACGTTAGAGTCAAAATGGCGGTGCTGAAACGTCATACTTTTCATACCCTTTGTTCAAGACAGCTAGAGGATTCTGGGAATTTATACTGTTGCGACAATCAGTATAGGCAGAGTGTAAACTACACTAGAATTTGCTGACTACAGGCATATATAGATCTACATATTGATACATAGAATCTAGTTAGTTAAATGCTGGCGTGCGTGGTAACCACTATGTCATACTGACCTGCGCAGCACAGGTCGAAGGTCAGATTACGTAGAAGCCAAGAGTGGACACTTTGTCGATTCAAAAGCGCGGCTTTAGAATGGAATGCAAGTGCAGGGTTCAAGCGTGAGTACCCTGGTCTGTAATCCACTCACACGCTGCTCAATTATCTCTGTAATGTTTACTCTATCATTGCGAAACACGGGAGTGAAGGAGGGCGGGGTGGGGGGGCGAGAGACTAGGGAGGGGGGATGTTGGGGGAGAGGGGCGCAGCGATTATCGACAGAATTGATGTTGCTGGTGGGTGACTTGGAACCATTGCTAGAGAGAGAGAGAAAGAGAGAGAGAGACAGAGAGACAGAGAGAGAGAGAGAAGGAGAGAGAGTCAGTGTGAGTGAAACTATATAACTGTTCATGTGTAAAGTATATGTGTGTGTGTGAACATATGTGACAAAGGAAAGGGAGATAAAAGGGAAAAGGAGACTTAGTCAAATAAGGTGATGCCATCACGGACTCGTGAGTACCATGGTATTATTGATGGCAATGGTGGAAAGAGGAAAACAGGAAGCTACCAACTTATACACGAATAAAAAAAGCAGACTTTATACCTTCACATTTATACAATGAGACGTTAAACCTACGTTTTCAGGAGAACAAAAAAAAGCCCTAACTATTGATGCACCAGAAACAGTTGCACCATTACAAGTCTTTACCAATAGAAACGTACTTATACATCTATTTAACCTAACTATGCAGAGTGATCTCTAACAGATCCAGAAAATTTGAGTGTGTGTAGATAGATAGATAGATAGATCATAGATAGATAGATAGATAGATAGATAGATAGATAGATAGATAGATAGATGGATGGATAACTAGATAGATAGATAGTTAGATAGATGGATGGATGGATGGATAACTAGATAGATAGATAGATAGATAGATAGATAGATAGATAGATAGATAGATAGATAGATAGATAGATATATAGATATATATATAGATAGATAGATAGATAGATAGATAGATAGATAGATAGATAGATAGATAGATAGATAGATAGATGGATGGATGGATGGATGGATAACTAGATAGATAGATAGATAGATAGAGATAGATAGATAGATAGATAGATAGATAGATAGATAGATAAGAAGAGAGAGAGAGAGAAAATATAAATGTATGCTATTGAGGATATGATCATTTTAAACCAAATCAATCATTTGGTAGAGACTACATTATGACTAGCTGCCTGACATTTGTGTACTATTTGTAGCAGCGGATCTTGTTTTTTTTTGTGCGTGACCTTTCTTATGACTGACATTTGCTGTACATGACATTTATCGTATCACACCATTTTAGATGCATACATTTCGCTTTCATGCCATTTTTTTTTGCATGACATTTAGTTAAAGAAATTCTCATACCGCTATACTATTAGTTTACCTCCACGAAATGTAGCGCGTCAGACACAATGGCTAGGATACAAGTAGAACAACTTATCCACTACAGCGAATCGCTAATTCCCACCCTTAAGAATATCAGAACACTTTGCCTCATCCTTATCAGAGATCAATTCATTGAACTCTTCAACTCCTAGGAAAGCTATATGATTCTGTCACTTAGAGAAACATTCAAATCCTTTCAGAATTGATTTCACATCGTCTCGTGTCCATAAATTAATGCGAATCAACTTTTAATCACATTTTGTAATTTGGGTTCCTTGCTTTGAATACAGAATAAATCCACTTTTATCACATAGATTGAAATTCTTTCCTCAGACCACCCCGACCTTACCTCAAAGCACTCCATAAATAAAATATCACAGTCGCGCCGCTATCAAAATTGTGGTCGGCTGTTCCAACAGCCAAAGTGACGTCCCCACGGTTATCGACTTGAATAAAAAAAAAGTCACTCACAGCCATACAGCGGCATCCACGGCGCGGCTGAAACTAGATCTAGTACTCACGATCAAGGATGTATGGCGGACTGATGAGAGGACTTACACTGTGTAAGACACATCAGAGTGTAGTTTATTTTTTTCTCCATTCAATAATGTGCATACATCGACATGTGACTATGCACTCACTCACTCACACACACACACACACACACACACAGACACAGACACACACACACACACACACACACCACACACCACACACACAAACACAGGCCGATATGTTAGGTGTTGGATGGGGGAGCAGTCGATCTAATGACATATGTCGATAGTGACAGCAGTATTGCTCCAGGGACGCACAAAGCAACTGAAGCGATTTCTGTCAACTGACATTCCCAGCGCACACATACGGAAACATTTACACACACTCTCCTACACACTGGAATGTGAACAGTAAATCAAGGCAAGCCTCCCTCCCTCTCACACAGAGACACACACATACTAATTAAACTCCAGAGCAATCATATCATTCCCATACAGAACTAGCTATTCCTCAGCTTCCAACACCAGCCCGGGGTCCTGCAAATGTCTTCAATGACTTTCCAGCCTATTCCCCAAATGTCACTGGTAGACTGTTTAGAAAAAGGATAATATTCCAAGAAACGAGATTTCATAGTCTGCGCTAATGTAGGGAAAAATATGACCCGATAGTCATTGTATTGTTATACATTATAGTCAAATACACTTTGGACTCTATTCATTAATAGCCATTTGGACAGTAATTACAAGACAAGCACTCTCTGCTATAAAATCTATTCCACAATAGACATTATCCTTTTATTCCAAGTGACATTATTCTATTGTCAATGCCTACTCGGGTAAGTCGACGTCAAATAAACATTGTTTCAAGACACTACTCTAAAGTTTTATGATCACTTTTAGAGAGACACTAAATTATTAAAAGACATACGTAGTTCAATGTGCACATGTATATTCATGAATTAGTGGGTATAAGTAAGTCCAATATGACATGATCTCCCGGAGTTTATGGAGTTGAATTGTTTGCTGAATTGTTTGTGCTAAACTGTCGAAGAAATCTGTAATTTTATTACTTCTCTTGGCAGAGGATTCCTCCAATTTAGGCTTTTCATTGCTATATATTTTCTATACCTTTTCTATTTAATTTCTATAAGGTTATATGTTTAACTGCTTCATACAATTGTAATTCGTCAATGACTTCGTAGCTAAGAAATCATGGGATCTTGCGACGAACTGACCAACCCAATTGGACATTGCACATTGGACAAGACAATCTACGAGTCAATTTTAGTAACAGGGGATCTACTGACTGCTGTAAACATAACTACATCATACCATCAATAAATACTTCCTTATTATGTTAAGTTCAAGGACCCTTTTTAGACTCGCACGACTATGTTCAGACTAGTTCGACTTTATAGGGCTATTAAATAATATAGATCTTATGTTGCTTGTTAATCTCTTAGTGTGTAAAGAGAATTGAAACTCACAAAAGCACGGGTTACATGTAATGATTTTGAATCAATTATATCTGAAGATGTGACTAGTATTGCATTGTAAAGTATGTAAAGAAGATCTTTTTTTAAAATTTAAGGCCAATCACATTTACGGTACTAATATTTAATGTAGCCCATTTAGGCACCGGTCCACTGGGCATTAGCCCAGTTACCAATATAGCCAGTCCACCCGAGTCAGAAACCCCATTGACAACGAAAAACATGCTGAGAATTACTCCCTTAGAGCAAGTGAGAGGAAGCGAGCAGTGAGTCTTAAGGTTGCCAGTCCACCCTGTTCACCACCAACAGTATATATATTGATTCAATAAGATGGGGCATTGATTTTAAAATCCACTGTTTTAATAAACTAAGCTGCTAAGGATATTTGATGCTACATCGTTTAATTTGCTTGAAAAATTGTGTCATACATTGTTTTGATAAGCTATAGATCTTTTGTGATAAGTTTGTGTTTTGATAAGTTTGGGTTATTTTCTTGCGAGAGCACCCATTTATCATTAGCACTCTTAAACAGCACTTGTGATTTCACGTATCTAGTTCAAGGAATGCTCCCTTGCTACTCTCTTCCTTTTAAAATAGATTTCCAATAGCTGAACAAGGGAACGTGGCCTGGTTCCATGTTTGCAGACGACAAAAATGTCTGCTAAGTGTCATCTTCCGCGAAACATGTCTCACTAATAGCCTCATGCCTTGTCAATGACTCCCATGTCAAAAGATGGCACATGTCAGCACCAGAAGTGTGCAGGTCTCGCTATACTGACTTAACCAGGGAGTCTCACGGTATTGTCACAGAGTTATATATCTTATCTTATCTCATATAACAAAGATGATACTTCAAAAAAAGACGCGTCATGCATATTAACCAATGACCTCCAATGTATATGTTTTAACAACAATGGAAAACAAAGACAAATTCGTATCGGATCGGACAGACAGACAGACAAAGTGAGCTGATATAAACTTTGTAATTATCAAATACTTTTAAGAACTGAAAGGAGGTAAAAATGTGTATGGAACATCTGAATTAGAATTGAAAAAAAATCGGCGCACGGAAGCAAAATGTTGGCCATTCCTGGTCTAAGTGACTAAGAGCTGCTCTAACGCCCTGTCCTTTTTTTTTTGTTTGTTCATATCTGTGTATGTAAAGGTGAAGTGCATGACTCCTAACAAAGTTGTATTTTTTTGAATGAATTGTGGGTGTCATTACATGTAAATAGCAAAAACCATTTGAAGAACACGAATTTAGATTTGATAATAAGTGAAAATCAAATATTCTGATAGGATATACATCATAAGTGAGCAGTCTGCCTCATCGTGGCACCTGGGTGGAAACGGCTACATGAGGAGGTAGCTAGGCTAAATGAATGGCGAAACATAACTCCCGTGGGGATGCCCACGGGCGGGGTTGCAAAAAAGTCCCCACGAACACGTCCCACATCCATGCGCTGTTCCTCAAATGACCGTTACATAAATGGCGAGTCCCCCACGGCTAGCTTGGTATAATAAAGGAAAATGACGGAGGCTCCCGGTGTCCTCGGCCATGAGCGGCGAATCATGCGTCGGAGCCAAAGGCATCGGAAACAGCAATGTTTTACATAGGCATTGACTTGGGTCGCTCTCAAACAGAACTGTGCGTTCACACAGGTTTTTTTTTTTTTTTTTTACTGTTCTGGCTGGACGACCAAGCAGGTTTTTTTTTTCAAACTTTGAGCTCGAAGAGCCTTCGGCTAAGCTCTTAGGGACATCAAAACTACATACTTCAAAAATTAAAAGTTTAATATAGATATTAATCTAGATCTTTATCTTGGTCTACCCACTCTTAAATAGATTTGACGCAGTATTGAATAAAAATCCTCTATAAACTAAATCTATCTGATTAGCTAGATATCTAATAAATTTAAACAATGGCAAATAATATACTTGCTGATGGTGACCACGTTATTTTCAAACGTGATGCTACATGCAGGGTATTTCAGATCAAGCCTGATCGGCAGGCTTATTTTGAAAAGGTCAAGTTCACTGTCAATGACTTAATAGGTCAACAATTTGGTTCAACTTTTAAAGTGGATAGAGGAAACCTTGTAAAACTAGCAGAAACAAAAGTTCTAGAACTAGAACAAGTTGCGTCAGAGCCAGGGGCAGACAATCGCAATCTATTAGACTCAGAAAGTAATCAAAACATGAGATTAGAAGATATACAAAAAATGAAAAGTGATGGACTTTCTGGAGAGAAAATTATAGAAGAGCTGGTTGAAAACAGTGAAACATTTGATAGCAAGACGAGTTTCTCTCAAGCTAAATATCTCAAGAAGAAGAAGAAGAAGAAACATTTACAGATGTTTACTGTCTTCAGACCTACAGCAAGACTTGTCATGGAGATATTCAGCAAAGAACCTGCAAAAATTTGCTTACGCCCTGATACTGTATCTCAGATATTGAACTTTAGTAATGTTATGTATGGTAGTAATAGAGGTAATAGAAGTTGTAGAGACTTGCCAGGGAATAGTGCTGGCTTGTGTCTTGGAGAGACTTGGAGGTCATGGTAAAGTGATTCACATTGTTCCCAATACAAGTGATACTGTATGTAGACAAGTCATGAATAACCTGCTTGAATGTGGAGACAGATGGTACTCAACACAAGTCATGGAACATAAATAGTAGCACAGAAATACCCGGAGACACACTCATGTCATATTCTAGAACAGAATTACCAGCAATAGAAATGTTACCAGATAGGACTGATGATGTCAACGAAGCCGAAAAGTCTGACATAATGACGGAGGAGAAAGAAGCAGAAAAGTCTGACATAATGACGGAGGAGAAAGAAGCAGAAAAGTCTGACATAATGACGGAGGAGAAAGAAGCAGAAAAGTCTGACATAATGACGGAGGATAAAGAGGCAGAAAAGTCTGACATAATGACGGAGGAGAAAGAGGCAGAAAAGTCTGACATAATGACGGAGGAGAAAGAGGCAGAAAAGTCTGACATAATGACGGAGGAGAAAGAGGCAGAAAAGTCTGACATAATGACGGAGGAGAAAGAAGCAGAAAAGTCTGACATAATGACGGAGGAGAAAGAAGCAGAAAAGTCTGACATAATGACGGAGGAGAAAGAAGCAGAAAAGTCTGACATAATGACGGAGGAGAAAGAAGCAGAAAAGTCTGACATAATGACGGAGGAGAAAGAAGCAGAAAAGTCTGACATAATGACGGAGGAGAAAGAAGCAGAAAAGTCTGACATAATGACGGAGGAGAAAGAAGCAGAAAAGTCTGACATAATGACGGAGGAGAAAGAGGCAGAAAAGAAAAAAAGAGAAGTGAAAAGAGAAGAAAAAGAAAAGAGGCAAGAAGCTGCTGCTGCTGCATTAATACAAAATAAAAAGTTAGACAGTTTGATCATTGCATGTAAATACAATCCTCTACCAATAGTGAAGAAACTAATTCAATTCCTGTCACCATCTCGCTGTGTTGTTGTTTACTGTCAGTATATAGAGCCTCTAGTTGAATGTTACACTTGGATCAAAGAGCAGCAAGTTGGTTGTCAGTTGAAGTTCTCAGAAACTTGGTGCAGAGACTACCAGGTGTTACCAAATCAAACCCATCCAGTGATCAACATGAGTGGAACTGGGGGCTATCTCTTGACTTACACAACAGTCAGCAAGTTGTCTTGGTGTCTTCATTGCAACACAAGAGTCAGCAAGTTGTCTTGATTGAATGTCAGTCAATAAATTGATTTACACAACAGTCAGCAAGTTGTCTTGATGTCTTCATTGCAACACAAGAGTCAGCAAGTTGTCTTGATTGAATGTCAGTCAATAAATTGATTTACACAACAGTCAGCAAGTTGTCTTGATGTCTTCATTTCAAATTCATATTGAATGTTAGTCAATAAATTGAGTTACACAATTTGAAAAAAAAAAAAATAGATAACAACCAAATAATTTCTATTTCAACTATTAACAATATTTCGGATAAACGCGTGTTTCAGACAGTTTAAATGATCATGAGATTATAGACATACAGTCAGAACGACATCGACCTCGTAAGTCCTTATCGAACCGCTTGTTGTCCACTGTGTTGTGTATAACAATGTTTATGTAACCAATTTTCCTGGGGAAAAAATATTGCCAGTTGGACTTCACAGTATTCGCTCTGCAATATAAACCAAAACCTTTGGCTCTGATGAAGCAGACATTGTGGAACATTCAATTATGACGACTTCGGGCTCAACAATCCTCGTTACTTTGTTATGTAGTCCCTTGTGTTGTGTATAAGATATTGATGTCATTACACAAATACTGAATACAAGAAAAAGGTTTAAGCTTAACATTGCTGCACTTTTACTATTAATTATCCTATATCTATAACTATCATCATCAAACTCTATTGGAGTGCGGGGCTTGAAAAGTTCTAATTCTCCTCTGCAAAAGCCTTGGACAGAAACCCTGCTATCTTGCCTATTGCATATATGTCACCATTTAGATCGGGAATGTGTGGTTTCTCAAGCCTGTCGAGACGGAGATCAGCAAGTCTGGGGCAGTCAAAAAGAACATGAGACACGGTTTCCTCTTCTTCCCCGCAGCGGGAGCACCGTGAGTCGAAGTTTGGCCACGACAATAGTCCTTCCTGCACTGTGCTATAATAGCTTGCTCAAGCCTGGATAGCCTCCACCTTAGGGAAGTGCGGTCAGGGCTTCAATCAACATAGTGGTTATAGTTGTACACATGTGTTGGCAAACGTTACCTCCAAAGTACTCAACACACACACACGCGCGCACACACTCACACACTAACTCTTCTCTAAGCCTGCGATTAGTGTTAAACCATCTGTTTGTCTTTTTGCGTGTTCTTGTTTTGTTTTTTTTATGCTTGACGATAATTGAGACCCTTTACAAGAAAACATTATAAAAAAAAGGAGTAAGGTTGGAGAGAAATGGAGAGATGTCAAACAAAACAAATATTTCTAGACTGTGTGTTACATTAGCATGAATGCGGCACAGACTTACAACAGAAGAAATAATGAAAAAGAGATTATGAAAGGAAAGACAGAAAGAAATAAAGACAGAGAAAGAAATAAAGACAGAGAAAGAGAGAGATAAGGAAAAGAGAAAGAGATAAGGAAAAGAGAAAGATAAGGAAAAGAGAAAGAGAAAAGGAAAAGAGAAAGAGATAAGGAAAAGAAAAAGAGATAAGGAAAAGAGAAAGAGATAAGGAAAAGAGAAAGAGATAAGGAAAAGAGAAAGAGAAAAGGAAAAGAAAAAGAGAAAAGAAAAAGAAAAAGAGATAAGGAAAAGAAAAAGAGATAAGGAAAAGAGAAAGAGATAAGGAAAAGAGAAAAAGAAAAGAAAAAAGAAATGAAAGAAAGAAAAAGAGAAGATGTGAGAGTAAAATATCAAGGAAAGAAAGAGAGAACGAATTAAGGAAAAAAGAGAGAGAAAGAGAGAGGGAGAGAAAGAAAAGAAAAGAAAAGACAAGATAGAAACACTGAAAAGTGAAGCGAAGAATGTTAATAGTTTTTAAAAAAAGTTGTTTTTTTTTTCGATGCAACTCATAAGATTCTTATGTTTCATTGATTTCTTCCCTAAATGATTGTATTTAATAATAATAATAATAATCTTTATTGTCCGTATGGAAACTTGTCTTACAATTTGTGCATTACACCAAGCAAAAAACATTATAACTATAAGAAACCAAAGTGTACATTCACACCAGACTCACTCATAATTTAAATGTGACAAAGTTTATACCAGATTGTTCTTATTTAATGATTTGATTACCAGGAGAACACAAGAGTGTTTGTGTCTGTTTGTCTTTGCTATCGGTGTCTTGTATTACTTTTGTGATGGTAAAATCACAAAATCCTGACACATAGGGTGATTCTTTATTTCGAGGATCTTGTTAGCTTTTTTATTGATGTTTGTCTCAAAGAACAGCCCAAATGGGGTTTGTTTTTTGCCAATGATTTTACCAACAGCATTTAGGATTCTATAAAGTTTATTTTTATTTTTAATGCTCAGATTGCCATAGCAGGTAGTGATATTGAAACTTAAAATATTGCAGATATGAGCGTGATAAAACATAGCCAAGGCCTTTTCGCTAACATTAAACCAGAACAGTTTTCAAAGTATTTCAAAGTAACGCTACTGCGCTCCAAACTCCAACTCGCTTCTGTTTAAGCCATAGGAACAAAAAATGGAGAAAAGATACAGCATATTTCATATCCGTGTCAATGTTCTCAACCTTTTAAGCTCGGCGACCCCTTTTTACAATCCCCCACTCTGCTGCGACCCCCACCCCCGACACACACATACAGCAAAAGAAGAGTAGACAATAACAATCCATATTTTTGATATTAAGCGACCCCTGGCAAATGGTCATTGGACCCCAAGAGGGTCGCGACCCACAGTTTGGGAACCCCTGTTCTAACACAACAGCTTGATTTGCTTTAGACATGCCACTGACTCTGGACACATTGTTGCGAGATGCCTTATTCTCTTGCTATTTTCTAGAGTGATTCTGTTGGACGCTATCAAACCTTTTTTTTTTAAACGGCCACCTACGCTTCGAAACGTGGAAGGCTGAAAAGAAGCTGAGCAGTGATGGCTGAGAACGATCCTACGAATAGCATACCGAGATAATGTTACAATCGAGAAATCCTTTTCCACACAGGCATTCGCCAACTCAGTGAAGTGGCCACTTAACGTCGATTGACATTTGTGAGACATAGCATTAGATCAGTTGAAACACGTTTACAAAATCATCCTTAACAAGAGGGCCGAAAAGAAGAACGCAAAAACATGGCCGTTCTAGCATGGTGTCACACCTTTTTAGAAGCCCTGACTTTCATGGGCATCAGCTGGGCAGTGGCTGTAAAAGTCGCCTTAGACTGATTTTTGTGGAGAGAGCTTGCAGCTCTATGCTTTATTCAAAGTTGTTCGTGGCGAAGCCCTGGTCCCCAAGCGTTTTTCTACATTTCTAAACTTCAAAAACTCTTTCTCCTGGCGTCTACAACGTATTATTTTTCTCATAATTGGAAGATTACAAGTCAAATAGAATGAAATGAAGAAGGTTTGGGACATTTTGATACTCAACTGTCAGAGACATTCGAGGAAGTCATTTTTATTTTTAAAAGTTGCATATTTGGAAAGTTCATATTTCCGACTTGGGTGTCACCCCTTGGTGGGTGTCACCCGGTGCGGTCCACACCCCCCCCTAGTGACGCCACTGCTGTTCACATTCAGTTCACATGAGGCTCATAATGTTCACATTGACTAGGAGCATATAAACATACCAACTCTTTCATAACTAAATAAAGACAAAGAAGTAAGGCATTAAATCTCGGCAAAAAGCTAATGAAAATAAAGTCATAATGGCGTATAGGTCATATCCAACATAAGTAAGCTTGAAAATCGATGACTATTTTCGCTTAAAAATGTTTCCAACAGCGTTAACCTCTTTGCTTGCACTCGGCCAGTAACGCTACGTCCTTTTACATTTCAAAAAGGTTTATTCGTTCAAGTCCCTAACTCCATCATGAAGATGAAAAGGTGGACAGGGCACAAACTAGGAACCCTCGTTGACGACAGAACAAAGCTAGTCCGCACAACCTACCGCAAGCAGAAATTGTCGCCGTAGATCATAAATGACGTCATTGACCTAGCTCATAGTCTCGAAACCAAAACGGAATAAAAGCTCCCTCAACGTCAAGCGGTGTGACGGATCGTCGGTTACGAATTTTTTGTCATATTTAGGGCGATAAAAAAAACCATTTAGGGGGGGTATTGTTCTGTACAAGCAGAGTGGGCTTCATGCCGCCCTCTCTCACGCCCCTCTCCTTCCATCACCCACACGTTTCCTTCCTCCCGTATATCATGTTCCTTTCTCCTGGACTACGTTGGTCCTCAGAGGCAGTCGTGGCTGAATCAAAAATTCGTTTGTCTTCGGGTAAGGAGACAATAAATGGAAATGAATAAATATAGCCTGAGAAAGTTTATGCTTACAACGATGTTCAGAATCAATACACACATACAAACATACATATATCAATACGCACATACACACATACATATAATATGCACACACTCACATCCACACTCAAATATACGCAAACTGAAAGACACATAGTAATATACACACACTCTCACAAACACAAAGCCCTGGAGGATAGCCTTTTATAAGAAGTTCCACTTTTGTTTCAAAGTACAAGTTTGTCGAAGTAGACGGCGAGGAACTGAACGACTAAACTTGTGAATATATACAGATAAATAAACATTTTGTAAAACTTGTTTCTGATATTTCAGACCTCTACACATATTTTAAAATCGTTGCGAGAATGATAAAATGGACTCCACAAAATTAAACAAATATTATACTTTTTTTTCAGACTCGTTGATAAGAAGATCTAGATAAGATAAACGGATATAGGTTATCAATATTAAAGAGGTTTTCCTGAAGTCATTAATCAAATTAACTAATCAGCTATCACGACTCAGTACAGGTCGCGATTCAAACTCACCCCCCCCCCCCCTTTGATAGATAGCCAAGTGGTGTAGAACCTCAAACACACCTTCCAGGAAGGATAATATTGTACCAGGGCTGGAAATACATATTATGAGGCCCAGGGCGAAGTTTCGTTATGCTGTTATGCTACATTTATGAGTAAAATATTTTTTTCAACCCAGCACCTTTGTATACCCATCAAATATCCCTTTGGCTTGTAAAAACTTGTAATACCCGCGGGTTATATGGGCGCGAACACACGGTACATTAACGTTAAAGGAAGATCTGTATTCAATACGTTGATAAGACACTTAGTACATGAGTCAATCATTGGTAAAGAGACACTTAGTACAGGAGTCAGTCATTGGTAAAGAGGCACACTTAGTACATGAGTCAATCATTGGTAAAGAGACACTTAGTACAGGAGTCAATCATTGGTAAAGAGACACTTAGTACAGGAGTCAATCCTTGGTAAAGAGACACTTAGTACATGAGTCAATCATTGGTAAAGAGACACTTAGTACATGAGTCAATCATTGATAAAGAGACACTTAGTACAGGAGTCAGTCATTGGTAAAGAGGCACACTTAGTACATGAGTCAATCATTGGTAAAGTGACACTTAGTACAGGAGTCAAACATTGGTAAAGAGACACTTAGTACAGGAGTCAATCATTGGTAAAGAGACACTTAGTACAGGAGTCAATAATTGGTAAAGAGACACTTAGTACAGAAGTCAATCATTAGTAAAGTGGTACACTTAGTACAGGAGTCATTCATTGGTAAAGAGACTCTTAGTACAGTAGTCAGTCATTGGTAAAGAGACACACTTAGTACAGGAGTCAGTCATTGGTAAAGAGGCATCTATCATGACATCTTGTAAAGCGAGAATTTACCTCTGAATCAATAATCACACGTTTAGGCTAGTCCACTCTAAAAGTTGGCTAGGGGGGGGGGGTGCCTGTGAGTTAGTCGGTCCAATCAGTCAGAATCAATTGATTAAAGACACGAGTAAGACGTTTCAGGGTACACAAAAAATACGTCAAAGATTTGAACGGATGTTCCAAGAATCGATACGAAGCTAAAAGAACGGTTTTTGATACAACGGAGGGGTGATATGTTTATGAAGGCATGTACATGATTCCCATTTATTGCATATTGTGAGACACTTGGTGAGTAGTATTAGTTTGTATAGAGACGCACCATAGTTGACGGACGTTGAACGCGACTTAGTGACGTCACGACTTAGCTGGCTTAGAGACTACTTAGGTAAATATAGTCAGTTGGGGTTAGGATTTTTTAGAGATAACCCGATTTATAGACAGAGGTTCGACTGTGACCTTTTTTTCTAGTATTAAACTATCATCAGTGTTATACAACAGTTTGGACTATGGTCCAATCACTTTAGTGGACCAGTGGGGCGGGGAAGGGTAATATGGGATACCTTTCCGTGCTGCTTTTTGAAAAGCTATTTGGAGAAAAAAAAAAGATGCTTGGGTCGGAATTCGAACTCAAGTTTACGAGCCTCCTGAATGGTAGGTCGACGTGTTAGCCACTGAGTTATTCAAGTACTTATAAAAATAAAAGGCTTTATAGTCTAAAAATTTCCATAGTTTACACATTTTAAGCAGACGACTCAAGGCTTGTTTCCCCATATGCCTATTACATTTTCTATGTAAAACAAACTGATTAATTACGATATACTGATTAGCTAATAGTTATTTTTTGTCATTGTTTTCATAGACAATGAATAATTATGCAAAGTGACTGATAGGGAGAAGTGGGAGAAATTACGTGTACACAAAAACATTAAGCAGCTATAAATAGATCAGATTTATAGTATCTTTTTTTTTTTTTTCTTTTTCTATTTCAGTCTTTTAATTGATAAAGGCCAGTAACACCTTTGTCTTCGTTGATAACAAAGAAGAAAGTGCTTCAATTTGTCTCACTTTTAATGGCACAATTTAGTATAGGTTCAATAATGTACACTTGCCTAAGCAATAGACCTACTTTAATAAATTATTAACCATTTTATATTTCAGTTTTGGCAACTTTTTTAGAACAATAGATATGTGTATTCCTACATACTGCCAACAACTCTTTTTATGTTTTGTTGATAATTTATATTTAGATTTCTTATGCAGGCTTAACCAATAGGATTTTATATTACATTTTGTAAATCCAGAAAATGCAATAGAGAGAAAAGCTTTCATCTATATGAATAAATATAATTATGTAATACACATTAAACAGGCCGAATACATGTGTTCTCTTTTATGATAATCATCGCTGTCAGGTAAGCTATGTGTTTGTGTGTGTGTGTATCTGTGTTCATTTTCCGTTTTGATTTACATAGGTGTTCTTCAAGTTTGTAAGATACGTTCTTCCTATATATATACATTTATACATTAGGAAAACGAACTAAGACTATAAGTTGGATAGTTTTGTCATTGGAAGAGGTTTACCTTACGTATTCTCAAAGAATACAATTGAAGGCAAATATTTACAAGAAAGAATGGAAGGAATTAAAACAAATTATGACAAATACGAAAAAAAAAGAGGCTTATGCAAGGGGAAGAACTGCCCATTTCTCAATAAATTAATTTGCTTCGTATCTCAAACAAAGGGAAGAAATATTTCTTGACTGAATTGATGGTATAAGCCTAATTAGTCCCCTTTCCAAGGGCAAGGAAGAAGTACTTTAATGAAGTGGTGGTGTAATCTGAATTAGTCCCCTTTATAGTTTGTCGTCTGAGGCTTATTACAAATTTAAATACACAACTGATCCAAACTAACTGATACACTTAATACAAGCTTTGTTTTTTTTTTAAAGTATTTTTTATGTTGCTTGTTTGTCCATGGTGCATATATCAGCAAAAAACGTTTGATGTTAGCAATATGCCCCGAAAAGTTTAAAGATAATTTTAGAACTTGAAGAGAGCTCTGAGTAGCAGCTTTCTTTTGAACAGCCACGAATAAAATACTTTTAGGAGGCTTTCAAAATACTTCTGCGTGAATTCGTCTGCTTGCGCCAGAATGTATCCAAAACATGAATTCGAAAGATGGATGAAAGGAAATAACAGCTCTAAAAATGCGGACGTTTCCGCTATGTAGGCCAACTGTTTCGTGATCAAAGAAACGACGCCAAATAGGAGGAGATGTCCTCTTTTTGCCGGACCTTTCGTAAACCAAATTGGGAACTACTGAACGAAATTGCTATGTACTTCTTGTGGGCCCCCGATGACAAGCTAAGAACCTCCGTTTCAATCATCTGACCCAACGTGATTTTTTGTTTGTTTCGACGATAAGGGAGCACACTCTAGCAGATAGACTGGCTGCTGGAAACACAAACCCGGAAGTTTGATCCCAGCAGACAATCTGATTACAAAAACGTAGATTTACATAATGGAGATCCTGAGAGTTAAACATTCGAAAATATAAAAAAAGCTAACAAATAGATAGATTCTTGGTCAGAAATACTATAATACTATTTAGAAATACAGTCGATTTCGGTTACTTGGACCACACCGATCATTTTGGTCCTATCAACAGGTTGGTCCGCTCACACTTATTTGAAACGTGTTTCAGGTAAAGTTCGGTACTTTAGGGTTCGGTCCGAATAAGTGGCTATTCGGATTAGACCAATGGTCTCATTGTACGGACTGAACAGTAATTAAAAATATGAAGTCAATAGTATTAGGAAGTGCGATGGCAAACGTGTAAGGCGGTTATTTTCGACGATGTTGGATCTATATTATAGACGTAACATTAATGAAAGCAGAAACCTAAAACCCTAGTCCCTATCCCTGTAAGTCTATATCTTCTACAAAGACTAGACTAAAATAAAAGTTAGAGGGCGGTGATTAACTCTTTGAATGCGCAATAAATCCTTTTCAGTTATTATTACCGAAGTCGTTAAAGTAATCGCGTCTTGCATTTATTGTCAGCACTAACATTATAACTACTATATATATTTGTTCCAGTTCTTTTAGTGAATAGGTGAAACCCTCCGTGGCTGAGTTACAGGCACTTTTACCAGACAGACAGACAGATTGAGTCTTTGTACAAAGGTACCACAGTGGTCTCCCTGTGACCATAAGCCCCCTGAACTTCTCTACTTCTCTACTCTTTGCAGAGCGTGCCACTTGTGGATAATCTGGATATAACGCTGAAACATTTTGCAACCACAAGAATGTGTGGCTGTGGCGTTTGGTCAGTGACTTCAAGGGCCAGTAACCATCAGATAATTATAAGAAAGATACAGAGTTATCCTTCTTTACCCTTCATTCAAAAAAAAGAAAAAAAAAAAACGTGATCAATCATCTTGGTCGTCACGAAAGCTTTAGAAAGAGATATTTAGAAGTCAACATTGAGATTATAAAAGAGATTTAAATAGAGGTTTGACACAGGAACAGGGAGAAATCTTTTTTTTTTCCAAATCAATTCAGAAATAAAAAAAAAAAAACACTATTACTTTAATGGATAACCAGACTAAATTTTCAATGCATGAAAGGAACTCTAAAGGGACGTAACCAAATATTTTGATTTTCTGACTTATTCTGTAGGGAAATGAATAAAACATGGGGAAGCAACCCATACCATCAAATAGAGATTATTTTTAAAAAATCGGTAACTCCCTTATCTGAAAAACCATGACCAAAAATCTTTGTGTGTCTTCCATGGGCTGGGGAGTGGAAGACACACATTAAAAATAAATGTAAAAATATACACAGCTATGTTGGCGTATAGGTGTGGGTTTATCTCCACTAACGTTCCTTTCAACAATGTCAACAATCAGTGCTTTCAATAATGAACTATCTGCCTATAACAAATATCCAGGCTAAAAGTAATTAGGACATCAGACTCCCCCAACACGATACACTTATTGATCTTTAAAATCTAAAAAAAAAAAAATTTAAAATCGATGAGTTAAAACCCACGTTTACTCCGCTAAGCTTGGAAGGTCGATGCCTAAGTGTCACTAGCGCAGCTCCTGAGCGTTGTAAGGACTCTGTTTGCTCACCGAAATGCAGCATTGCACAATGTTAAATATCATCTAGTTGGTTAACTCCCCATGATTTGTGATTTTGTTCACATTAAAAGGAAAACAAGCAAATTATAAAAATAATTCAAATGCACAAATACAAGGCTAACTCAACACTTACAGCTCTATATCTCAATAGGGTAGACTTTATTTCCCTTCTTTGATATCAAACAAAATAATTAATTACTAATAAATATTTGACTAATAGGTTAACGTTTTAAAATTGACTTATGATTTGTTAGGTACATAACATAATTGTGTACATTTTCAAATTGATCCGAGAAAGGTGGAGGGAGAAATAACGTGCTCCAGATTTGAGCCAGACAAACATAAAATAGACAAAATAGGTTGGTATCAACTTTGTGACAAATTACCTAACTGCTTTCTAAGTTGAAGTTATTTTGGATAAATGGTAAGTTCATTTTCTGTTTCTAAAAGCTGTTTCAGTTTTATTAAAGTTCTGAATTAAAAAAGGGATTACGCCTACAAATATACAGTTGGACAAGTTGTCTCGAGATACACCACAGCAACTTTAGTTGGACTGTCTACAGCTGCAAACCAATAAAGGTTTAGATCAGTGGTTCTCAACCTTTTAAGCTCGGCGACCCCTTTTTACAATCCCCTACTCTGGCGCGACCCCCCACCCAAAACACACACATACAGAAATAGAAGAGTATTTTCGATGGTCTTAGGCGACCCCTGGCAAATCGTCAATCGACCCCCAAGGGGGTCGAGACCCACTGGTTGAGAACCCCTGGTTTAGATTGTCTAGCTGTCTGGAGATAGAATCAAACAAATGTTTAGTTGCCACTAGTTGTCTGCAGCTAAAATCCAACAAGGGTTTAGATGGACTAGCTGTCTGGAGCTATAACCCAATAAAGGTTTTAGTTGAACTAGCTGTCTACAGCTACAACCAAACACCAACACTCATTACTACTGTGTAAAGTGGTTCAAGAATAAAAGTCACGAGACAAGAACAAAACGTCCAACTAAAGACATGTTGAAAAATGTAATTATAACATTAAAAAAAAAAAATTGTTCTTTGGATTCTATCAAAGCATTAAACAAAGAACGACAATTTGATGGTCAAACCCATTGAAAGTAAATAAGTAAATACCACATACAAAAGCAAACGATAAATCCGTAACTCAATGATAGATCGGAGACCCTGGGGACAAGCCATTGAGGACCCCTGGCTTTTCTCAAATGTCATCACGCCTCTAAGGACCCCTCAGTAAAGAGCCATCGCAAGCAAAGTGTGCGGGGGTTGGGGACATTTTTTTTGCCGCTTTCTATATGTTAACATTAAAAGGGAACTCTACGATCGATCTACGGGAGTCCTGCAGCTTCCATAATCAAACCTATAATTAGATAGAATTCTTCGCTCCGGTTTTATGAGTGAATAAAATATTCAAGTAATTTTATTGAAGGGGTGGCTATAGCCGACGCCATTGAACTGGAGTAATAAAACTTTCCTACTTATAGAGGGAAATGTAAGCAGAATAAGAACAGAGAAATCTTAAAATGTTTTATACGAGAAACCACATGAAAGATTTTGCTCTATATACACTTGTTAGAGCTCTATTGGGTAAGTATTGGGTCCTGGGTTTGAATTTCGGTGATGGCTGGGATTTTGAATTTCGGGATTTTTATAGGGCGCCCCTGAGTTCATCCAACTCTAATGGGTACCTGACTTAAGTTGGGGAAAGTAAAGGCGGTTGGTCGTTGTGCTGGCCACATGACACCCTGTTCTTTAACCGTTGGCTAAAGAAACTGATAACCTTAACATCATCAGCCCCATAGATAGTAAGGCCTGAAAGGGGAAACTTTACTCATTGGGTAAGTATAAAAAGATACCTGGCATTTTGAAAACTTAGATCCACTGTTTAAAAGAGTATTGTGTGGACAGCACAATTGCTAACAGACTTTACATTTCAAAAACCGATGTCGGGCAGAGGCTCAGCATGAAGGAACTGAGATTTGTCAGAGGAAAAATTAAGTCACACAAATTACAGCATCAGGATTTGAACACTGGGACTTTTAGAACAATCTATCTGCCGCTACCTAAAATCCTCTCACACACTTTACTACACATGGAAGAAGGTATGATACATAAGGGTTATCAGTGGAGCCCTGAGTAAAAATACTAAATTTAACAATGTGGGGTGTGTGTGTGTGTGTGTGTTGGTGGGGGAGAGAATCAACAGTAACAAGGCAGCGGTAGCAATTAATCGAACTATAAGTTAGTACTGGCGCAATGATGTCAAATTTTAGAAAATGGTGTTTTACCAAAGAGTTGAAAATGAGAACAAAACAAAAAAACGGAGTTTCCCCGTCAACAAAAATCAATATATTTAAAAACTTTTATTTTTTATTGAGTTCAGTTAGTGTGCAAGAAAGAGATGAATGAATGACTGGGAAAGAGCGGCAACTCTGTATACCTCAAACGATTGATTCGCTAAGCAGACTTGTTTTTTTTTTTTAAATTCATATGTGGATATGACATAGGCAGATAATCCTTTTATTATAGCAAGTCGTTATTGAACATGTTGAGTTTCACAGTAAACAAAATCGGATCAGTCATACATCACAGTGTACTGTGGTGAATAAATGTCAGATAATACATGTTTGGAATAGAGCTATATTGTCAACCTTTTTAAAATTATTGTTGTAATAAATATATAAAATATATATGATTATGTTTTAAAATTATCACATATAATATAATATACTAGTCGACCCACGGCGTAGCAGACACCGCTACTCTGCAGGGCCTATCTTAGGCCACTGCAACCTATGCGACCGTAATGAGAACAGCACTTTCATAGGCCCCGCGCTAATTCTAGGTGTAAAGTATTAAATTAAACCATTTTATAACTTATAACAGATTTCCCTGATCTGATCTCCTGAAATTGCAAAATATACGAAAAACTCCTGGAAATCTCCGGAAATTATTAAAATGTTTTGAAAACTCATAAAACTCTCCTGAAATATAAAGACCAAAATTGTCATTTTGGGGTGTCATTCAATATGGAAAACGACAACCCTACGCGCGATAAAGGAAAACGGCATTATTCAATACCCGTAATTGTGGATTCTGGTGAAAGACGCTTCTCGCGCCTCAAACTAATGAAGAATTACTTGAAATCAACAATTCTCAAAGATAGATTGAAACATTTTGTAATTCTTGCTATTGAGCGTGATCTATGTAGGAAACATAATTTTTGTGATATACTGTATAACTTCGCTACACCTAAGGCCCATAAAGGAATTCTGTACGTAGTAAAGAATGAATAAAATACAAAGAAGAATTTATTTTCGAATAAAAACTATTAATTTTCACTTACTATTCGTATCCTTACCCAAACTGGGCCCCCGCGAAATCCGTTTCACATAGGGCCCCACAATGGTTAAGTCCGGCCCTGCTATTTAGTGACGGGTGTACACAGAGTACATCACTTGTTCTCACCCCCCCCCCACATTTTTTTTTATCCTAAAGTTACGTGGGGTAACTCTAGTCCGACTTGCAGAAAAAAAAGAGTGATCTTTCCATCCATGACTTCTTGGTGTCCAAACTGTTGAGCCATGAAGAGAATTATATATATATATATATATATATATATATATATATATATATATATATATATATATATATATATATATATATAGATTGTTTTATGGAAGTGCTTCAGATAATTAATCATCATATACGATTTATAACGTATGGATGATACTCTACTTTTCAACCGATTGTATAGAAAAGAACTATGTACAAATGAATAGAAAGAGAGCCTTACTTAGAATTAACATCTCTCTCTCTCTCTTTCTTTTCTATTTCTCTCCATTCCTACCTATTTATCACTAATTCTATAATGAACAGTCAACCTTAATCTCAACTAATAGATATGCACATACAGACATACACAAAACACATATACTCTATTCTATCTATACTTAAATCCTAATCACGGTCAGTTCTGAGCGGATATAAAAGATAAACATTCAACGTTACGCATATCGTCGAAGAGCTGCCCGCACTGAATTATCAGTTTCCAAAACTAAATTTGCGTGTGACACAAATTTCCGATTAGTTTTGGACAAACCGAATAATGAAAAAAAAAAAAAGGAAAATCAAAAATAAATTTAATAATCTCGCTGGCCTAATTAGATTTCCTTGTTTGCAAACGAGAAAAAAAAATCATTCACACACACACACACATAATCCAGGGGTATTTTAATGATATTAATGCATCCTTAAATATCTCCCCTCTTCCTCACTCTCTCTTTCTCACTCTCTCTTCCTCACTCTCTTTCTTTCACTTTCTCTCTCTTTCCTCAGTTGTATTTATTATCTCTGAATCTCTTTTTTTTTTCTGTTTGTAAATAAAAAAAAAAAATTTGAATCGATTTTCAAAAGTTTGGTATTCTGTCCAAATGTTTACAACACGGTCACTTAACGTACGCGTCAAGGTCTCGCGCTTGGAATACATAAGATATTTACAGCAAATTATATTTAAAATAGATACTCATAATACTGTAATTACGCAACAATAACATCTTATTGTTTGCATAAATATGTTGCTTAGAATTGATTAGCTTCGAGCAAATACGGTAACTTGCTCATATAAGACATTGGAATTTCCGTAGTACTAAAAATACAAAATAGATTACTTGATATATATATATATATATATATATATATATATATATTTTTATATATATATTATATAATATATATATATATATATATACAAGGGAAGACAAGTGGGGTCGTTGAGTTTTTCAATAATGTTTATTGTGTCTTCTTATGTGTATCTAATGGTGAAATTAAATTATATTGTGTTCAATATTTTTATGATTCCAAGTTGATGGATACAAGTGTCTTATTTTGTGAAGCAAATTTCAGTTCTGTCTCTTCGCTTAAATAATTTCTCTGGCGATATGGGGAAGTTTGAATGATCGTACATATGGTTACACCTTCACGCTATATAAGCCAAGCACACTGATCACTATATTTGGTGTCAAATTCCGAAAATGATAGTCAGTACCATGATTAGTGAACATCGCTATAATATGACAATGGTGACAATGCTTTATTATTTTGTTCTCTAAAATGCTCTGTCGCCCAAACGGCCAAAACTTTGATCTGAAAAAAAAATCCTAATTGAAGCCGATTTGCTCCTTGTACTGGCGAGAAACGACGAGATAAGATTGGATACGTCTACGAGAACCGAACGACGTCATCAATTTAGGGGAAGAAGGCTAATGGTATTGTTTGAGAGGAAGTGACTTGGTCTTTAATGTCCTGTGGTAAAAGT
>JAZGLO010002325.1:5967500-6217378 GCA_036873155.1 Biomphalaria sudanica | reverse complement strand
ACCTATCTAAGTGCTCGCAAGCGGAAAGTCAAGTCTCAGTACGTAAAGTCAGCGCTTTTCGCAGCAAGACCCTCCCAGAAAGATAAAGACGGTTAAGTTTAACTGTTTTTTTCGAGGCGACCCTCCCGCCCGCCCGCCTCGTCCGACGCTCGCTACGGATAAGGTCGAAACGCCTACCTATCTAAGTGCTCGCAAGCGGAAAGTCAAGTCTCAGTACGTAAAGTCAGCGCTTTTCGCAGCAAGACCCTCCCAGAAAGATAAAGACGGTTAAGTTTAAAGATTTTTTTCGAGGCGACCCTCCCGCCCGCCCGCCTCGTCCGACGCTCGCTACGGATAACGTCGAAACGCCTACCTATCTAATTTCTCGCAAGCGGAAAGTCAAGTCTCAGTACGTAAAGTCAGCGCTTTTTGCAGAAGAACCCTCCTAGAAAGATAAAGACAGTTACGTTTAAATATGTTTTTCGAGGCGACCCTCCCGCCCGCCCGCCTCGTTCGACGCTCACTACGGATAAGGTCGAAACGCCTACCTATCTAATTGCTCGCAAGCGGAAAGTCAAATCCTCCCTTACAAAAGCCCTGGACAGAAACCCTGTTGTATTGCGAAGTGTATACATGTCACCATACAGGTCGAGAATTTTTGGTTTCCCTGACCTGTTGAGACGGAGATCAGCCAGTCAGGGTAGTCAAACAGAATCGAAATTTTGCCATAGCCGTGAGAAATATGAGCCAACAGGACAGTGGCCTGGCCTGCACTGTGTTATAATAGGTTGCTATAAAACGTCACAGAATACACTGAAATGTGTGATTCATTCTTTTTTTCTATTTATCATTCAAAAGCCGCATGTAACCAAGATGCTGTCTTCTATGTCAGCTAAGGCAAGTTGGCGCCTAAGCTGATCTTGAAAGAATCTCCATGGGTCATCTTTGTTACGTCGACCACATTTTAGGTCACACAAAAAAAAAATTTATTTTGTCGTACGTTCATTCAACAAACGATATTTGTGTCAATTGTCAAATGGGATTTTTAAAAAAAAATCCCAATTGGCATTAAAATTCAATCAATGTCGTAAACAAGAAAATACACGAAATACAGGCTTGGCAAGACAAAAATAAAATTTAATAAAATACTCTGAAAGACACAAAGATAAAGGCACATTCCTCGTCCCATATGCTAGGACAAATTTTTTCAAATACTCCTTCTTCCCTAGTGCTATTAGAGCATGGAATGGGCTTCCTGAGCTAGCCAGGAAAACCAGTGACTTGGCAGAATTAATTCATTGGTTAATATGCATGACTAAATGCATGATGCGTAAGACGTAATCATCTTCTTTTTTGAAGTAACGTCTGTATTATACATGATAAGATAAGATTGGCTAATTAGTCTATATTGGCTAAGAAATTCAGTTGTAAAGCTTTACAGTTATAGATCTAATTCACAAATTGGTTTGTGCACACTTAACTCTGTAGCATCTTCTATGACAATTTAGTTTCCATTCATGATTTGCTGTAAAAGTGGCGGTAAAAATCTTTGGGAATGGTTTCTTTATATAGTAAAAAGATCTACCGGATGTAAATTTGTCATGCAACCAAGGACGCCTCGGTGGACGTGACTTATTTATTGAACAATATAGGCTTAGTGCGCAGAGATGGCAGTCCATGTAATATAAAGTCTGTGGTCAGAGTAAGTGAATCAGTGCGCTACAATTATTTTCTGTATATTTACTTTAATGCTTAGATCCAAGTAGGCTTTACCTATTTATAGCGAGGCTGAAGTCTTTACAAGCTAGTGAAAAGACACTGGCGTTGCTGTAAGTATATTTTCAGAACACTCATTTTGGGCAGTTGTCAGCTAAATAGCAAATCCACAGTCAGAATACCTATTGTTAAAGTCGCAGGATACTCACGACGGTGTAGGCTAAGTTACTTATGTCTACGCATCCCAACCGCCTACTTCGCCGGACGCCCGAGACAGTCCAAGTAAGTCGTGTATGCTCACCCCATCCGCCCATCGTCAGCCGAGCAACCCAGAAGGTAAAACTTTACGCTATCTAATTTCGAGGCTGAGTGTTGTTATTGAATGATTGCCTAATTGATGTAATTTCTTGTAAGGGGGCCAATCTTTCATTCAAAACCTTTGCCAAGTATGATGTAAAGCATGGTTAAACAAAACAAAAAAAAGTAAAGTTCCCCTTTCAGACCTTGTGGTCTATAGGGCAGATGATGTAAAGGTTATCTGTTTTTGTGGCCTACGGTTAACAAGGGTGTCATGTGGCCAGCACAACGACCAACTGCCTTTACTTTTCCCCAACTAACATCAGGTACCCATTAGAGCTGGGTGGACTCTGAGGCTCCGGAAGATCCCGAAATTAAAAAATCCCAGTCTTTACCAGGATTCGAGCCCCGGTCCTCGGTTCGGAAACCAAGTGCTTTACCGCTCAGACGCCGCGCTATTAAAGCATGGTCAATAAAGTGTATAATTTTGAAACAAAGCTTAAAACTTTTGTTTTAAATTAAATTCGTCGTATATGCATACAATATAGGTTTAAAAAAAAAACAATAATATTTCTTTAAATGTACGTATCCATTGGACACAAAGTACTTAGTTTAGTAGAACACATTTAAATAAAAAATTGCAATATGCATAAATATGTTATAAATATGTTAAAAATATTCTGTGAGCTTTCCATAGTCTCGCGTGATTTTTTTTTTTAATTTAAAAGTAAATTGTTGTAAAAATGGCGACAGTCCAAATTAGTCCACGTTAGTCGTGTATGCTCACCCCATCCGCCCATCAGGATTCTAGCGACGGTGAAATCAGTGCTCAGTTTGTCGATGTCTCATCGCTCCATCAGCCATACATTACTTTTCAATCCACGCTCATTCAGTTATGTCTACACGCCCCGACCACCGGCCTCGGTAAGCAAATCGCTACGCATGCCACCTGCCAAACCAAAAGCTAGCGACAGGCTATGCCCACTCGCCACGCCAGACGATCACTACGGTGATGTCCAAAAACGCATGCAACAGCTAAGACTAAGGTCAGTCTGTGCATCTATACGCCCACCCGGCAGTTAGCGACGGTGAAGTGTACGCTCAGTAGGTCAAGCCTACTCACCCCATCAGTCCACCTCGCGACTGTATAAAGTCTTCAACAGATTGTCATTTCGAAGCGCCCATCTTGCCCGCACCTCTCCCAAAGCACGCGGCGGGTCCACGTTCAGTGGGACATAATAATAACCCGTGCGTCCCGCCCTCCACGCCAGACGCTCGAAACGGTGGAGTCAAAGGTAAGCAAGTCATCTCTGCAAACCACGCTCTCACATCCGGAAGTCCACATTTGTTGTAACCGCTGGCCCAGCCTAACCCTTTCAACGTTAAAGCTCACCGAGTCGTATCCACGCACCCCAAACAAGTAGACGAATATAGCGTACTGTATAGAGTGAAGCCTAAATCACTTTGAAGGATTGTTTTTTTTTTTTGAAGGGACATAATGTTTGTAGTTAGGAGATTGCGGGCCTTCAGAGGAGAATGTTTTTCATAAGAGCGTGTGTAGGCCTACGCTGTATAAATTGTATAAGATAAGGACTATTACATTTTTTTGTCCTTTTGATGGAAGAAGATAGTGAATTTTGGTATGATTACTGCGTAGGACAAATACAGAACATGCACGTGTTGTTCTAAATTATGGATACATGTAAGTAATGGTTTCATTTGGGTGTTGGATTTTTAAAAAAATGTTTTGTAGACAATTATAATTGTAATAATAGTTGTCATCAAATGAAATACAAATCCCATGTATTCCTTGCAGCATCATCTAGTGATTACAAAGAGAAACATGAACAGGTGAAAGTGAGGGGGAGAAGACAGATGAGAGCCTATTGCTATTTATTTCTGCTGGATAAAGAGACCATGTCATGATTACACATCCAATGTGCAGTGTAGATGTCTTAGTATATAGATAAGTCTAGAATGACAATGCATTACAGATAGATTTAGACAGAAATGTCTTAGTTTATAGAATTACTTTAATATATACATTAATGTAGACTAGAATATAAACTAGATCTAGATATCTAAGCTTAGGTCAAAATCATGTGTAGGATTTTAATATAAAAGAAAATGTAGTAGATATAATATAGCCTAAGCCTAAATAATATAGTAAGACATGGTAGATGAGATAGGAAAATCTATATATACATATGTGTATCATGTCTAGGAAGTTAAATTAAAAGAAAAATAAGTACATTAGGGACCAGACATATACATGATTTTCTAGAAAGCAGTCTAGTCTAGATAATAATTAATGAGATCTTGTCCATTAGGGCCTAGACCAATACATGATTTTCTAGAAAGCAGTCTAGTCTAAATAATAATTAGATCTAATGACATCTAGATATATAAGCTTAGGTCAAAATATTGTGTATGATTTTAATCTAAAAGAAAATTTAATAGATTTAATATAGTATAAGCCTTAATATAATAAGACTTGGTTGAGATAAAAGGAAAATCTAGAGATAAAATATGTGTATGATGTGTAGGAATTTAAATTAAAAGAAAAATTAGTAGGCCTACATTATGGACCAGACATATAGGCTACCTACCTGATTTTCTAGAAAGCAGTCTAGGCTAGATAATAATTAGATCTAATGAGATCTAGATAGCTAAGCTTAGGTCAAAATCATGTGTAGGATTTTAATCTAAAATAAAATGTAGAAGATATAATATAGCCTAAGCCTAAATATAATAAGACTTGGTTGAGATAAAATGTAGAAGATATAATATAGCCTAAGCCTAAATATAATAAGACTTGATTGAGATAAAATGTAGAAGATATAATATAGCCTAAGCCTAAATATAATAAGACTTGGTTGAGATAAAATGTAGAAGATATAATATAGCCTAAGCCTAAATATAATAAGACTTGGTTGAGATAAAATGTAGAAGATATAATATAGCCTAAGCCTAAATATAGTAAGACTTGATAGATGAGACAAGAGGAAAGTCTCTCTATATAAATGTGTGTATCATGTGTAGGAAGTTAAAGTAAACGAAAAAATTGTACATTATGGCCTAGACCTATAGGCCTACAACATTTTCTAGAAAGCAGTCTAGTCTAGATAATAATGAATGAGATCTACTGATATAGATCTATATATGAAAATCTAGATCTAAGTAGGTTATAGTAGATACCTACTAAATAGTAATATAGTGTATTGAATTATATATGTATGCATGACAAAAAAAAAAAATGGATTTTAATTTAATCTAGATCTATGTAGAAAAAAAGAAACTGACCTGCTAATCCTGTGGCTGTATCATTGACTGTAATGTAGATCTAGACTTTAGATTTTAGTAGATCTATGAGTGTGACTGTCCATGTTCATCCTGGCTAATACATTGTAACATTCTATCCATGGCTTTAACAAATAAGCCAATACCAGTTGAAAATTCAAATGCCAATATAGATCTATCTAGTCTAGATTTAGATTAATAGTCTATGCCTTTTAAAAAATAAGTCGTCCATCGGAAATATCAGATAGGCAACACAATAACAGAATAATGTGAGTGGCCTCCGTGAATGTCCTTTTTTTTTTTTAAATAGCTAATACTGGACAGAGCAATACGATTGGTTGGATAATCCAAAACGTAAACAGTGAGCTTACCTGTAGAAAGTGATTCTCAAAGTTGTCTACGAAAACTTTAAAGGGGTCTATGAGAGTGAAAAATGAATAATGGGTTCTATGAGTTTTTAATGGGGGTCTATGATAGTTAATCTCATTTAAGTATTTTAAACAGGTCGAGACTTTAGTAGTGACCTCCAGCTGACTTGTTCTGAGGCCGCATGTGATAACCAGTGTTAAAATGTTTCAGCAAGTCTGTCCATATTTTAAAAAAGTAATAACAATAATAATTGACATGAATAACCAAGAAGTTTTAATATTACGCCTAACTAAATTGAAGACCATAAGGAATTTTTACTATCATAGTATGCATACATACTATTACACATGTTTCCTTCCGTTTGTCTTTTTGTTGTGTGAATTATTGTAATGCATATTAAGTTTTATTTCGGTTAGAGTTGATTTGAATTTCATTCATAAATATATGCGACTGAAAAATCAGATGAAAGAAAAGACATTTTAAGTTTATTAAATTTATAAATGCATAATTAGCGAAGAAAGGGGTCTACCTGAAACAAAAAAACACGAGAAGGGGTGTACGAGACAAAAAAGTTTGGGAACCACTGATGTCGATGGAGAAACGAGAATTGTCTAACTCTCTTTGGTTTTTGGTGTAAGTTGGCTGTACATGTATTTATTTAGTTCTTAATCTAGTCGATCAAGTTGTGTTTTGTTTCAATTATCATAATATCAGATCTATATCATCCTTTTTTGTTATGATGATTATTCACACTTGGAGAGACGATAAAACATGAGATTCTTAATTTGTCAGGCGCTTTGGCTGAGAGGTTAAGCGCTTGGCTTCCGAATCGGGGTCCGGGGTACAAATCCTGTTGCATACCATTAGTTAGGCCAAAGAATAAGCCAACGTCTGAAAGAGGAGCTTTACTTTTATAAAAATTGGGTTAGTGCTGGTTTGTTGTTGTTTGTTTTGTTTTGCTCACATTTTCTATAGGCCAAAAAAAAATAAATAATTTAAGCTTTCCCCAACCATTCATAGGAGTGGGCAGCTATCTTCCAGCCTTTTTAAATAATTTTTTTGTTTGCTAACAAAACGGCTCATTCCCTTTTCAAACCATATTGGGGTATATCTGCCATGATTACACTAGCGGCAATTTGCGTTGTACAAAATGTAGCATTGAGTAGCGTATAACTTTGTCTAACTGCTGACCAAAATTTAGCACTGAGTGACTGAGTAGCGTATAACTTGATCTAACTGCTGACCAAACTGTCAAGTGAGATAAAAACATGCATGCTGTGATATGTTTGTAAAACATCAAATGTTATTGTCTATAGAGAGTATAGACTCTAGAACTAATGTCGTTTCCCTATGCGATTTTGTTCTACACATCAGTATGTACTTAACCAAACTATTCCCACTCCGATTCTGGTATTACTATCAATGGTTTTATTAACATACAGGGGGGGGGGGGGGCAGGTCACACCAAAGCCCAGTGTGATTAGGGCTAGCCACTATTACGAAAACCTGATTAAAACAGTTCCCTACATAAAAAAAACTCCGAAACGCTGGTACACAGACGCTATATGAAATCACGGACTAATGTTTTAAGGTTAATATAAAATTTGGCATAACATTTAGGACATTTTGGAGAATTTTTTTTTAATCGGCTTGTTTGTTTTGTTTTTAAAATGTTTTACATGTTTCGGATGTTCCTTCAGAGTTGAAGATAATTTACTTCCTAGTCCAAACCTCCCGCAGGACGACGGAGGATGGGAGCGGGCAGTCCAGCGCGCAAACCGCACGACCAGGCAACCACTTTTCCAAAAGTGCTTTTTTTTCCTCTTTGTTGTCATTCCCATGTAGGCCCCGATTGGTCTTAAGTCATGGACCCAAACGAAATGAACCCATTATTGCCATGGTTGCTACGCCACAGGTTGTGGGGCCCTAACTCTCGTGGGTGCCGGGTTCATCGAAACGCCACTGACTCAAACACCAATAAGAAATCTCTTAATATCTCAGAGGACCCTAAATAATATTAATGGCAGATGAAATGAATATTTAATAATATTTGGGTTGCACTTGATGGAATATAGCAGACGTTGATCATTATTTAGTAAATTTAAGGTCAAAAGTATTTATGGTATTCAAACTTTCAACTGAACACTTCTTGCGTTAAACTGAACATATATAATTGTTTAGATAAAGAAAAGAATACAATTTAAAAATGACTAACTAATTAGATTTTTAATAACAGTGGAGAGTTCAGTCAAAATGTTAATGTAGCCACAGAAAGCTGTGAATGATTCGTTTCATACAACTATTGTACACCAAGTACATTAATCTACTGTCATTGACAACCAGAGGTGGCCTCAGCAGAGCGCGGGGACCTGGCCGAGTGTCAAATGTGGCGCCCTGAGCATATATATACCGTACCACATCACGCTAACGGGCTCGTCCGCCTCTAACAATGCGGGGCTTTGTGCTACTAAACATAGTTCGTACTGTCTTTCACTAAATACACACTGTATTGTAATTGAAAGATCTCGACTTTTAAGGTTAATAAATGTAACTAATGATTCAGAAACATTTTGCTGCCTTTACGGCAACTGAACGGTATTTGAAACCAAAAATGTCATGTTAAGAACTTGCATGCTAATTGGTAGCATATATATGGGTGCCGGGAAAACGTCCAAGATATTGAGTAACAAGTCCTAGCTAATGAGAACTGACCGGGATTGTGAAGCTGTTACTGACAAGGCAATCTAGAATCGCGGAGCTCTGCTCAGGTGCTGACACTTGCCACCCCCCCCCCCATAGGGCCGCTACTTAGTACATCCATTCATATACAGGTCATTGAAAGAGCAGAGATGTTAGCTCGTTTTATGTGCTAACTTCTAATAACATATTTTTTGGTACACATTTCAAATACATTTCTTAAACCTATGATGCTATTTTTCTGAAAATCATACATTTTCCCTAAATAACTGCTTGATTATCAAAGTAGCCCTAATATCTTATCATTGTAAATGAAGTTAATATCAGACGCCGTTCACATTTTAGATTTTTGTTATCCTTGTTTTATTGCGTTCTCTCTCTCTCTCGTATAAACTTATTATCTTATCTTCTACGTTACAGAGGTTTCATCTCTAAAGAAGACTAGTTACTATGCTAGAAAGCACACACAGATATTTATCTAAATATATAATTCTCTTCATTGCCCAACAATGCCTGACACCACCAACAAGTCTTGGAAAGATAACTCTTTTATTTCTGCAAGTCGGACTAGAATTATCCCACGTAACTATCGAGGCGACAGAGAGCACGGCTCAGAAAAAAAAAGAGGGGAGGGGAAGAACAAGTAATCTACTCTGTATTTACCCGTCACTAAATAGCTGGGACGGACCTAATTATTGCGGGCCCTTTTTTTAAACGGATTTCGCGAAGCCCAGTTTGGGTAGGGATACGGATAATAAGTGAAATTTAAGAGTTTGTATTAAAAAATACATTCGTCTTTGCATTTTATTTATTCTTTACTACGTTCAGAATTACTTTACGAGCGAGCCTTGCGTGTAGCGAAGTCATACAGTATGTCATAAAAATTCAGTTTCGTTCATAGATCACGCTCAGTAGCAGGAATTACCAAATGTTTCAATCTATCTTCGAGAATTGATGACCTCAAGTAATTCTTCATTACTTAGAGACGCAAGAAGCTAATATCACCAGAGTCCACAATTACGGGTATTGCATAATGCCTTTTTTTATCGCGTGGAGGATTGGCGTTTTCCACATTGAATGACACCTCAAAATGAAAATTTGTGTCTATATTTTAGGAGATTTTTATGAGTTTTCAAAAGATTTTAAGAATTTCCAGATTATATTCTTACTGTCCGTAACTGTTTTTTTGTTTTGTTTTTGTTTGGTTTCATTGATTACAATTCTACATTTATCATAGATTAATACATTACAGTACAAGAACGATGTGATGATGATAATAATGATAATGAGATGATGACGACGATAATGATAATGATGATGATAAGAGATGGAGAAAGAAAGAATTTGTCATCTATCACAAAGTATAAAGTATTGCCACTTTCATTTATGGTCATCATGCCTGTGTGTTGTGTCTGTTGTTCAATTTATGTGTATGTTTCTGTTGTGATGTCTTTATATGAGAAAAGAGTCCTTGTAATCACAACAAATTTCCATAAGGATCAATAAAGCAGTCTTTGTCTTAGTTTTTAATCATCAAGTATAAGGTATTGCCAATGTTTCATTTATCAAATATATAGTCATCAAGTCATCCTATCATATTGATGAAACTATTTAAAAAATCCAACAAAGCATTAGGGTTTATTAAAAGAAATTTTTATAAATCAAATAAGAACATAAATCTAAAATGTTATTTAACCTTGGTTAGGCCAATAATAGAATATGCATCCACCGTGTGGGACCCCTCAACTCAAGAAAACATTAAGAAACTGGAACAAACACAAAATAGAGCAGTGAGATTCATAACAAACGAATATTCACATTTGACTAGGGTAACACCATTAGTAAAATCACTAAATTTAGAAAGCCTTCAGGACAGAAGACTCAAAAGTAAAGTAGCAATTATACATAAAACACTGAACCATAATCTTCAAATACAAAAACAAAATTTAATAAAATACTCTGAAAGACACAAAAATAAAGGCACATTCCTCGTCCCATATGCTAGGACAAATTTGTACAAATACTCCTTCTTCCCTAGTGCTATTAGAGCATGGAATGGGTTGCCTGAGCTAGCCAGAAAAACCAGTGACTTGGCAGAATTTAAGTCATTGGTTAATATGCATGACTAAATGCATGACGCGTAGGACGTAATCATCTTCTTTTTTGAAGTAACGTCTGTATTATATAAGATAAGAAGATAAGATAAGTAATTGTCCGGACAAGAGTTACCCCACGTAACTTTCGCGTTGACAGAGAGCAAGGCTCAGAAAAAAAGGTGGGATTTGAAAATCCCCCGGGTCCCCATTCAAGGGGGGGGAGCATATAAGTGCTTTTTTAATTAATTAAAAAAAATATTACGCAAAATGCAGCGGCCCCCAAAGATGTCAAGCCCCCTGGCCCCCAAACGATGGATATTCCTAGCTACGCCCCTGGAGGCACAACAGAAATGTGGCTGCATTTAAATGTTTCAATAAAATTCCAAAACTGTGTTCGAAATTGGCTTATGTTTTAGCTTTTCAGTAAATATACATTGTTAACATAGATGCAAAGAAATAGACTGGATGTAGCCACTAGAGGAGACCTTCGCCTTGTTTTGGCTAATTTAAAGCTTGAAATTTCTAATATTGTCAGATTGCATGGGGCACAAGGTTCCCATTAGCTTAATATCTTTTTGTAGTGAATTCAGCAATAATAATATTTATATTAAAAAATAAAACTAAATTTACAATTAAACCAAAAAACAGTAGGCCCTAATATTCAAAAATTTTAATGGAGACTATTCTTAGGATTTGAAAGAAAGTCTTTACAATTAATTTTTGTGTGTAATCACTGAAAATTATTTGACATAATTTTTTTGTAAAATGATAATATTGATTGTTTTTGCCTTTTATTCCGAAGATTACGGCTTAGTCCAGTGTTTCACATAATTACGCAAACCCAACTGCGACCTACATATTTTCCCGAATTTTATGCAGACAAAACCGTTGTATGCTGGTGTTCTATTTAAGTTTTCTTTCCGTCTTTTGCGCCTGTCTTCAATAATGGGTTTTCTTTGAGTATCTAATGTTTGTCCCGCAGTTTTTGTAAGAGCTCTCAAACGGTTTCTCTCATAGGCTTTGTGCTGCCAGAGAATGCTGCCAGGTACTTTTCTCTATGCCAGTGAGAGCGAAATGGCGCCTGAATAAATCTTTATAGCGCTCACGGGGAGGGCGCATCTCAAAGCTCGTCAGTCATAGGCCAAGGAGTTCACAACAATTGCCTTTGGCATGCGGTCGTCCCCCTGGGCGGGATAAGTGTTATTGACAGCATAAAAATTAATAAATAGATGATATTTTGTTGAAATTGGCCTTCTCACGCTTCTTTATAAGTGTTTTTCTTAGAGGGGGCGCTGGCGGATTTTTTTAAAGAAAAAAATCGAAAAGGGGGCGCCATGCTCCTATCACTTTCTGAAAGCGCCATGCTCCTATCACTTTCTGAAAGCGCCATGCTCCTATCACTTTCTGAAAGCGCCATGCTCCTATCACTTTCTCAAAGCGCCAATGCTCCTATCACTTTCTCAAAGCGCCATGCTCCTATCACTTTCTGAAAGCGCCATGCTCCTATCACTTTCTCAAAGCGCCATGCTCCTATCACTTTCTCAAAGCGCCATGCTCCTATCACTTTCTCAAAGCGCCATGCTCCTATCACTTTCTGAAAGCGCCATGCTCCTATCACTTTCTGAAAGCGCCATGCTCCTATCACTTTCTGAAAGCGCCATGCTCCTATCACTTTCTCAAAGCGCCAATGCTCCTATCACTTTCTCAAAGCGCCATGCTCCTATCACTTTCTGAAAGCGCCATGCTCATATCACTTTCTGAAAGCGCCATGCTCCTATCACTTTCTCAAAGCGCCATGCTCCTATCACTTTCTGAAAGCGCCATGCTCCTATCACTTTCTGAAAGCGCCATGCTCCTATCACTTTCTCAAAGCGCCATGCTCCTATCACTTTCTGAAAGCGCCATGCTCCTATCACTTTCTGAAAGCGCCATGCTCCTATCACTTTCTGAAAGCGCCATGCTCCTATCACTTTCTCAAAGCGCCAATGCTCCTATCAATGTTATGACTTATGTCAAGATTTTTTGGCATTAAACTTGTCATCCGATTTAGTTATTGTATGAACTTTGTAGGCCTGTCATTATGTGTCTATTTGTGAACGCTCTGTATGGAATAGATACTTGTTCTCGGAGAAAATACCTAGAGAAATACAAAATTATCATCGTCTAAGTGACCGCCACAGAACATTTTGAAAGAGGACCCTCCCCGCAATTGACAGCACCATAGCCGTGGTAGTTTTGTTTCCCTAAACGACAACATCATGCAGCAGTAATCATCGATTTGGCCCCAGCCCCAGTGGCTATACTACTTAGTGCGTAGCATTACAACTTTCCCCTGCAAGAGCCCACCCTGTTTGGATGTGATGAGTTTGCTTTTTTCAAATAACTGCTTAAATAGGCCGTTAGTTAATTCCCTTTTTAGCCACTTTCCAACACACAAAATCGGAGATTTTCAAATAGGGCCCAGCAAAGTGAAAAACATATTTATTTAGGCCTAACTTTTTCTTTTTTAGTTTTATCATTAACACAAAAGATGATGCTATGAAGGAAAAAAAATAATGGGTGGTCACATGACAAAAAAAAATAAAGAATTTAAATTCTGCAAGCTAATATAAAAAGACATTTGACTAGAGTAACACCATTAGTAAAATCACTAAATTTAGGAAGCCTTCAGGACAGAAGACTCAAAAGTAAAGTAGCAATTATACATAAAACACTGAACCATAATCTTCAAATACAAAAACAAAATCTAATAAAATACTCTGAAAGACACAAAAATAAAGGAACATTCCTCGTCCCATATGCTAGGACAAATTTGTACAAATACTCCTTCTTCCCTAATGCTATTAGAGCATGGAATGGGTTGCCTGAGCTAGCCAGAAAAAACAGTGACTTGGCAGAATTTAAGTCATTGGTTAATATGCATGACTAAATGCATGACGCGTAGGACGTAATCATCTTCTTTTTTTGAAGTAACGTCTGTATTATATAAGATAAGATGTAGCCCCTTAGCCTTTACAAATAAAAATTTAAATATATATAGATCTGTGCATTTACAGAGCTCTTCAGTACCATGCGATACATTCTAGACGTAGAATGTAGAGATATCTAGATGTCTAGATTTGGATATATTTTTATATAACTCTATAAACTCTATAATCTAGATCTAATTTTTGAAGAACACTTTTCCACAACAAAATGCTTAATATTCAAATGGGAAATAATTATCCTGGCAATACAAAGGTTAGACCTAGACTAGATCAATATTTTATGCTTATTTTACTAACTAATTTGATCTAGAACTAGAAGCCCTACTAAGGAGTAAAGGAGCTGTTTAGCAGCTATCTACTAGTAGTAGTAATACCTAGTACTAGTACTAGTCTAGAATTTAATCATCTGTACGTATGATCTGTTAATTCTGTTACTAACGTGTATTTGTATCAATAATTATATTTCATTATTTTTTTTTAAATTATCTTTATTATATCTCAAACAGAACTTACACAATTTTGGGCAAATTTTGCAGAAATACTTTAAGTCCATATATGTTCTACATACATTCTTAAAATTTGATGATTAAAGAACCTGGTTGTTATTGAATCTTAAGCCACACCTACATTGATAATTGAATAGATATAATTATATAAATCATGGTATGGAGTAGTTGCAGATGTGTTCTAAAGTACATATCTTGCATATTGTGTGCAACTGGACACAACAATACTCAAGTACTGTTTTTCATCTAAAATATCAAACAAAAAATAATAATACATTTTATAAACATTAAAAAGTTGTTTCTAATCACATATGATGTAGATCAGTGGTCCAAAGCCTGGAAATGAACTTTTCTTATTAGATCTAATAGATTTTAGATGATAGTAGATGTAACCAAATGTTTATTATATAGACTTAGATCTAGAACTAGGACTAATCTAGATCTAGATTAAATAAGATCTAATTCTAGATTTAGACTAGCCCAGGTCTGATAGCTCCAGGATCTAGATCTGTAACTACTCAAAAGCAACTATTTCAGCCATTTTATACATATTTTTATCTATTTCCATTTCTTATCCTTTATGAAATAAATAAAAAAATAATAATAATAATAAAAAGGGCAAAATTGGCTATTCTAATCATATAGATGAAAAGTGAGAAGGGCAGAGGTTTTATTGGTAGAAATGGTGGTTGAGCTTAATCTGTCTTAGCATGATAAAGGAAATCAAACATATTTTTCCTTGTTTCATAATACTAGGACAAATTTGTACAAATACTCCTTCTTCCCTAGTGTTATTAGAGTATGCTTGAGTTAGCCATTAAAACAAATGACTTGGCAAAGTTTAAGTCATTGATTAACATGCATGACTAGATTGACCTAAAGACACTTAGGATGTAATCATCTTCCTTTTTTGAAGTTACATCTGTATTTTATAAGATGTTCCCTGAAAGTATCTTATGTGACAGATCTAAAACTACCACTATACTTTACTTATGAAAGCCTGAGTGTGTTTGCAAAAAGAAAACTTTTTCTTAAGCAGAAATGAAGCATTAAATATTTGATTCCGTGCACCCTCTTAACACATCATTTGTTTTCTAAAAGAAATTTAAGCATCAGAACCATCAATAAACATTTTTATCTTACAACACTTTGGTTATCTATTCAGCAGACTCAATATCCCAGCTTCTATATTAGAAACAAGTTCAATGACTATTTAAGATTATTTGTCATGGTGAATAGTGATTTTAGGAAATACCAAAGCTTTCATTGATGACTCTGCAAAATATGATTAAATATTTTAGGTGCCTGCATAAAATCAATAAGTTAAAATGGTTTAATTTAATAATTTACAACTAGAATTAGCACAGGGCCAATGAAAGTGTGGTGCCCACTGCAGCCACATAGGTTGCAGTGCCCCTAAGGCCAGCCCTGATGACAAGGACTAAATGTGTAAATATTTTGAAAATATACAGATATCTTATATAACTTAATGCTGTGTTAACTTTTAGGATTGCTGCATGTCTGTTATGTGAATGATTTTAGTCTTTCACGAGTATATAATTAACTATTTCTTTATATAAAAATAACCCCCAAAATACACATTTCCAGGTCTGGGAATACATATTTCCAATTTGGCATGTGGATATCTCTGTAGATTGCTTCCTTACATAGGGGTTCAAATAGCAAAGAAGACTGAGATTTTGAGTTTTAGGGATTTTTAGGATGCTCTAATGGGTGTCTGACATTAGTTAGAGGTCAACATTCTGGTCACATGAGACCTTCATTGACTGTTGGTCACTGAAACAGTTCATCTTTAGATCATCTGCCTCATAAATTGCAAGGTTTGAAATGAAACTAACTTATATATTAAAGATGTTACATAATAATAAGCTGTTTTTTTCGTTCAATTTTTACCTCACTTGTGAAAATCTTTTCTCACATCATATTATTTTTACTTTCTATTGCATCACAAGCAAATTTTTAACAAATAATTTTCTAACATTAGGTTTCTGCAGAAATTTAATTTTAGATCTTGTTATCTAGTTTAAACAAACATGTTTGGATAGGGAGGGGGCATCAGTCTCCACTCTATGATTGCTGATCCACTATTCTTTCACTTTATTTACATGGATACTGTACTTCAACAATAACAGTGAGGACAAGTTCCGCTATTTCATCTCTAAAATAATAAAATATACATCCTTTGTGGGGCTCTCAACAATCATAGTCCATATGTTGCCTATGCTTAAGTCGGGCTCTATGCCTTTTATATGTAGATTTAGGAGTAATGCCTAATAACATAATCAGTATTCAATGCAGATTTGTGTACACTTTCCTGTAACGAGTTTATGCTTAAGATATTGTTCTTTATTTTATTACAAAGCCTGTTTTTCTCAGTCAAAGCATGGTCACCATCAGTTGTTACCCTTACCATCTTGTATAAGCCAACCCAACACTTTCAACACAGTTCTTCATAGCATTGAATAAATTCTGGCCTGGGGTTGTGTATTTGAGTGAAATTTTCAAAATGTTGTCATTTAAATAATCTTCGTTTACTTTAAACTTTTTAGAATGACATTTAGTGAAAATGTTCTTAAGCCTCTTCATTATATGTGATAAGAATCAAAAGTTTCAATAATTTCTAAAGATATTTACAATCAATTATTTTTAATATATTTGAATTTTTATATGTGTAATGTGTGGGCACGCCTGATTTCTTTAGGTGTCTGCGGGCCGCATAAAACACTTTGATGGGTGCATGTGGCCCAAGGGCTGTAATTTGTCCACCCCTGTTCTTGTTGGTTCATGGGCTTTTCTGTTGGTTGGAAATCAATCTTTCCTTCTTTATAACCTTCCTGTATTCTTCTTATAGTATACATTTACTATTCTAGTCAATCACAGTTTACAAGATGTTTCCCATGTAGGTTAATGTGACCTTAATATGTATTTCCTTGATTAATTTCAAAGGGTTTAACTGTGTAATTGATCTCTTTCAATAGAAAATAAGCTATATTCCATTCAATGTTGGCTACAGCATTTGTTTTTTAGCGGCCCCTGAAAGGGGAAAAGACGCTATTAGTTTTGTGTGGAATGTCTGTTTGTCTGTATAGGTTCATACCCCAGCTTCTCTTTAACATTATATGCGAAATGAACTGCTGTAAGTTACATATTGTTCAATATAAAAAAAAATTGTAATTACAGCAATTTTCAATATTGTTTATTCCTCTTAAATAATGATTAACATCAGAATTCTCTAAGAAAAGGGCATGTCATCTACAAAATTTGTTAAGGAAAAAAGGACTACATGCTTGAAGATCATTGATATATGGAATGTACCACAATGACAATGTCACGACCCCTTGGTGTGCTCTTGTATTAATAATATGTGCAATAGATATTGTGCCCTGTTAACTCTGAGGTCTCAGTGTCAAGAATTCATTAGGCCATAGAATTATAAATGGACTTATATTCATTGCCTTCATATTTTCAATAGGGATATGAGTTTGGATTGTGTTGCAAGCAGATGTGAAATTAATGAACAACATTCTTGCATAATTGTTGTGTGAGTTAAGGTGTTTGTAAATAGAATTTAAAATGTATAGCATCATCTACACCTATTCCCTTTTGGTAAGCAAATTATAATGGGTCTAACTTATTCAAAAGGTCATTAATTAAAAAAAATTTAACTAGATTTTCTAAACATTTAGAAACAATTGGTCTATTGTCATTCATTTCCATTGGTTTGACAACCTTTGGGACAAGTGGACAACTTCCACTGGGATGGAATCTCATGGTTGTTTTGGGAACTATAGAAAATGTCTACAAAAGGTTCCGCCAGTTGTTCTGCACATTCTTTTAAGACTTGCCCTTTTATTCCATCAGGCCCACAAGCTTTTATTGAGTTGACTTTTTAAAAATGTTTGAGACTTGCTATTTAATTTATTCTAATTTGAGACAGTTAAAATTATTAGTGTCAAACTGAAAGTGAAACTCATTAAGTTCATTAGCAAGTGTTTCTTTTTTGTCAAGTGAAAAGATTCTTTTTAGTTTTGAACTGTATTCCTGTCATTTTGTTCATAATATTCCACACCTGTCTGATGTAACTTGATGCAAATGTGTCCTCCAGTTTGAGACGGTAATTCTTTCCTCGAGGGGAGTGTGATTAACTACTTTCCAGTCTGTCTCTTCTCTGTGCTGATTAAGAGATACCTGAAAAGTATTTTTAACACTGGTGCTACTTTTAACTTTATTTTTTAGTTTTGTTTCAGTATTTGATTTATTTATTTGTTGAAAACTTTAGGAGAATAAGTCTAATTCTTTGAGTTTGAAAGTATTTTTTTTCAGATGAGGTTGTGTGGCACTCCAATAATTTCTTGTTGAGAATAGGAAAAAGGTGAGATTCCTTTTTTTCTTCTTTTAAATATATTTAAAAATATCTAAAAATTTTGTAGACTTTATTTAGTGCCATTTTTTAAATAATAAAATTATCTTCAAACAGAATTTTTTTTAAGCGCAGATAAAAATCTTAATATCTGTAATTATTTTTTAGAAAGCTTATATTATCTCACTTTGTCTGTCTGGTAAAAAGTTTATATAGGCCTACGATATTTTCAAATCTCTGATCAAATTGAAATTTTGCACAATTATAAATATTTCTTTTACCTGACAAAATATGAATCAATATAAAAAAAAACAAAAAAACAATTAGCTAATTATCTATTTGTATGTAATTTTTTATTTGATATTGAATATGGGAAAAAATGTGTACTTGACAAATAAGGTTGTATAAGTTGATTTGGTCCCTTGGTAGAAAATTAGGGCATAGCTTAGAGTTTAAATCTAACAATACATAACTATCAAACCTTCTTTTTTCAAAAGCTATTTGATGGTACAGTGTTTAATGGCTTGATTAGGCTTGATCCCTTGAGTTTGACATCAAGTCGTTAAACGTTTTTTATATATAAATTGGAGACATACTACAGTAATGGAGAACCGCAAACATAATACCCATTTTAAAGAAAAATAAACCACCTGGACCCAAAAGTTATAGACCAATATCTCTAACATCCAACATTGGCAAAATGGCATAAAAAATGATCAATAACTGACTTTATTGGTGGCTAGAAAGTACTTGCTCACTCCACAATGCACAAGCTGACTTCAGGAAAGCAAGTAGAACAGAAGACCACCTCTTTCGTTTTATCCAGGACACAGTAGAAGGGTTTCATGAAAACAAGCACACTACAGCAGTATTTATAGATATGCAGCAAGCCTATGATAGAGTGTGGAGAAAAGGTCTATTTTTGAAGATGAAAAAAATGGGCATCCATGGAAAAATGTACAGCTGGATCAGGGCATTCTTAAAAAACAGAACCACCCAAACCCGATTCGAAGGTGCCATCTCTAGTAAATAAGGCACTTTATGCAGATGACCTTTTAATTTGGACTACAGAGAAAAATCCAGTGCTGACTAGATCCAAACTAAATAGAGCCCTCACAACTATCTCCACATATTCAAAATTATGGAAAATGGAAATAAACAAAGAAAAGTCAGTTTATTCAATCTTTAGCCACAGCAACAAAACAGCAAAAAGAAACTACATCCTAAAAATAGACTCACAGCCAATAAATAAAGAAGAAAATCCAACATATCTTGGTGTAAAACTAGATCAAAGACTGTCTCTAAAAGGTTTATGGCAGATTTAAAAGAAAAGGCATCACAAATATTAAACATAATAAAACACCTAGCAGGAACACCCTAGGGAGCTGAAAAGAAAACCCTAAGACAGTTATACACTGGACACGTCAGATCTGTAATGGATAACTGTCTCTCCATACAAGTAGCTGCCAACAAAACCTATCAATCATCATTAGATACAATCCAAAACCAAGCCTTGCAGCTAATTAGTGGAGGTATGAGAACTACTCCCACAGCAGCCTGTGAAATAGACTCCAATATTGAACCTCTTAAGTTAAGGCGCAACAGAGCAGCATTAGAAGCTATTGAGAGATACAGAAGGTTGGAGGACGATCATCCAAATAAATTACTAACACAGAGAAATAGGAAAAACAACCAAAAAAAAGCAATGGACTCTGATCCAACTTACTGATGAACTAGCCCTAAAACACCACCTACCCAATAACAGAGAAAAAATTACCAGGTTTTTAAACATTACACCCGGACTAAACTACAAACAATCAACCATCAAAACACATTTACTAAATAACACCTTAACAAAAGAATCAAATCCACTGGAGCTCAAAGAAGGCACGCTTGAAACAATTGAAAGCTATCAAAAAACAGGTATCCATATTTATACAGACGGATCGGCTTTCAAAGCCACATCAATGCTGGTCTTGGTGCCTTCCTGGTCTTCCCTAAAAATAAACACTTTGAGATAAGCGCACCCTGTGGCGATTACTGCTCAAACTTCCAAGCCGAAATTGAGGCAATTACCATAGCACTACAGACAGTGGAAAACAAATTATATGAAGGAGTGCAACTACCATCAGATATTGTTGTCTTTACAGACTCCCAATCTACTCTGCAAGCACTTAACAGCAGCACCTCAAACAGTCCAAGAGAGTTGACAACACTCATTGTGATAATCCATCAGATGATATCAAAATTAAATATCAATATCACACTACAGTGGATCCCTGGACACATTGGCATCATGGGAAATGAAAAGGCAGATAAGCTATCAAAGGCAGGTTCATCTATGGAACAACCAGATAGACTTGTTAACTACCTCACCCTAAGGTCAATGTTAGTCAACAATCACAAAGAGGAGTGGCTCAACCAATGGGCATCAGGAAACACAGGCAGAGCCATGTACAAAGAAATGACTATGCCTAACAAACTGGACAGTATTAACTTCCTCCCCCGCAAAGAACTATCTACAATCTTCCAACTAAGAACAGGACACACACCACTATTAAATTACCACCTAAACAAAATAAACTCCACACAACTCCCCATTTGCAGACACTGCGCCCAACCCTTTGAAACCGTAAACCATATCCTCTTTGAATGCCCCTCCCTAATCCACCTTAGGCAGACCCTACTTCCACTACAGCCCAACATAACCAACACCCAGTATGGTAGTGCTGAACAACTGAAGAAAACAGCACACTTTTTTTCCTTGGCACAGTCTGCAAAAGAGCTCACAGCTCAGCAGCAATAAAGCTGTATAGAAGAAGAATATAAAAAATGCATTTCAAAAGCAATCATGGTAACATTCACCTAGGTACCCTCTTCTTTCTCTGCCCTCCCCCCTACCCATTCCCCAACTGGAACAGACAAGTGATAGGATCACAGCACATTGTGAAAGCTAAACACGTCAAATAGCTCTAAACTAAAAACATTAGTAAAAATATTTCTAATCTCACAGATTTATTATTTTTAGTCTAGACTAAATTTACATGACTGGTTGACAGGATGGCTGCCTGGTCGTTCGGTTTGCACGCTGGACTGTCGTTCAGATTTATCGATGGTCCCGGGTTCAAACCCTGCCCGCTCCCATCCCCCGTCGTCCTGCGGGAGGTTTGGACTAGGAAGTAATTATCTTCAACTCTGAAGGAACATCCGATACATGTAAAACATTTTACAACATTTTACTGATCCAAACTAATTGATACAATTACACTTAATATAATCTTTTTTTTTTTTTTTTTTTTTTTTTCTTGTTTTTGTTTCAGATCAAGATACAAGAAAGTGAAGATGGCTCTCCAGAACTCTTTATGTCACTTTGACATTACCTTTAAGGTGAAGTTGTTTAAACATTACAAAACTTTAGTTTAATGTATTGTTTTGTTTTAAGTGCATTTTTTGTTTTGTGGTGATAAAGTATTAGGAATATTTTGTTTCAGTCTTGTTATGTTTTGTTCAAATATATTGGTCTGGAGTCTTATTTTTTTGAGAGTCTTTTTGTCATATCTAACAGTTGTTTTTTTTTTAAGTTGTTTCTATTTAATATTTTTAATGTTTTTTTTAACGTTGTTTCAAAATTTCCCTTTATTTTTTTTTTAAAATCTCTATACCAGAATAAGTCTGATTCTAGGAGCTTGAAAGTATTTCTTTTAGACGAGGTTGGTTTGCATTCCAAGAATTTTTTGTTTGAAACAGGTGAGATTCTTTAAAATCTCTTTTTGACTTGTATTACATCTAATTTTCTTCGTAAGTCTACAAACATATCTATTTATCTATTGATTGTGTTGAAAGCAGATGTGAAATCAATGAACAACATTCTTGCATAAGTGTTGTGTGAGTTGAGGGTGTTAGTAATTAATTTCAAAAGTATAGTATAGCATCTACACCTTTCCCTTTTGGTATGCAAATTGTAATGGGTCTAACTTATTCGAAAGGTCATTAATTAAAAACATTTTAACTAGTTTTTCTAAACATTTAAAAACAATTGATGTCAATGATACAGGTCTTTTGTCATTCATTTCCATTGGTTTGACAACCTTTGGGACAAGTGGACTACTTCCCCATGGATGGAATCTTTATATGTTGTTCCAGATTTAATTTTTTGTAAATGTAACACCAAAGGATTGTAGGAAATATAACTTCTGAGTTATTTTACATTTAATTCTCATTTTTAAAAAAGTCACAAAAATCTTATTATCTCTAATAGGTTATTCTGTTTTTTTATATAATGAAAACATTTTTTTATTTAAAAGTAAAAACAAATAAACGCCAAAAGATAAATTAAATTCTTTCTTCTTAATTGTATAACACTTAAGTTTCTTGTCAGAAAGTCTAGAAGCATTTAAAAAGTGATCACAGTAACATTCACACAGATACCCCCTTCTTTCTCTCTCTTCCCTTCCCAACTAGTCCAGACAATTTTAGGATCATAGCGCATTGATAAACCAAAGAGCACACAATTGTGCTAAACAAAAACAATTGGTACAATATGTTTATTATAATTAATGTAGATCTATTACACATTTACATATTACACTATAACACATGACTAATCCAAACTAATTGATACATGGACACATAATATAAGCTTTGAGTAAACAAAAATTTTTCTTTATTTTTCTTGTTCTTTTTTATTCCAGATGAAATGAATAGAAATGGAAGCTGATCATCCAGAACTTAATATGTGACTGGGACATTAGTATAAAGGTAAAGCTGGTGAAGTCATTGATAGCCTTAGTTTAATGACTTACATCATTTGCTTCTATGTCCAGTTTCAGGTGTTGGGTATTTCTAAAAGCTGATCGGACAGCAATATTCTTTAAGATGGTATTGAGAATAGTCAAAATTCTGAAATGTCTATTTACTTAGCTCACTGCTCATGGGAATATCAATTTCATTTGTGAGGCCAAACCCCGGGCAGACTGGCTAAATTTAAAATTAGTTAATATGTTTTAAATAAATATGTACCGGTTTTGAGTGTTTCAAAATAATCTTTAGAAATGATATGTATTGTAACTGTAGTTTGAACAGAAAAACAACAAACTTTTCATCCCTTTAAAAACAAAAAGAGAGAGGTCCTAAATAGTGTACTGTTTTTCAATAGAGCTTATTCTTAAGACTTGTATGGCATATGTATTCACTGAGCAGTTTTAGTAAACTTAATATATAACTAATATTTTTGTTCCAAAGAAAAAAATTCAGATAGGAAGATAAATTATAATAAAAAGTAAAAGAAAAGTAGTCTTTACAGACAGGTCATATGTTTCTGTAACCCAAAGTTTATATAATTTTACTGAAATGATATTAATGTTATATACATCATTTTACTTTGCTATTTTTTTCTTCTAGGTTTGGTTAACTAGTAAGAAAGAAAACTAATCATCATCAAAGAAACAGGCAAATATGAGTTAAAAGTACAAATTGACATTACCATTTGATATTCTAAAGAATATTAGACAATAAGCTCTGAATTCTTTTAACAAAAGTAAATAATATGTTATTCTAGATATTATTTGATAAAAAAACAAACTTTTTTATTAGTTAGAATCTAAAAATACCAAATAATAATTTTTTTATGCTAAAAAAAAAGAAAATAATTATTAAAATGTTTAACCAGAATATATTTATATTATTTAATTCTGTAGTTTCAATTTTGGTTTTTTAATTTTATACTATGAAATATTCAACTGAAAATCTAGTAATAAAAGGCTTGACTTTTTTAATTTATTTTTTTACCAAAACTTATTTTAGGTCATCTAGAGTTCAATTGACATCCTTCATACACAATTATTATTCAAAGCATAAAGTTAGAAAAGTAGTTTGAATACCAACAAATATTTTCTTTAATTTTTATTAGCAGTAAAAAATAATAATAAATAAAAGTATCTAGATATATTTGTTAGTAGTGACCATCTTCTACTGACTTATAGATCTGTTTTTATACAACGAAAAATAGATGGTTACAGTCATATCTCAATATATTGATAAAAATGTGCTTTCTAAATTGTGTTAGTTTTTGCTCTATTTAGTCCTAGCTAATGTTTGTAATGTGAAGCTGTTTATTAATTGGATTTTTAGTGCAGCTTTATAAGCTGTTTTGTATCTTTATAACCATTTTACAATTCTTTCCTTTATGTGCGTATATATATATATATATATATATATATATATATATATATATATATATATCATCATCATATTTTCTTTGTGTTCCTCATGGAGAATAGGTCCTCAGTGGTATCTATTCTAAGAGTGTGACCAATCTATCTCCTCTTTCTCTCTAAGATCTGTACCTCTCTCTGTCCACCCAATATTTTGGTGTTTTGTCATACCGATGTATTTTCAAAATATTTTCAGACATTAGATGATGAAGGTCTGTACTTTTGTTGTTGTTGCTTCTGTTGTTGGCCATGTTTCAGAACCCTACAGTAGGACTGTCATGGCATTAGAGTGAAAGACTCTTAGTTTAGTCTTGTTAGAGACGTGGGAAGATTTCCAGGTTAGTTTCAGGTGTGTCAATGTCTTATGCGCTAAATTTATCAGACGTTTAATGTCTTCATCTGTTCCACCTGATACACTGACTACACTCCCAAGGTATATAAAATTATCTACTTGGTCTATGGTCTGAGAATCCAGTATATAATTTGTTTATTGTTAACTTTAAGTACTTTTGATTTTTGGTGGTTTATTTTAAGGCCTACTCTTTTCCTACTTCACTTAAAGCTGTGACCTTTTCCTGCATATCCTGTAAATCTTTAAGATAATAAGGCTAAGTCATCTGTGAATTCCAGATCCTTTTGTGTAAAAGTATATTCACTTCCCTGAATTAGAGTAAGCTTCTCAAAAAAAAAAGACATATATAAAATATATATATATATATGTATAAATATTTGTATACATATTTTTTTATTTATTTATAAAATGTTATACATTTTTTTTTCATTTATTGTTATTGATAGATTTACACACAAATAAGCTGTGGAATCAACAATTGTAATTGCATTTATTGGTTGGAAGAAGCTTTGAGGTAGTGCTCTCCAATATGTTTACATGGGCCAGTTATACCAGTTACTGTACTGGATTTCCTTTTTGTTTTTGCCCTAGTGGTCAGAGGTCAAAGTTACACCTGCGTTATTTTCTGTATTGGGACTGCTTTTCAGTTGTAAAAATATTTTTTTTTATCTTTCATATACTTATAACATTATTAAGACTAAGATTTTTAAGTATTATATATATCTAATGTGGAACATTTTTATTTATTGGCATGTGTAAACCAAGTTTATTCATGTTTTAGATTTCCTGTATCATGTATCAATTAGCACTGCACTAGTTACATAAGTATTTGGTGGTATATCAGAGAATGTAGATGTAATGTTAATGTTATATCATTAGATGTTATGTCATATTCTTTCATTTGTGATTTGCAATTATGATTCTTTTGCTTTCTCTTTTTATCATTTCTAGGCTACTTTTGATCTAGATTCTTGATTTCTTAGTCTCATACGCTTATTAGTAGGGGTTGGTTTATTGTACATGCATGTGGGTAGAGTTTTTAATTTTTATTGTTTTGTTATTTTTACCGAACTAATAAAATATTATTTGTGGTGTTGTATAAAATACATTTTTGTTTTACTTTTTTATAATTAGTTTGTTTAGCTTAGTTGTTTTGTCTTTTGGTTCAGGTGACTCTAGCCCCTACAGTCTCAGACTGAGATGCAGAGATTAGATCCACTTAAGTAACCTAATAGTAATCCTGGCCTTGGCCAGCTAGAATATAAATGTATATATCAATTTTCCTTAAGAGTTATTAAAACTTTAAGAAAACATCTTTTAGTTATTTCCCTTTTTCAATATTAAACAAAAAAATTAATTAGTTGGCCTCCTTCAGTCATAAAACGACTAGGCTTTAAAGCTCTTTCTTCGTGATCTAAAATGAGCACATATCTCATATCCTATGGACTCGAAGATGGCTGTAAAGCCCAATCCTCGCTTTAAAAAGCCGGCCGCATACATGACATGGGTGGGTTAGGTTGCAGATAGGCCTGCTTCTTCTCTCAGCTTTTTGTTGGTTCGGCGCTCTTTCACCCTGGCCACTCTTGTTGTTTCATATCTCGAGACTCACAGCTTCACGCCATGAGGAGCGATCGAGTGCTAGTGCTTCCCAGCCGTGAATGTCAATATCTCACTGCTTGAAGGAGCTCTAAAGAGTGTCATTATAGCGCTTGAATACCCCCCTCAGCTCCCCGTACAGAGGTAGTTTGGAAAGACTATTGTGTGGCATGCAGACTACATGTCCCGCCCATTGAAATTGGGACCTTTTTAATGTGGCATGGATACTGTTCATGTTGGACAACTGTAGGATTTCAGTATCTGGTATGTGGTCAGACCAATGCACCTTATGAATTTTCCTTAGAACGGCAATGGTTCATCTCGAACACTTTTTCACGTGGCTGTGGAGAGACACTCCCGTCCACATATATTGCAGGTTAAGGTGGCTTCCGATTTGGTTGTATAGGAACCGGCTATTTTTCGTATGGCACGTTTTTCTTTGAAGAGCTGAGGCCCATGTTGTTCACTGTCCATAGCTTTCTTGGTCACCATCTCTCTCCATCTTGAGTCTAGAGCTATGTCTTCCCAACGGTCAGTATCACACAGTGTTCACTGTTTTTAGGTATTACATCCATATAACAGATGGGGGGGGGGGACCAGTTTTTCATGAGCCAGCCGCTAGTTGCCCGTTGAGAATGATTTTCGGGATGCCATTGTCTACTACCCGGCGAACATGACCAAGCTAGCGCAGGCGGCGGCGTTGTCTGAGGACTGTAAAGATGCTTGGAATACCTGTTCGCGCAAGGATGTCATACTCTCTCGTCATGTGATTTTTAAGATCCTACGGAGGCAGCGCTAGTGGAATGAGTTTAGTATTCTCCATTGGTTTGCGTAGGTAGTCCACGACTCATTGACGTACAACAGCGTCCCCAGGATGCATACCTTGTAGACCTCCATTTTGGTCGCTGTGTCAAGAGCGGGGGTGTGTAAGATGTGAGATTGGGTGTGTGTTTGTTTATTTTATGAGTTGGTTTGTGAATTGTTTTTATCACGGGATTTTCAAAGGGGGACAAGAAGGTTTTCTAGCGGTCAGTCTAGCAGTTGGAGAGCTGACCTGGTCTGAGTAGGGTGCTTGTGATTAGTATCAGTTTTGTTGTGCCTAGTGTAAGGAGATGTTATAACTTACATTACGATTCTTGCTTGTGTGTGAAACGGACTATTTGGGGGAAATATGATGTGTGGCGTTGATGGCCTTTGTTAAATGAATCTAGTCTTAGTGCCCTGTAGTATGTCAGTTGGGCACATTTTAGTATTTCAGTTATTGATGATTATGCATTCAATATTATATGTGTACTTGTTGTTGGCTATAAATAAATACTAATTTTATACTCCTTCGTTGAGTGATACTTTGTAATATTTACACATGTAAAGGTCTGCATGTGAGAATCATACATCGAGCTATATGTCTGTAGTAAAGAACTCATCCCCAGTCCTTTACATTTGGGAACTGTGAATAATCCTGGAGTTCCTTACACGCTGCAATGAGCAAAAAAATCAATTAATAATTATTTGTTTAATTCTTTTCTTTTTTTTACATTGATTCATGTTTTGTTATGTACAATAAATATTGTTTAAAATTTCACCTTGACCCATTCGATAATGTGTGTGGGGAAAATACGTGTAAAATTACCTAATAGGACAAAAATAAACATATTTAGCTATATCCTTAAATTCTGAACGATTAATTTACCTTTTTGGTATTAAAAAAAAGAATTATCTGTAATTTATTGACTAATTGGCTAATTTTGTTTTATTGCTTCATGCATAGTCTTTGCCTTTGAATAATTGTGCAAAGTTTCAACTTAATCTAAAAAGGGGTGTGGAAGAAATAACGCGGGTTCAACATTTTTTACCCCACAGATAGAGTAAGTTGATAAAAGCTTGGTTATAAATAAGATTAATTATTACTTGAAAGGAATAGAGGAATTTTAAAAAAAAGCACTTTATAAAGGCAATGCATCACAGAACAGAACATGTTTGGGGCAATTATTGGGTGGATAAATAAAGGAATGGAGACTCCTGGATGTGATCAGCTCCACCCACCAATTGGTTACTTCAGTTGGGTCAGAATAGGAAGGTACGTTTTGCTTCACCGAATCAACAAACACTAGAGGCGTACACATTTTCTTTAACTCATTCTGTGACTACACCCCCTCTTTCTCTCTCTCTCTCTCTCTCTCTCTCTCCCCTGCTTGTTTTCATTTTCATCGCAGTTCAAAACTTATGATACCGGGTAGCTTCCCTTTTGTTGCTTCTTTTCTTCATTCCCCACTCCATTACATTCTCTTGAGACTTCCCAACCCTGACACTTTCTCTCTCAATCCTTCTTCCTATCTCTCTCTCTCTCTCTCTCTCTCTCTCTCTCTCTCTACTTGTTCACATCTACTTTCTCCTATTTCTTTCTTTTCCTTTTTTTCCCCTATGTTTCTCCCAACCTGACCTTCACCTTGACTCACTTTGAATTTTTGTAGCCAATTTTCTTACTTTTTAATATTTTTTAATAGTCTCATTTTCGTATTCCTGAACTTATAATTACAGTCACTTCTTGTTCTTCACTCCCCTCTCTTTCTCTCTCTCTCTCTCTCTCTCTCTCTCTCTTGCTCTCTCTTGCTCTCTCGATACGTTTTACTTTTCATTCCTTCTTTCTGTTCAATCTTGGGTCTGTTCATTGTCTTTTTGTTTGGAAGACTCCTAATTGACCCCTGTTGTGAATGACTCAATGTTTTGATTTGTGAGATATTGCTATTTTAGAATTAGCAATGTCTTCGAGTCAAAAGATAAATGAGGAATGCAATTTTTTTCCCGGGGCTACGCAGCCCTATCTGTTGTGCCACATCCAGCGCAGACCATTGTTCGCCGGTGGTCAATTTAAATTTTCCTTTCGACGTCTACGCCTGTCTCAAATGTGTATCCCGCAGTCTTTGTAAGTGATCTCCAGCTGGGTCGTTAGCGAGGTGCTCTCTTCCATTTCAGTTAAAGAAAGTTTACGCCGAAGCTGGTCTTTAATAGGTTTTCTCTGTTACGTCGACCATCTTTCAGCTCACCAAAAAAGATTGCCTTTGGTATACGTTTGTCCCTCATACGTAACTGTCGGACCATACCACAGCCTTGAAGTGTTTCGAACGACATTTTACAGCGAAATGATTTCTTTTTCTTTACATGTTCGGATTTTTGTCCGAATGCTGGGCAATTGTATTTTCCATGAGATCCACCACAAGATCTGCAATCTCTAATGAAACTTGTTACGTGATTCTTTGCCATTTTCCCCGTTAGGTTTTGACTGGCTTTCTATCTTCTGTCTTCTTTAATTTATTAGCAGCATCCACATGTAGTCCTTTCATATCTATCATTTGGTTCTGGGTATGCTCGACAGCACTAATTATGCTTGCTGCTTTCTCTAAAGTTAAGTTTACATTTCTCAGAAGTTTCTCTCTCACTTGATCCGACTGTATGCCACATACCAATCGATCTCTGATTAGTTCATCTCGAAGGTTGTCAAACTTGCATTCTTTTGCCAAATTCTTTAACTCAGTATAATACTGTTCAAACGTTTCTCCGTCTTTCTGCTTTCTTGAGAAGAATTTAAATCTGTCATACACAGTGTTGGACTGTGTGTTGTTTGATTCTCAAACCTTTCAATTACTTTTTCTACAGTTTCATCTTCACATACTTTAAAAGTATTGTAGATGTCTCGAGCGGGTTCACTAATCAGGTGTAACAATAACGCTTTCTTCACTGGCTCGGGCTTCGTATTCTTTTCAGTGGCGACCATAAACAGTTCAAAACTTTGTCTCCATTTTGTCCATATTTCAGATGGTAAATCAAAAGAATTGAATATATCAACTAAAATAATTTTCTTTTAATCAAAATATTTTGCTTTAATCTAAAACATTTATTCTCAAAAGTCTTGCATTAAAATCTTTGCTATACTGTTATGATATGTATTTACCTGGGTTGTCTGTTGCTTTAGGACTTAATCTGTTCTTCCAGTTTAGTTATGTATGCTCAGCATTTGAAATAGAAAAAAATAGTTTACTTAAAAATGTAAAGCTATTAAAAAATACTGTAATTACTATACAAAAGATCTAGTCTAGATATTTAATGTTATCTTTCCATATCATTGTAAAAAAATGGTACAAAAAGTGTAATGTATTAAACAATGTCAATACCTTAAATCATCCTTTTGCTATCATTTGAAGTCAGTTCTTAATCACAAGTTTCAGCCCATACAAGTGTCTGTAAATCAGCAGGAGGAACTTTATCTTGGTCTGTGAATAAGCAGGATGTTCTTTATCTTGGTCTGACCAGCAGGGTGTCATCACCATCATCATCATCAAACTCCATTAGAGTGAGGGCTTGAGAGGCTCAAATCCTCTCTTGCAAAAGCCCTGGACAGAAACCCTGCTGTCTTGCGTAGTGCATAAATGTCGTCATACAGGTCGAGAATTTTTGGTTTCCCAGTCCTGTCGAGACGGAGATCAGCAAGTCTAGGGCAGTCAAACAGAATAGGAGGCACGGTTTCCTCTTCTTCCCCGCAACGGGGGCACCGTGAATCAAAATTTAGCCATATCCGCGAGTAAAATGAGCCAACAGAACAGTGGCCTGTCCTGCACTGTGCTATAATAGCTTGCTCAGGTCTGGACAGCCTCCACAACGGGGAAGTGCAGTCAGGGCGCCTCATGCGCTCCCAGACTCCACGGGCTTTTTGGGACTTGTCCCAGCACTCAAACGACTTTTCCATTTCTGTTTTTTGTATTATAGACAGGGCTTGATGAAAGCTTACAGCTTCATCAGTGGGTGGACTTTGCCCTCCCTGGTAGGCCAAGGAGTCTGCAATAGTGTTGCCAGTCACACCTATGTGACTCGGTACCCACTGCATAATTACACGGGTGCCATAGCGGTGTTTAATGTTATGTGAAGCCATGATGACAGTGTTGATATTGGGGGGGGGGGCATGGTTCGGGGCTTTGCAAAGCCTGTAGTACAGATTTTGAGTCAGTGACCACAACAATCTGTGTTGCCCTCAAATGTCCCTCGCCGAGTTGAGAGTCAATGACTTTTAAGGCTTCACAGACTGCCATGGTCTCCGCATCAAAACTGCAAACACTACCACATGGTCCAAAGATTTTGACTGTGTAAGAGCCAAGAAAGTCGATGTAGGCTCCATAGCCTGCTCTTCCAGAATCTATTGATGCCGACCCAACAGTGTATGCAAAAATAGCACTGGGCTTGAAGGTATTAATGGTCTCCAGACCAGCAGGATGTAGCCTACTTTATCTTGATCTGTAAATCAAACCAATGACGTAATATCATATAAATATTAGCACATCCTTCCTTTTGAAGCTATTATCACAGTCCCTCTTTACTGTCCATACCGTCGTAATGATATCGCTTTTTATAGTATGATCTTTCCACCGTTTGTCCATGCTGGAGCTCAAGCTAGCTTTTCAATATAGTACCTTTAAATTTTTTGCGTTTTATTATACCTTTGTGTGTCAGTTGTCGCTACTATGATTAGTTTCTGTGTTCCTGACCTTCTTTACATATATTAACCAAAATTGTAGTTTGTGTTTGTACAATATTTAATTTTTACTGAGAAAGTTTTCCTCAGTTTGATGCCACTCACCCCTTGACCCCCCGCGCGGCCCGCACCAACTGCAAATGGCTAGCTACGCCTCTGGTGTGGCGTCTCTGTTAAATTGAAGAACGGGAGACTAGCTAAAGAAGCGAGCGTGTAAGTACTTTTTTAGAGTTACATATCATTTTCATTTCACATTGAATCCATCTTTATTGTAATGAAAGTTACATTTAGTGTGGCTTTTTTTTTCACAAAAGAAGTTTATTTAAGTTATTTCAAGTTCTATAATTTAGAATATTTTAAGCCTAGTTCGGTTTAGGTGTATACTAGCAATCTAGTGCTGTAAGTCAACGACAGTCATCAACAACGATGTTCTCCAATCTATTTTCAATTCTGTAACTAGACTTACCCACACCCGTTTGCAAGATTGTTTGAAATTGATTTTTCATAAATAAAAGAATACGATTTGATATTCGTATGGAAATTAAAACAAGAAAAACAAAGCAAAATATTTTTCTTAAAAAAAAATAATTAAAATGTCATATTAAGTGTGGTTGTTTCAATTAGTTTGGGTCAGTCAGTAATGTGGTTAAATTTGTAATAGATCTAGACTAACAATAATAAATCTGTGCGTTACAAATAGTTTTGCCAATGGTTTTTGTTTAGCACATTTTCATGCTTTTAGCTTTCTCAGTGCACTATGACCCTATCATTTGCCTGGACCAATTGGGAAAGGTTTGGGAGGAGAAGGTGGGGTTACTGTGTCAATGTTACTGTGTCAATGTTACTGTGTCAATGTTACTGTGTCAATGTTACTGTGTCAATGTTACTGTGTCAATGTTACTGTGTCAATGTTACTGTGATTGATATTTTAAATGGATAAAATAAACCTGTTCACTCAGGGCTCAAGCCTCCTCTAGGGGACTAATTCAACCTATACCATACCATCTGTCAAGTACCATTTCTTTCCCTTATTCGATACCAAACAAAATAATTAATCACCAAAACTAATTTGTTATTTTTTTTTATCGATAACAAATAATAGTGCGAAATTTCAACTTGATCCAAGATTGGGTGTGGGAGAAATAACGTATACAAACGTTTTTACTAGACAGACTAGAGTTGATATAAGCTTTGTAATAATAAAATGAAACCAATGAAGATTTGTCCACTTTGGGCAACTGATATTTTATAGACAAACCTCGAAGGTTAAGGCAGAAATTAAGGCAGAAGGTCAAGGCAGAAAGTTAGGGCAGAAGGTTAGGGCAGAAGGTTAAGGCAAAAGGTTAAGGCAGAAGGTTAGGACAGAAGGATAAGGCAGAAGTTTAGGACAGAAGGTTAAGGCAGAAGTTTAGGGCAAACTAAGCAACAATATACGCGCAAACAAAATGCCGCCCAAAGCAGCTGTGATACTGCCATTGTTATACAGTTTATATAGATGATTTTCAATGCGATAGTTGTATTGCTTCCTTAACAAAGTTTACACGTGGCTACCTGCTCACAGAAACTGAAACAGAAATAATAAACAACATGGAATACCAAAACTGTCTAATACTTAATACAATAATATTTAAATATATTTAAAATAGATCTAATATTTAAAAAAAATGATATCCGATTTTCATAAGAACGAAAATGAAAACAGACTTTCTTGGACAGTGAACATTGGCAGGGGCGGACTGGGTGTCAACATCGGCTCAGGCATTTCTATACAATCCGACCTATACATATTGTATATCATATGATGGACATCCAATTCTAGGCATGCTTCAAAAATCTTCAAAATCTTTATGTTAAGTTGGATAATGTTTCGATAACTGTATACGTGCATACAGTGGATTCTATATCTTTTTAAGAAATAATTAGACCTTATGTTGGTTTTTAATCGCTAAGTGTGTAGGCCCTATAAGAATGAAGCTTACAAGTAGCATTGTATATTAATGTATATGTAGGCCCTATAAGGATGAAGCCTACAAGTAACATTGTATATGTAGGACCTATAAGAATGTAGCATTGTGTAGGGATGTAGGCTATTACATTAGTTTGGAAAATGTGTTAAGATTAAATTAGCATTACACTGTCGAGTCTGTAACTTTTATAAGAGAATGTTATGAAAATTTTTAAACAATTTCGTAAGTGTCAAAGTGATTATTTCGGTGGCCCTACCGGCCCATTCTGGTACCGGCCCACTAGACATTTGCCCAATGCCCATAAAGCCCCAGTACCTTGGTACTGTCTTAGTTGTTAAACAACATTTCAAAGCCAATAAAGATTATAAAACCAAAAAGTACAAGCACGACAAAGATTAGAATTACTATTGAAACTATGATCCTTCCAGGTGAGACTAAAAAGGGGCTTTGTCAATCATCATGCTTTCATCGGCAGTATCAATATTTCTTCCTTGTTTGGTTATCTGAACATTCAAAATAAAAATAAGCTTTAAAAAATCCAAAAATGATGCTATCAAGATAATTGCTAACAAACATACTCAGTATCTATTCAAGGAAAAAAAAGAAAGCTAAAAATATTTTAAATATTAAAAATCACCCTTGTAACAATAAAACTTCACAGATAAGATTCAAGTCAAAGAGGACACAAGTGGTACAAAAATTACAACAATTCCCAATTAGTGATGTGAATTTCACAAGTAAGTGTAAGTGAAACTGTATGAATGTAGGCGACATTTCGAATGTATTGTTGTCATTGGCTTGATTGAGTGTAATGCACTATATGAACAATACGTTTACTCCAGGAATCTTTTCCACTTCATCTCCTTTTATTCTTTCTTACTTTCTAGTTGTATGTCTCAACAGTCGGCAGTCCCAACCTCAGACTCATAGGGTCCAAGCATACATAATTAGCTTCCTCTAGGTCTAGGAAACTCTGTATATGCCATATCAAGGGCCTATAACTCGATTCATCAATCAGGGTGCCAAGTGGGGTACAGCTTTTGAGATTTTCTGTATTTCACTATTAGAAAATCGCTTTACCAAAATCTGTAGGACTATAATATACTTTTTTTTAATCCAGATAAACAAAATAGATTTGATTTGGTTACCTTTTGACACTATTACTATGTTGTTGTTTTTTTTTAAGTTCTTATTTATATATAAATCTATAGAACCATGAGTATTTTGTAATGAAAAAGGGAGAGAAGCTGTTCACTTAAACTATATAAGTAAATTGTCTCTCTTGGTATTTTATCTCCATTACAGTAAAATCTTACCATTTATGTATTTGGAAGTAGAGAAACGTGACATTCTGACTGAATACTATAAGACATTTCTAACTGGCTGAGATCCTGGAATTAGATTAGAGATGTGGTGATATCAATAAGTCAACAACAACAAAAAAAAGAGTAAAACTCCACTTTCAGACCTTACAATCTGTTTGTGTGTGACGTGTGCCACTGCAGCTGATTAAGTATTCTGTGGCAGGGTTAGGGTTGTAGGCAAGTCTGTGTGTGGAAAGACATCCCAAAGCCTGACTGGTTAGGTCTTCCAGAGCAATGGTGTAGTCCACTAAAAATATCCACTTCCACTGACACCACATTGAGATGGAAGTCCTCGTCTATTGACATCAGATGCCACCTAAAAAAATGGCAACGTGAACACACTATTGAATACTAATAATAATACCATAATTCCTTTTTGTGATATCAGCCAAAGGGATAGTGACTAATGACGTTGCAGACATCTTCGAGACCGTGAACATTGCTAGGAAGATTTTCATTATTTGTCAGATGGTGGTAATGCTAAAGACTTATCATATAATAAGAAAATTCTTATGAGTACAATCTTAAGAGGACTACAGCGAATTTTGTTTCTATTTAATGAATCTCGATCTTGGTAGCGCCTGAGAATTTGTAATAATAATAATATCACGATCCCACAAAATAAGAAAAAAAAGTGAAAATGAAAACAGAACAAAATATGAAAACCTAGGCTTAGAGATTTAAGTGACAAGGAAAGTTATCTAAAATAACAATATAGGCCTACCCAGTGGCTATACCAAGTGGAGAGTGACAACAATATAGGCCTACCCAGTGGCTATACCAAGTGGAGAGTGACAACAATATAGGCCTACCCAGTGGCTATACCAAGTGGAGAGTGACAACAATATAGGCCTACCCAGTGGCTATACCAAGTGGAGAGTGACAACAATATAGGCCTACCCAGTGGCTATACTAAGTGGAGAGTGACAACAATATAGGCCTACCCAGTGGCCTTACCAAGGGGATAGTGACAACTGACCTCTCAAGTACATACAAGGCCCTAAACATTCCTAAGAAGATTCTCGTTACGTCAGAGATCAATACTGAAGCAACTGCCACATCACAGAAAATTCCGCAGTGGAAACTGTTACGGGTACTGCAATCAACTGTGTTTCCCTCGAATCTCGAGTCTGGCAGTGCAGGAATAAGAGATTAGTTCACGTCTACAATAATACTAAATAACAAATCCCGATAGAAGAAGGACAATTCATGTGAACACCACCAACTATTGCCACTTTGGCGTAAATACGGAACAGTTCAATTTTGTCAACTTGCAACATTTATGTGATATATGTTTGTATTTGGGTGAGTCATCTCAGCAACTGATCTCCAGGAGTCGCCCACAATTTTTGTGCCTCTTTTGTGCATCTTTTTTATTTCATTTTGTATTCCTTATTCTTAATGTATTGGTCTATGTCATATTGAGTTTGAATAATTTGTATGTATGGATCGCTGCGGGTTCTGGTATTAGACATAAATACAATCAATAGAGTGTAAACACGATAATATTGTCCGCGACTTACCAGGGGGGGGGGGGACTGGTTTGGTTTGAAACCAGGAAGTCGAGGACAACAAAAAAAAAACAAGGTCGATGTGTTCTAAAAAAACATAAAACAAGAAATTGTAAGACGTGGTGCTTTTATGCCACGTTAGATTCTCGAGGGGGGGGGGGTATTACTATACAATTCAATTCAGACATTCTGTAGAAGGTGTGTACATTTTAACGTCAAACAATGTAACACCGCCCCTTTGAACTTTCCGAAAAACTAGTTGCATTTGTTTGGATTATATGTCAATGTATGTATATTTTTTGTTTGTTTATGGGATAGAGATAGATAGATAGATAGATAGATAGATGATAGATAGATGATAGATAGATGATAGATAGATGATAGATAGATAGATATATGATAGATAGATAATAGATAGATAGATAGATAGATAGATAGATGATAGATAGATAGATAGATAGATAGATGATAGATAGATAGATAGATAGATAGATATAGATAGATGATAGATAGATAGATAGATAGATGATAGATAGATGATAGATAGATAGATAGATAGATAGATAGATAGATAGATAGATAGATATAGATAGATAGATAGATAGATGATAGATAGATAGATAGATAGATAGATAGATAGATAGATAGATAGATAGATAGATAGATAGATAGATAGATAGATAGATAGATAGATAGATAGATGGATGGATAGATGGATAGATAGATTAGGTCAGGTCAGATAACCGAGGAGCCCTGGGTTAGATCCCCGGTGAGTCTACCCAACTCTAATGTGGATCTGACATGATAAACTTCGTGCATCTGAATAGATGAGCCTTACTTCCTTTTCCCTCCAAGGCACTTGCGTATCCGGGGCGGGCGCATATTAGTAGAGAAATTATTTACTTATCTTAATAAAATATAATAATTAGCATTACCCACCGGCTACGCCAGTCGATTTGGTTTCAAGCTATATATTGTTTATTTTGTAAAGGACCCATCTCTTTTAGTTCTTACTTATGTTTTCGACCGGCCCGTAAATTCGAGTATCACGTTTCTCCTTTCCACCCAACTCTCCGACTCAACAAATAGTCCTATTTACACTATGTAACTTCTGCTTCTCAGACTTCTGCTACTTAGTTATTTCGAAATATTTGATAGGCGCTTTGATATTTTTGGTCTTGGCCTTTTTTTGTGCTTCTTTAGGCCTACATCCTGCAAATCGTAATGATCTATAATATCTCCGACTCTAAAGTTCTGGATTCGTTAGTACCCCTAAGATAGCAAGGTCTGAAATGGTTTTTACAAACAGTTTATACTTCTTTCCTTCTCTAGGTTAATGTCGTTGTGGATGTAGTTCTATTCACTAGAATTTGAAGGTAGGTAGCAAAGAACGAAAGAAGATAGTCCAATATATAGCGCACTTTTTGACATTTAGAAATTCTGTGTTTTTGAGAGTGTGTACAAATGACAAGTACGTCACATAATCTTGAAGTATAAGTCAAACAAAATAAGGTCTTACTAAAAATATTGGCTTGTAAAATGTTTGACAGGTTTATAATGTTCCTTTAGTGCTGAAGATAATCTACTTCCTAGTCCAAACCTCCTGCATGACGACTGGTGGATGACAGGAAGCAGGGATCATCAAAACGACCGAACAACAGTCCAGCGTTTAAACCGCATGATCGGACGACTAAATTAGTAAGTCTCCTTTGACAATTTGTCTTACAAACAATTCCAGATTTGGAATAGAGAAATCGCCCTACGATGTGTTAACTATTAACTTAGTTACCGTGCAAAATAGATTTGCGCCAGACGGACAGTTTGATTCTACCTTCACGGTCTTTCCCTTGTGCTATGTCGTTGGTTCCGGGTTATTTACAGGTGACTTTGAAAGTAGGGGGCAGAGAGACAGATACCGAGAAACGGGAGAGAGGCTAATGTGGATGTAACATGATCACTTCCTGTTCCTAGTCTAGAAACTTGAATAACACCACGTAATAACTATGTGCACTCAAATTATATAATATATGTGTGTGTGTTTAAGTTAGTAAGACATCATGTACAACTAAGCCAGTAAAACAACCCTGCAGACTATAGGCCTACCTATATGTGTCACAATACATTGTCCAAGTAAAAGGTGCGGCTATTCAACACTATATCCCATTCACATTAAATGTAAACGTATGATAGATATCCATTAGAATCGGGTGGACTCTAGGAGGAGGGGGTTTCTGCAAATCTCGAAGTTAAAAATCTCATTCATCGGACTAGAAAACCAAGTGCTTTACCAGTCAGCCACCACTCTCTCCCAACCCAAAGTCTTATCGAATGAAAGAGTTTTTAAAACCTTTTCTACTATTCTGTTGACATCCTCCTAACTCCCTACAAGTAGACTGTATCTACTCAACTGGGCGCATCAATTGTCTTCCAAGACACGAGGAGCCATAATAAAATAATATCTAGGACTATTTAAATATCAAGTGGCACATTCTTTCCTGACATCCGCAAGTCACAGAAGTTTAGAAGTTATTTGCACCACATTTTGGACACAACGGATTGAAACAATTCGTCTGCAACTAAATATAGAGTTACGGGAGTTCCTGCTTATCTCCCTTTAGCTTCTACCCTTTCGCGTTCACATCTTCCTTGTTATTCGATACTTGCATTATACAGAATCGGCAGACTTTTACCATATAGATCTGTACGATAATTTAAATGTTGAATCGAATCTACTTTATTATCATGCAAAGTTCAAGTGCCATTTTAAAAAAAGGACATTTAACTATTCTATCTGTGTCAATGAAGGTAGGTTAAAGAATTCCTTGACAATCTTTCCACGGTCAGTTTGCGCAGTAAAGAGAATCATACCTTAATTAAACAGAGTCCTAGTTGTCCAGTGTCTTTATGTTTAGTATTACATGTTTCTTGTGCTGATATCTTGAACTAATCTAGGACAGCAAGACACAGCGAGGTCAGGTGTGTGTTGACTAGTTGGACACAGCTCAAACTGATTGACAGTCTAAGGTAAGAACAGATCGTCAAAATTATTTGTTCTTATAAGTGAAGTTAATCAAAACATTATGCAACAGAACCATATTCTCATGTCTATGGTAACTTGTAGAAGACACTTGAAATAAGACAAAAAAGACAGATTTCCTAGTTAATGGGATTGCTTGAAGGAAAGCTACTGTGTTTATTATGAGGAAGAGCAAGAAATAATCGATGAACATTACGTTTATGTATAATATAAAGCAGTAAGTAAGGCGTATGTATTTATGTATGTAGTCCTATGTGTGTACTATGTGTGTATGTATGTAGATATGTCCCGAATAAAAATCAAAATCGTTTGACCAATCTTGATAAAACCTTGCATAAATGTTCCTTACATAATGACGAAACCGTACCGTAGTGTATGTTAAATGTCACTCCCACAACCTAGGGGCCCAAAACATAGACAAACAAAAAGTACCTAATTGTACCTCTATATTAGAACGAAACTTTTTAACAAATCGGGTAAACCCGTTTTCCCATCATTTTGTATGATATGAATATGTCGGCTGAACGGGTAAACCCATTTTCATATTCTACTTTTAATGCCGTGGCAAAATATAAAAAAATAAGAAGGGAACATTCTACGGGTTTGACATAGATGTAAATTCATTCTAGTAGATTAGTAACAAATAACATTATTATTATTATGTAAGACCACGAACTAATAGTTATTCTCTGTTCGTTGAGCATGTAGTTTCGTAACAGAGTCCGCGAAGGAGTTTTCTATGGAGTGACAGGTCAGAAGCACCACCTTCCTGATATGTATGACAACATAACAATTAATGTTCTGATTATTTAAAGAGAATCCTTTTTAAAGTCTTCAACGTTAAATATCATATTTGCAATTATAAATTTTTTTTTTAAATATCCTCTATTAAAATATCGTAAACACAAAAAAAATTAATTGCCCTTTATAAGTATTTCTCTACAAGTACTGGGACATTTTGAGTTATTTTTTACATCAACATATCTCTACACATCATACACAGGGTTGGACCTGATGATACATACATACATAAACAAATCTCTACATATGGCAAGACATATTGACTAATTATAGACATAATATATAACCTAAGATTTTAATACTAAACCATCACTTGCCCCAGCGCAACCAAGGGTGTCTTGAGTTTAAAACCCCCTACCAGGAAGTTTTGCAGTTAAATCCCCCCTCTTCTATAAAACAAAACAAGACAAAAAATAATGCAAACGACAATCCTCAAATTCCAAGAGCATAGCTAAGGATTATTTTGATTTTTAACCCCCCTCCGAAATTTACGATAAAACACCCCCCTCTTCAATATAGGACCATCCATACATCAGTCACAGGATTCTATGAGCGTAGTCAAGAGGGGATTTGCGTTTAAAACTCCCCTCCAGCGAGGTTTGCAGCCCCAAAAAACCTCTTCAATATAAAAAAGGCAAATTACACACTCAAAATTTTACTAGCATAGCCAAGGGAAGGGCGTTTTGAGTTGGGGTCAGCGGCGTCGCAGGCTCTGTCAGGGTGTAGTAATGAGTGCTGCGAACTGCCTAATGGTCGCCAGCTCATGATTTTTCCTCAGGGTTGACTCCCAAAGCTTTTCCCATGGTTGGGTTTAGCTGCAAGGCAGCAGAAGTTTGATTTTTTTTTAGAGTTTTCCTTCTTCTAGGTGGGTAGCCTGCAATGGCCCTTTCTGCCCGAAGCTTATTGGTTAAGACACCAGTTGCTCGCCTTCACCCCTTCTTCTGTTAAGAAAACACTTCCACCGAACTTAATATCTGAACCACACGTGAAGGCCGGAAGTTGTTGTTTTTTTGTCAGAGGCTGTTTGAGACGCATGCTATTTGGAAGCATTTTATAGTTAGAGTGTTTATATCCATATCCACTTCTGGAAACGACAACCTTTCGGAACCAAACATAACCACAATGTTAGAGCAAATGATTGACTGCATAAAATATCTGCTAATCTTTTTTCTACCTTTCACTGTTTCCCCCCTTAATATTGTTCTTGTACACAAACAACAGGTAACTTTCACTTTCATGGAAACATTGAGCTCAACCTACGCTACACTTTTTCTGAATACACCTGTTTGTTTTGCGTTGTTTTTTACTTCACGCTGACAACTGAAAAATGTGTATGTCTTGTATCATGACCATTGTATTATTTGTTCATCTCGTTTCTTAAAATAAAACATTTCTTAAGTTAGAATAGCTAGGACAAAATCGCATTGTGTTTTACGGTAAGTTTAAAATATTCTGGGGATACTGTATTTACTGTTCTTATAAAGTTTGCACCATTAACAAATACTACTAAATACTGTCAGCATATTTTATGTAAATGTTTGATTTTGTAAGCTTTAAAGAGAATGTGAAATTTTTACTATTAAGACATTTTAAAAATGTGTAATGTAGTTTTCTGTTTGTGTTTTCTTTACTTTTTTATTGTTTATAATGACACCAAATGTGTTAATAATTGGTTACGAATAATCATTTGTAATAATGTAAGAGCTCTTTATTTTAATGTTGGGTATTTACACGATACATTTTAAAACCAATTATCTCCTCTTTGTAACACATAGATCTAAAAAGAAGACAAAACTATATGGAGAAATTTAGGGTGCTATCAAGCAGGGGCGTAGCTAGGAATTTTCCATCATCTGGAGGCCCGGGGAATTGACTTCTTTGGGGGACCCTGCATTTTGTGTAATATTCAATATTTTTATGTAAAAAACACTCATTTGGGGATTTTCCAATTCTTCCCCTCCTCCCCCCCCCACCCTAGCTACGCCCCTGCTATCAAGTAGTGTCATGAAAAATGAAACCAAATAAACATAGGAAGATTGTGAGAGGTTTTGAGAACAATTACAGAAATGGGAATCAAATTGGAGCATGACCCAGAAAAATTTCAGTTGTTAAGAGTAACAAAAAACTAAAACAAATTAATTCCACTTATCTTATTCATGGCAAACCAGTAACACAGACTAAAAACGCAAAATACCTAGGTGTTATGGAATCCACATATTGATAAAACTATAAAATAATCAAACAAAGCATTAGGATTTATTAAAAGAAATTTCTATAAATCAAATAAGAACATAAAACTAAAAATGTTATTTAATCTTGGTTAGGCCAATAATAGAATATGCATTCTCCGTTTGGGACCCCTCAACTCAAGAAAACATTAGGAAACTGGAACAGACACAAAATAGAGCAGTGAGATTCATAACAATAAATATTCACATTTGACTAGGGTAACACCTATAGTAAAATCACTAAATTTAGAAAGCCTTCAGGACAGAAGACTCAAAAGTAAAGAAGAAATTATACATTAAACACTGAACCATAATCTTTAAATACAAAAACAAAATTTAATAAAATACTCTGAAAGACACAAAGATAAAGGCACATATGCTAGGACAAATTTGTACAAATACTCCTTCTTCCTTAGTGCTATTAGAGCATGGAATGGGTTGTCTGAGCTAGCCAGGAAAACCAGTGACTTGGCAGAATTTAAGTCATTGTTTAATATGCATGACTAAATGCATTACGCGTAGGACGTAATCATCTTCTTTTTTGAATCAACGTCTGTATTATATAAGATAAGATAAGATAAGAATGTATAAACTAAACAATGGCAAGAAGGCTTAATAATTTATTGAAAGATTATTATTGTCTATCAAATAATACAAATTAATTTTATTTTTCAGTGCTAAAAGATGCATACAAAAAATATAAGCCATTTAAGTTACACTGCTGTAGCTAATCAACACTCCCTCTCTAAATTTATAGCTATCGACCAGTGAAGCGCATTTCCAATAGTAATAGTTTTACCTTTCACAAATAAGCTTGTAATTTACATTAAATCATTGGTTTTTTTTTCTGGCTGATTTGGAAACCTATAGCATGTTTAACTATAGTTTTATGAAATACACAGCACCTTCATTGCATATGGGTCCTTCGTAGATTCTTAAAATTAAAAAAAAAAAGTTTTTATTTTAGTTTGTATCTTATTATATTCTAATAGAACATTTAAAACAAAACAATTTCTTTTTATTGTTTGTTAGCCAGAAATTTGAAACGAAAAAATGTAATTTGCATCCAGTACAAGTTAATAAAATGGCTCTTTTCTGACGATCTTAATTTGCTTGGCTCTCCCTTATCTTTGTACAGTGGAACCCTTGGACTACCAGATCTACACTAGAATTGAATAATCACATTTAAAAAGTGATCACACACAAATAGGAGAACTACTAAAACTGCTGTTTCGCCGCAGTTTCGCATTATCTCATTACGCAGTAGATTGCTAAAAAGCGGATTGCAAAAAAAAAATAAAAAAAAATAAAAGGTTTCAAATGTAGATGTTTTCAAATAAAACAGGTTAATTAATGTGATGGGAGTTGCAAGTGGCAGGTCACAGGTGTGTCCTAGACGCAGACGTTCCTTTACCTGTCAGTTAAATAAGTTACCGTGTAGACTAGAAACTACCATGCCCACACACTAGAGACACACAGACACATATATTTATACTTTTTCTAGCTAACACTTTACGTTCTTTAAGATTGTTAAAGACCAAGAAAAGCCAAATAGATCTAGAGTCATTAGACAAGATGAAACTCTGATATATCTTTTATTTGAATCAAATAGAATCATTCTAAGTGAGTGATCAGTGAATACTTTTATCTCATCTTATAAATTACACTTCAAAAAAAATAAGATAACTATGCATGTGTTAATTAATCTAATCGTGCTAGTCAATAAGAGATTTAAACTCGGCTAAGTCATTGGTTTAAAGGCACTAGGATTAAGAGCACTTGTACGAATTAGTCCTATCTTAATGAATTAGAAATGATTGTAGATCTGTATCGCTGTTTCAACGTTTTACGGAGCGGCCTGGAATCTCCCCAAAATAAATGTCTTTGTAAAACTTTGTTTCCCTCTGTTGGTCAACTTTGTTGCTCTTCCAACAAACATGTAGATTTTATTTGTAGCTATAAAGTGAATATTTAATGATAACATTAGTTACAACGAGTTATAACTTTTTAGTACCCACATTATTTTTTTTTACACATAGAAGATAGTAAATTTAAAAATTGTATAATCTTTATGTGATGAACGAAAGTTTGGTAGATTTGTAGATTAGTAACATTGTTCGGGTACAGTAGTTTTATTTTATTTTTAGCGGCCCTCGAAAAAAGCAAGCAGCTATTGCTTTTATAAGGTCTGCTTGTTTATAAGTCCATTTAACTCACATGCTGAAATCTAAAAATGTAGAAATGATGTTGAAAATTCGATTTCATGATGTTATGCCACTTGCAAAGGTTACATTTTATCTCCTGAAAGCAACCCTATTTTTTAAGGCAAAAAAACAACTTTTTTTTCTAAAAGAAAGCTTATATTAAGTGTAATTGTATCAGTTATTTTTAATCAGTCATGTAATTACATTTTTAATAGATCTAGACTAACAAAAATAAATCTATGTGATTAGAAATACTTTTAGCAAACGTTTTTGTTTAGCGCAGTTTCATGCTTTTAGCTTTCTTTCATGCGCTTTGATCCTATTTCTTTTTCTCGGCCAGTTGGGAAAAGGGGGCGGGGGATAAAGAGTGAGGTACCCGTATGAATGTTCCGTCATCGATTTTTAATTCCTTTTTTTTTAAAAGTTGTACGACTTGAATTTGAACTCGAGGGCTCAAGCCTCCCCAAGTTATTACACTAACCACTGTGCCAGCGAAGTGCTTACGAAAATAGTTAATTAACTAGAGATTAATTTTAAAAAATTGATTCCTGTTTTGTCAGGTTCAAGAAACAATTGTGCAAAATTTCAACTCGATCCAAGATGTGTGGGAGAAATAACTGTTGAGCAGACAGGCAGAGTGAGTTGAAAATATGCAAGCCGTTTTTTTTTGTTTATATTATCTAGCTGCATACATCACTTATCAGACCTCCTATGTTTTACGACCTATTTCTTGCATACGTTTTATTTCCATTGGATTCTTGTAATTGTACATCTTCATATGATCCTTGATCATTGTACTTCAATTTCCATTGGATTCTTGTACATTGTACATCTTCATATGATCCTTGTAAATTGTACTTCTATTTCCATTGGATTCTTGTAATTGTACATCTTCATATGATCCTTGATCATTGTACTTCTATTTCCATTGGATTCTTGTACATTGTACATCTTCATATGATCCTTGTATATTGTACTTCTATTTCCATTGGATTCTTGTACATTGTACATCTTCATATGATCCTTGTATATTGTACTTCTATTTCCATTGGATTCTTGTACTTTTTACATCTTCATATGATCCTTGTATATTGTACTTCTATTTCCATTGGATTCTTGTACATTGTACATCTTCATATGATCCTTGTATATTGTACTTCTATTTCCATTGGATTCTTGTACATTGTACATCTTCATATGATCCTTGTATATTGTACTTCTATTTCCATTGGATTCTTGTACATTGTACATCTTCATATGATCCTTGTACATTGTACTTCTATTTACATTGGATTCTTGTAGATTGTTCCTTAACATTGGCTTAGTAAACGTTCGATAGCTTGTTCCTATACATTGGCTTAGTAAACGTTCGATAACTTGTTCCTATACATTGGCTTAGTAAACGTTCGATAGCTTGTTCCTATACATTGGCTTAGTAAACGTTCGATAACTTGCTACTATACATTGGCTTAGTAAACGTTCGATATCTTGCTACTATACATTGGCTTAGTAAACGTTCGATAACTTGTTCCTATACATTGGCTTAGTAAACGTTCGATAGCTTGTTCCTATACATTGGCTTAGTAAACGTTCGATAGCTTGTTCTTATACATTGGCTTAGTAAACGTTCGATAGCTTGTTCCTTTACATTGGCTTAGTAAACGTTCGATAGCTTGTTCCTATACATTGGCTTAGTAAACGTTCGCTAACTTGCTATTATACATTGGCTTAGTAAACGTTCGATAGCTTGTACCTTCTGATGAAAACAATTTTAGTGTCCTAGGAAGAATCTAAACATTAGAATAATCTGGAGAGCCCTTGATACAGTCTCCATTGATACGAAGCGAAAGAAGATAACGATAATGTGATCCTGCGACTGTTTCTGTTCATACACTACACCAGCACTGGGGCAGCACGGTCTGTTTGGATTGGCCTACAATCTGGTTTTATCACTGGCATGCTGACTGAATGAAGTTTGTCAAATGAGTCGTGGGTGTGGTATAAATGTTACCTCTGACTGAAGTGAATTAATCTTGAATGCTACTTTACTTTTCAGCAACTTTGCAACTGGGATAAGATTACAAAATAAAAATGGCCTCCTCTTAAAACATGAACATACTTCACCATTAGTCTCTACGCAATTACCGTAAGTCACACTCTTTTAATTTCAAATGACACAAACATAAGGTACCATTAGCATGTGAGGCGAAGCTTACATTTCATGCTCATTAGTGTGGCGATGACTTTGACTATTGTAAGGTCCCAATTTTTCTTGGTTATGATCGTGTTTACAAAACAAATTTTTATTTCCCTTGATGTGAAAGCACAAAACAGAATCGCTTGACTAGAACATTTCAAAAGATTGAAACACACTGAAGAAATTTCTCTGTTCTTTTTTCCCTTTCTTTAATGAATTTCTTCAAACACATAAATTCAAACTATTCATTGTTCTCAGTTCAGCGTTATCTTGATGTAAATTCTTGCTCAATTCACGGACGTAATAAAACTATAAAATACTGTTACCTAAGTACACTGCAGTTATACACATTACTCGGATACAGCTTTACACTGATACAAGTCAGCGAGTCTGACATGACCTAAATCTTACTCCCATTGGCAGTTCAGACAAGATCTAAATATTACCCTCATCAGCAGGTCAAATATGACCTATATCTTACTCCCATTGGCAGGTCAGACATGACCTAAATCTAACTTATATTAGCAGGTCAGACATGAACTAAATCTTACCAACATCAGCAGATCAGACATGACCTAAATCTTACCCTCGTCAGCAGATCAGATATGACGTAAATCTTACTCATAATAGCAGGTCAGACATGACCTAAATCTTACTCCAGTTAGCCGGCAAGACATGATCTAAATCTTACCAACATAAGCAGGTCTGGCAATACCTAAATCATACTCCCATCAGCAGGTCTGAAAAACTTTTAAAGACAATGGTATTCAGACAAATGTTTACCCGACAAATCGTTCTCTTCACCTGGTTGACAGACAACTGGTTCACCTACAACTGGTTGACAGACAACTGGTTCACCTACAGATGGTTGACAGACAACTGGTTCACCTACAGCTGGTTGACAGACAACTGGCTCACCTACAGCTGGTTGACAGACAACTGGTTCACCTACAGCTGGTTGACAGACAACTGGTTCACATAAAGCTGGTTGACAGACAACTGGTTCACCTACAGCTGGTTGACAGACAACTGGCTCACCTATAGCTGGTTGACAGACAACTGGTTCACATACAGCTGGTTGACAGACAACTGGTTCACCTACAGCTGGTTGACAGACAACTGGTTCACCTACAGCTGGTTGACAGACAACTGGTTCACCTACAGCTGGTTGACAGACAAATGGTTTACCTACAGCTGGTTGACAGACAACTGGTTCACATACAGCTGGTTGACAGACAACTGGTTCACCTACTGCTGGTTTACAGACAACTGGTTTACCAACAGCTGGTTGACAGACAACTGGTTTACCTACAGATGGTTAACAGACAACTAGTTCACCTACAGCTGGATGACAGACAACTTGTTCACCTACAGCTGGATTATAGACAACTAGTTCACCTACAGCTGGTTGACAGACAACTATGTCACCTAAAGCTGGTTGACAGATAACTGTTTCACCAACAGCTGGTTGAAAGATAACTGGTTCACCCACAGCTGGTTGACAGACAACTGGTTCACCTACAGCTGGTTAACAGACAACTAGTTCACCTACAGCTGGTTGACAGACAACTGGTTTACCTACAACTGATTAACAGACAACTAGTTCACCTACAGCTGGTTGACAGACAACTGGTTTACCTACAACTGGTTGACAGACAACTGGTTCACCTACAGCTGGTTGACAGACAACTGGTTCACCTACAGCTGGTAAACAGACAACTGGTTCACCTACAGCTGGATGACAGACAACTGGTTTACCTACAACTGGTTTACCTACAACTGGTTGACAGACAACTGGTTGACAGACAACTGGTTCACCTACAACTGGCTGACAGACAACTGGTTCACCTACAGCTGGTAAACAGACAACTGGTTCACCTACAGCTGGATGACAGACAACTGGTTTACCTACAACTGGTTGACAGACATTTGGTTGACAGACATCTGGTTCACCTACAACTGGCTGACAGACAACTGGTTCACCTACAGCTGGTTGACAGACAACTGGTTTACCTACAGCTGGTTGACAGAAAACTGGTTCACCTACAGCTGGTTGACAGACAACTGGCTCACCTATAGCCGGTTGACAGACAACTGGTTCACATACAGCTGGTTGACAGACAACTGGTTCAGCTACAGCTGGTTGACAGACAACTGGTTCACCTACAACTGATTAACAGACAACTAGTTCACCTACAGCTGGTTGACAGACAACTGGTTTACCTACAACTGGTTGACAGACAACTGGTTCACCTACAGCTGGTTGACAGACAACTGGTTCACCTACAGCTGGTAAACAGACAACTGGTTCACCTACAGCTGGATGACAGACAACTGGTTTACCTACAACTGGTTTACCTACAACTGGTTGACAGACAACTGGTTGACAGACAACTGGTTCACCTACAACTGGCTGACAGACAACTGGTTTACCTTCAACTGGTTCACCTACAACTGGTTGACAGACAACTGGTTTACCTACAGCTGGTTGACAGACAACTGGTTCACCTACTGCTGGTTTACAGACAACTGGTTTACCTACAGCTGGTTGACAGACAACTGGTTTACCTACAGATGGTTAACAGACAACTAGTTCACCTACAGCTGGATGACAGACAACTGGTTCACCTTCAGCTGGATTATAGACAACTGGTTCACCTACAGCTGGTTAACAGACAACTAGTTCACCTACAGCTGGTTGACAGACAACTGGTTTACCTACAACTGATTAACAGACAACTAGTTCACCTACAGCTGGTTGACAGACAACTGGTTTACCTACAACTGGTTGACAGACAACTGGTTCACCTACAGCTGGTTGACAGACAACTGGTTCACCTACAGCTGGTAAACAGACAACTGGTTCACCTACAGCTGGATTACAGACAACTGGTTTACCTACAACTGGTTTACCTACAACTGGTTGACAAACAACTGGTTGACAGACAACTGGTTCACCTACAACTGGCTGACAGACAACTGGTTCACCTACAGCTGGTAAACAGACAACTGGTTCACCTACAGCTGGATGACAGACAACTGGTTTACCTACAACTGGTTGACAGACAACTGGTTGACAGACAACTGGTTGACAGACATCTGGTTCACCTACAACTGGTTGACAGACAACTGGTTCACCTACAGCTGGTTGACAGACAACTGGTTCACCTACAGCTTTTTGACAGACAACTGGTTTACCTATTGCTGGTTGACAGACAACTGGTTCACCTACAGCTGGTTGACAGACAACTGGTTCACCTACAGCTGGTTGACAGACAACTGGTTCACCTACAGCTGGTTGACAGACAATTGGTTTACCTACAGCTGGTTGACAGATAACTGGTTCACCTACAGCTGGTTGACAGACAACTGGTTTACCTACAACTGGTTGACAGACAACTGGTTTACCTACAGCTGGTTGACAGACAACTGGTTCACCTAGAGCTGGTTGACAGACAACTGGTTTACCAACAGCTGGTTGACAGACAACTGGTTTACCTACAGCTGGTTGACAGACAACTGGTTCACCTACAGCTGGTTGACAGACAACTGGTTCACCTACAGCTGGTTGACAGACAACTGGTTTACCTACAGCTGGTTGACAGACAACTAGTTCACCTACAGCTGGATGATAGACAACTGGTTCACCTACAGCTGGATTACAGACAACTAATTCACCTACAGCTGGATGACAGACAACTGGTTCACCTACAGCTGGTTGACAGACAACTAGTTCACCGAAGTTTATGCACCGACAATTGTTTTGCAGGATAGAAACATTAGACTAATATCCTAGTTAAACGTCAAATGGTTTGACTTTAAAGTAACTATAGTAGAGCATTGATCTGAACTAATTGTTGGGGGTTAGCCAACAGCTCGTCTCAAAAGTTATCGAACGACAATTGATCATTTACTGTGATTGTACATTTTAATTCCTTGTTCTTCTTGTTCTTATGAAGAAGGGGTCAAAACGTATGCGGACTTTGGAATTTTGTGAGTGTCCACCAAAGAGTTGGGCCAAAGGCGCTTGTTAAGAAGGAATGAGAGATTTCGTATTCATTGACCATCCTTACAGAAGGTCCTTTATCGACTCATTAGAATCTTAGATGATTATTAAATTTCGACTTTTTATTGCGGGGTCACGACTCTGTGAACCACACCCGATTCCTCCTTGCCAATGAGAGGTCCACCACTACATCATGCTACCTCCGTGAGATCTTACAACAGTTTATTTGAGTAAATCATAAGTTAGATCTCAAACATAGTAAAGCACTATGAATCTATGTTCACTAGTCAAACCCTTTCTCTACCACGGAGATTGCGATATATGAAGTTCAGTGATTTGTCGATTTAAATTTAGACAGTCAGGTTTTTTACAAATTGTGTATTTTTATTATTCACTGTTTCTTTCTTTTTTTTTTTTTTTTTTCATTTTGGGGCCACCAAATTCACTTCGCCTCCAATTATGCAAGGCCGGCCCTGCACATAAAACAGTTATGAGTCCGCTGGGAGGAACAAAGTGAGGTCAAAGCTTTACTTTATTCACTAACAACTGTGTCAGCCCTTAAGTGAAGTTTGCCAAATTAAAACACAAACACACACACACACACACACACACGTGTTCTACGTCCCGTTCAGTCAAGTCCTGGCTGCTGGCTTGTTAACGTTGGAGACTTTATTATCATGACGTGTTCTCTTTAATCTTGAATGAAGTGCGGGTGTGTGTGTGTGCGTTATGATTTGAAACTAAAAATGAAACTTCACAGTCTTTGGTCCAGTTCGCAACTTTTAACGTTTATGTATTCATCTGCTATAGGAAAAGAAACTTGATTGTTATAATCCTTCTTGTTTCTCTTTTTTTTAAACCTCTTCCCTCCTCCCCCCCCCTCACTCTCTCTCTCTCTCGTTCAATTCTCTTTATCTCTTCACCAACGTGTTCAAAACATCTGTTGGGGAGTTCAATGGTATTGTATTGCTACATGATATCCTCGTCACCTTTGGCCAGTCTCCCTGCCCTATTCACATTATTGTCTCTGTGAATTGCTTTTACTATTGCGAAAGTCAAACTGGAACTTATATTAGGGACAGAGTTGCCTACTCCTGCTCTAGGCCATAATCTTTACAAAGTTACGAACTGTACATTTTTAGCGGCCCCCGAAAGGGGAAAGGACGTTATTAGTTTTGCGTGGCCTGAGTGTCCGTCCGTCCGTCTGTCCGTCCGTCCCGTTTAGATCTCAGAAACTAGAAGAGAAAATGAAAATCGGACATCATAATATTTTAAATCATTCCACGTTCTGATGCAACGACTACTTTTTTTCCGAAAGTGTACCATCCAATTTTAAAAATTATCAATGCAAGCAGATTTTTCATAAAAATACACCACTTTTACAACTATTCACTATTAATAGTAACAAACTCGGGAGGCTCTTTAGTAAGGGAGATTATCATTTACCATAATTTGAACTTATTTATGCAAACGGTTTTAGATTTTTTGTGAAAAAAAAAATTTCTTTTTAAATTTGTATTGCTAAGTTATGTAATTTTTGTCATACTAACTACTACATTTGCGAAAAAAATAATTGTTAATTCTTTTTAAAGAGAAAAAATTTATTTAGCATTCATGCAAGTTGGGCCGTATTTAAAACAACATCTAATAAGTAGTCTTTCATATTATCGCCTGACTGCAAGGCAGTCTGTAGGCCGTGAAGGGAGCGGAAATTATTTTGTTTTTACGGAAATGTTTTTTTTTCTTGAGGATTTGAATAAGAGATTGACCTTTTACAAAACAATTAGATCAATTAGATATTCATTATAAGACATCATTTAGGCCAGGTTGACATCTAACTTCACATTCACTTTCATCTATCCTTTGGTCTGCTGGACCGCAGGGGCACCACACAAAATCTGTCAACCCTTCTTCTCCATTTTTCTCTGTCATTTGTCTTTGATATAATTTCATTCTGATGTTCTTTCTGAAGACCCTGTTAAGTATACATTTATTTTGTAGGTCAGCAGTTTTCAGACTTTACCTCAACCTTTCTATACTATGCAGAATGATAGACAGTAAAAATGTTATTTTTAGACCTCTCTAAAATCACAACCAGAACGAGACTCCTTGCATTGAGACCAACAAGTATTTGTTACTCGGCATATTACGTTTCGGCTTCAGAATTTATTATCCCAGAGATTTAATAATGTAATAATGTAAATAGTTTCATCACAATCTTCAGAGAACATCCAAGAATAGAATTACTTTACTAGATATCACATCATGAAATTTAAATGAAACCAGAAGAACGGAACGGACTAACAATTCTTATCTATTTTAATTATTATAAGAACTATAAAGTCACAGTCCTGCTAGGGACATAATGGGATGGGTGTAAAGACTCAGTTCTGCTAGGGACATAATGGGATGGGTGTAAAGTCTCAGTGCTGCTAGGGACATAATGGGATGTGTGTAAATTCTCAGTCCTGCTAGGGACATAATGGGATGTGTGTAAAGTCTCAGTCCTGCTAGGGACGTAATGGGATGGGTGTAAAGTCTCAGTGCTGCTAGGGACATAATGGGATGGGTGTAAAGTCTCAGTGCTGCTAGGGACGTAATGGGATGGGTGTAAAGTCTCAGTGCTGGTAGGGACATAATGGGTGTAAAGTCTTAGTGCTGCTAGGGACATAATGGGTGTAAAGTCTCAGTCCTGCTAGGGACATAATGGGATGTGTGTAAAGTCTCAGTGCTGCTAGGGACATAATGGGATGTGTGTAAAGTCTCAGTGCTGCTAGGGACATAATGGGTATAAAGTCTCAGTCCTGCTAGGGACATAATGGGATGGGTGTAAAGTCTCAGTGCTGCTAGGGTACATAATGGGATGTGTGTAAAGTCTCAGTCCTGCTAAGGACATAATGGGATGAGTGTAAAGTCTCAGTCCTGCTAGGGACATAATCGGATGGGTGTAAAGTCTCAGTCCTGCTAGGGAAATAATGGGATGGGTGTAAAGTCTCAGTGCTGCTAGGGACATAATGGGATGGGTGTAAAGTCTCAGTCCTGCTAGGGACATAATGGGATGAGTGTAAAGTCTCAGTGCTGCTAGGGACGTAATTGGATGGGTGTAAAGTCTCAGTGCTGCTAGGGACATAATGGGATGGGTGTAAAGTCTCAGTGCTGCTAGGGACGTAATGGGATGGGTGTAAAGTCTCAGTGCTGGTAGGGACATAATGGGTGTAAAGTCTTAGTGCTGCTAGGGACATAATGGGTGTAAAGTCTCAGTCCTGCTAGGGACATAATGGGATGTGTGTAAAGTCTCAGTGCTGCTAGGGACATAATGGGATGTGTGTAAAGTCTCAGTGCTGCTAGGGACATAATGGGTATAAAGTCTCAGTCCTGCTAGGGACATAATGGGATGGGTGTAAAGTCTCAGTGCTGCTAGGGTACATAATGGGATGTGTGTAAAGTCTCAGTCCTGCTAAGGACATAATGGGATGAGTGTAAAGTCTCAGTCCTGCTAGGGACATAATCGGATGGGTGTAAAGTCTCAGTCCTGCTAGGGAAATAATGGGATGGGTGTAAAGTCTCAGTGCTGCTAGGGACATAATGGGATGGGTGTAAAGTCTCAGTCCTGCTAGGGACATAATGGGATGAGTGTAAAGTCTCAGTGCTGCTAGGGACGTAATTGGATGGGTGTAAAGTCTCAGTCCGGCTAGGGACATAATGGGATGAGTGCAAAGTCTCAGTGCTGCTAGGGACATAATGGGATGTGTGTAAAGTCTCAGTGCTGCTAGGGACATAATGGGTGTAAAGTCTCAGTGCTGCTGAATCGTAAAAAAAAGGTAATCTTTTGATAAAGTGGGGTGCAGACTAATAAAAAAATAATTAACGTATCTCATTAACTCTCATTCACCTTTCCCTTGGACTGTTGGGGCACCACACAAGATTTGTCGAACGTCTTTCTCCATTTCTCTCTGTCTTTAGCCTTGGATAGAACTTTTTCAATTGCAGTCCCGTTCATTCTTTTATCTCATTAATTACAGGATGTCAATAATTGCAGGTCACTTCATTTCCGGACACTTCATTCTGGTCACTTCATTTCCGGACACTTCCTTCTTGTCACTTCATTTCCGGACACTTCATTCTGGTCACTTCATTTCCGGACACTTCATCCGTTGGTCCTCTTATCCTTTTATGGAAGAAATGTGTAGAATAAAAATAAAGACTAAGTATTTGTGTATATATGTAAAAGGAAACCTGCCCCATTTCAAAGCGAACATTATCATCAGCTAGAAAAAAATGAAAGCAATAAATAAAATATTTTTCTAATTAAAAAAATTAATTAATTAGAATGTTCACATAAACTAATAGGCACTCCCTGTGGTTCCGCTGTTTTGTAATGGCAGCGTGTTGTTGTTGTTGCTTTTCTTTCACGTGTTCAAAGTCTATCTTCCTCAATCAAATACAATGAAAACACGATTGCCTGCGATCATATCCAATTCAGAACCTTTGAAATGTGTGAGACAGACGTCAGACAAACTACACAAAATTAATAGTGGCTTGTATTTTTTCGGAGGTTGCTAAACCCGTTACTTTCATCGTGACTTCCTTTCAGTGTAGCGTGCGTTTTGTATTGGTTATTGAATAGAAAAAAGATGAAGGGAAAAAATTCACAGTCTGTCCGTCTGGCCAAAATTTGTACAGTCTAGGATCAAGCTTAATTTTTTACCTGACAACACAAGAATCAATAAAAAAATAAATCAATCAGTTAATTAACTATTGGTAATAAATTGTTTTGTTTTGGTATTCAAACAAGGGAAAGAAATTGTGCTTGACTGAAGTGGTTGTATAAGTGTATTAGTGCCATTTATAGATTGTCGTCTGAGGCTTAGTGAGCACATGAAAAAGAAACAATAGATAACTATACAATCTTCCATGTTTATAGACTCTTCGCAAGTAGAGTGGTTACCGCGTTGGCCTGAGAAGGCTTTAGCCCAAAAGTACGAAATCAGATTGTCCCCTTTTAAACAAATTTAAAAAGCGATCACCCAGATACCCCGTTCTTTCTCCCCAATAGACAAGTGAAAGGATCATAGCGTATTGAGAAAGCTAAAAGCATGAAATTGCGCTAAACAAAAACAGTTGATAAAAAATATTTCTAATCCTCCAGATTTATTACTGTTAGTCTAGATTCTAGATCTATTACAAATTTAATTACATGACTGATCCGAATTAATTGATACTCTTAACATTGGTACATAAGAGCCTGAAGCTGTTGGACCAAATGACAGCCGACCATAGGGATGTCACCTTCATCTGGGTCCCCTCCCATGTGGGCATTGAGGGAAACGAAGCCGCAGACAGAAGCAAAGAGAGCCCTAAATCATGCGGTGTCAGGAACCCAAATTCCCTGCTCGGACCTGAGACAAAGTATTGCCTCTGCCACCTACCAAGAGTGGCAGGACCGATGGGAGGCTGAGACTCCCAATAAACTCAGGCAGATTGTGGCGGATGTCAGGTGGCGGTCCACATCTAAGGGTCTGACAAGGCGTGGTAGCACGACCATGTCCAGACTTAGGATTGGCCACACCTACATCACGCACTCTTTTGTGCTGAAGAAAGAAGAGCCCCCACTTTGTGAGTATTGTGACTCTCGCCTCACCGTGGAACATATCCTCATCGACTGCCCTAGATACCAGGATGTCAGGGACAAATATTTTAGAGCCACTAATTTAAAAACACTATTCAATAATGTCGACCCTGGGAAGGTACTGGGCTTTGTCCGGGAGGTGGGGTTGTCTGCGAAGATCTGATTTGTGAAATCTGTAGACATGTACTGTTTACATTGGATTTTTACCAAATTATTGAATTTTTACCTCTACTATTTTAACTGTGAATAGACCTATATTTTAATGATTTGACTGTATGGAATTTGGCCTTTGTTGTGTGGAGGGAGAGTGGCCCTTGAGGGACTGCGGGCACGACATGGCCTAAATTGTGCCGATGTGCCCAAAATCACAAATCCAAATCCATAAGCTTTGTGTTTTTTTTTAAAGTACTTTTTGTAATTTTTTCTTCTAGGGTTTACACTACGTGATGGAACTCTGTATTGGAATTTTATCTTTTATCTTATCCTGCCACTGTGCACACATTTCTTACTGCTGTGCCTGGTTCTCGTGTGTATTGTAGTTTAAAAGCCTTTTCGTTTGATAAATCAAGGGCTATCACGGACACACTGACACACAGTCCAATAAGGGAGATAAGGCTTCAGTTCAAACTACACTGTACAACAAGCAATATTTAACAATGATAAAGATGTGCTAAAAAAAAAACCAACCTTGTAGATCCTAATGTCCTTGATGTTGTAGTGTAACTTGAGAGGCTGAATCTTCTATCTAGCACATGAGTTGCTTTGATATTTTATATAAATGCAGAGAGTCTGCGTTTTTGTATGGTCTCCGCTAGGTTGACAGTATTTTAATTTAACTGATAGCCCCGAAGACAAACGTCGACGAGGATAAGAACAATTTACTCTACCATGGTAGACAAAAGTGATGTAACAATTATAGCAAATAGGTCAGTGCAGGGTCTTGACAAATTTAAATACACTTTTACTTAGCCTTCAAAGTCGAAGACAATGCGTTATACATAGACTTATATATACTATATCTAGACTGGACATGGAGACTTTTTAACACTATAAAAAATGTGAAAATTTTGTAGAAAGTTGGATCAAGGCGTTGTTTTTGTTACATTTATATGTGTATTTATGTTTATGTATGTTGTGTGTGTGTTTGTTTGTTTTCATGTAGTCTCCCTTGTTCTACTGTTCAGTATGTTCACGTGTTCACGGTTTACTCTTAAGTGTGTCAGTAGTGTGTATTCACTGTGTATTAGTCTCTGCTGGTTGGTCTCTCCTTGTTTCACGTTAATAAAAATGGAGTGTAACTTTTAAACATCAGTATTGTAAGTGTGTATTGTGATAATATAACATGGTGGCAGCTTTCTAAAAGTTCTAAAATGGAAACTGTAAGTAAAACTAACTTTAAACCAAGAATTAACCCTCTTTCTCCTTTAAATGTGAAGAAAGGGTGTGAGGAATGAAAGCTTTTCAAGCAAATGTGGCTGAACTATTGCACTATAGAGAGAATAAACGATATAGATGAAGAGTATGCCAAAGCACTGTTCTTGCACACTATCGGCCCAGGGGCGTTGGCAGTATACAACAGTATCACGTTTAAACCAAAGCACTATGTTCAAGACATAATATGTGCATTTGATGAGCACTTCATTGGTTTAAAAAATGAAACTTATGAAAGATATGTTTTCAACAACAGACAGCAGAAGCCACAGGAAACCGTAGAGGATTACCTACTAGCTCTACGCACACTCGCTAAAACCTGCAACTTTTGTGACCATATGGAAGAGTCATTAATAAGGGACCGAAAGTGGTTGGCATCAGAGACACAAGAACAAAGAAAGAACTCTTACAAGTACATAAACTAACACTCAAGACTTGTTTGGAAATCTGTAAGGCAAATGAAGCTGCTGACTTGCAACTACAGGTACTAGAGACAAGTAGGCCTACATCTGATGCCTCACCACCTCAGGATGAGGCGTTCGCTGTTTCGTCTCGCAAAAATATTCTACAACAAAATGCTGCTCATAAACAGCGCAAATGTAAATTTTGTGGACAAAACCACCCGTTCAAAAAGGAACTGTGTCCTGCGTGGGGTAAAATATGTAATATCTGTAAAAAAAAAATCATTTCGGCATTCAATGCAACTAAAAGAAACTGCAATATGTACATGAAGACAGTGATGATTGTTATTCGTTATCTTCTAATGATGAGGCTGTGCTTGCTGTACAAGGTGGACCAAACAATAAAATCATAAAAGCTGAAATGATCATAGTTGGTGAGAAGATTGTGTGTCAGATTGACTCGGGTGCCAGTGTTAATGTCATCCCTAAGAAGCTTATTAAATCTGCACAAATCTGTCCCACTCAAAACAAGCTACGTGTGTATGACGGTAGCACACTCATACCTATTGGAAAGGTACAACTCGTAGTACAAAATCCAAGGACCAACAAGAGATATCGTGTTGATTTCGTGGTTGTGAAAGATGACTTAACTCCCCTGTTAGGGAAGAAAACGTCAGAAAAAATGGGACTAATTACAATTAACTATCATACTTTTGAAAGTCTTGACAAGGTTGAAAGTGTTGATAAGCCTCTACCAAGGTTATCGACAAAAATATTTGAACAGTTCTCTGATGTATTTGATGATCAGCAGGGTGAATTACCTGGTGTTGCACACTTAGAAGTGAATCCTGACATAACACCAGTTACATGTCCATCTGGTCGTGTACCTTTAGCTATGCAGGCTAAAGTACAGTTTGAGTTAGAACTGCTAACAGAAAAAGGAATCATTGAGCCTGTTGATAAACCTACTGACTGGGTCAGTCGAATGGTGATTGAAACTAAAACATCTGGAAAACTCCGTATCTGTTTAGATCCTCGTCCTCTCAACAAGGCACTTAAAAGAGAACGTTTTCCCCTTCCAGTAATGGAAGACTTGCTTCCTAGATTATCGAATGCAAAAGTGTTTTCAAAACTGGACCTTGCAAATGCATATTGGCATGTGCATCTGGATGAAGCATCGAGTTTGCTCACAACTTTTCAGACACCCTTTGGACGTTACAAGTGGAGAAGATTATTTTGCAATTTTTAGATACATAATCTTCTTTATCAAAAGACTGAATGCAACACTAAATTATGATTTTTTTTGTGTATTTTTGATAATCAATTGCTAGATCTAGATCTATAATATACAATTATATGTTACATAGGTTAGGGTTGAAAAAAAAACAACTTTACTTCTTTTAACTACTTGACAAAACAACGCCTTGATCCAACTTTCTACAAAATGTTCACGATCGATCAGTCGCGGATAAGAATTTATTTCCGGTTCCAGTCTAGTAGTATATATAAGTCTATGGCGTTATAATTATTGGCATTGGTACAGAGATGTTAATTTATTGTGTAGGGCGCATTGGTGCATAGATGCTAGTATACCTAATGGGGTGCATTGGTAAAGAGAAGTACAGTACAGAAATGCTAATTGCTACAGTTGATGCTAATTTGCTGTGTAGGGTAAGGCGCATTGGTGCAGAGAAATTAATGTACTGTGCAGGGCGCTTTGGTACTATTTGGTACATAAACGTCTTTAGCGGGACAGCCCCTATTGCCGCTGGCGAGAGCATGGCAGATATCCGCCCACTGGCCCTGCGTAGGGAACGAGAGGTCTTGTTGGCATACGAAAAATACAAACGGCTGGAAGACAGCAGCCCACCCAGACGCCTAGTCGACGACTGGGTGAGTAGGGGCCTACTCAAAAGGACATCCTTTATGCAGACAGCACTAGGACTGTCCCAAAAGTTTGGTCCCACCCTGAAAAGAGCTACGCTCTCTCCTACTGGGCTATCCACCCGGTAACTGTTCATGAGCTGCCGCAAGTGCGAAAAACATTGGTCGACCGAGAGGTAAACAAGAAATGTGTGTACACAAAACCTACCAAATGTCACTGCGAGAGATACCAATCACCAATTCCCGAAAGATACCATTAAGGTTTATATGGACGGATCAACAAGAGAAGTCAAAGGCCGAACAAACTCGGGCTATGGAGCGGTAGTCAGTTTCCCCGGTGCAACAGAAAACTACGAACAAGTGCAGGAGAAAGCAATTACATTGCGGAATTGGAAAGAATAAAAAATGCCGCGGAGCATACAGAAAGACGTATAGAGGAAGGAGCTGCGGCACCGGCCAATGTAACTCTCTTTACAGACTCGCTTTCCTGCCTGCAAGCTCTCTAGGGACCAGAGACATGACCTACACAACTGGCAAAAACCATGGCATGCATGGAGTGCCTCGAAAGGAAACATCAGATACGTATGGTGATGCAATGGATTCCATCACACCGTGGAATCAGAGGAAACGAGAGGGCCGACAGTTTGGCGAAGCTAGGAACGCTTTTAGACCCATCAGAGGAGCCGCTGATATACGAGAGTGCAAAAGCGAGGATTAGTGAATGGATCAAGTCCAAATGGTACAACAGCTGGGAACTTTGTAGCACTGGACGGGAAGTCTGGAAAGTTCTCAAACGCCCAAACAGGAAAGACGAGTGGTGGCAACTAGACAGAATGGAGCAAGCAATATTGGCACGATTCCGAACTGGATAGGAGTCTACTTCGCTAGGATCCGGGAAAATCACGATCCCAGATGTCGACACTGCCACACTGAAGACGAGACCGTGGAGCACAGCCTCTACGAATGCAGGGTCCTCAGAAACACTTTCAAAGATACGACTACTCTTGAAACAGATAGAACTGGTGCATGCGAGGGTCTTGCTTAGTACGGACACAGGCAGAACCTACAGAACACTGCCAGATACCTTGACCGTGCTGTAAGGGATTAATCCCAGTACTGAGCCTTAGTGCATGGAGGCTTACAAATGGTACATAGATGTTAATTTACTTTTTGGACGCAAATTACTGTGTAGGACTCATTGGTAAATACATGCTGGCATACGTCTTCAAATGCATTGGTAAAGAGATGCAGTTAATTTATTATGTAAAACAAGTAGGACATTGTGGTAAAGAGATAAATATTAGAAAACTAAAACTATATAGTGATAAATTGACCATAGGTAGTGTGGGACAAAATAAGGCCAATTAGGCTCTTGCTCCATCTAGTCTTGAGATCTAATCTTGAACGTAAAGCCGGCTTTTTGTTCAACACTCGACCTTGAAATGTTAAGCCAATTAATGGATTCACAAAATGAGTTGTTTTTTTTAAATGTTTTTCGGATTATTGAATGAATCAAAATATGAAAATATGCAGTTCATAACAGTAAAATTAGGAGATTCACAAAATGAATGATGTGAGTTGGCTTTTTTTTTTTAAATTCATTTAGAGCAAGATCTTATCAATTAGTATTTAGTCCCGTGATTATGTAGCATGCGCTACGCATTGTCCTCACGATATCCCGACTTTCAAGCGTAAGAAAACAAAATATCTCCGAAGTAACGTCTGAAACGTGGAAAACCAAATATTTGACAATAAGGTATGACTTATAAAAAAAAAAACAGAAAAGAAAACCACTCTGTATAGTTTTTATATTTTATTATTTAGCTTTCTTTCAGTACATAGGAACTGAACAGTCTACTTCGGAGAAGGCCTATAAAAAAGAAGTACCATTATTTAAAAGGAAGGCGGGAAAAGAAAGGTGAACATTAAAAGGAGACATTTATTTACATGTACAATACAGGTATAATGTAAATTAAAAGCATTTCTTATGTCTTTAATAACAAACTATGGTCTGATTATTCTATTTTGTACCGAGCTATCAATCCGTCTGTCTGTCTGGTCCAAATCTTGCACAATTTAATTCTCTGCCCCTTCCCATTTTTGGATCAAGCTGAAACTTTGCTCAATTATTCATTGTCGATGACAACACACGAATCAGTAAAAATAAATAACCAATTAGACGTAATTAATTATGTGTCTACGTATACTTCTTCGTCTATCGTGGTTCGATGATGACCACTTTTATCGTGAAGGGTGGCTTTGCACTTGGGTTTGTGTCTCCTCGTGTAGCTGGAGAGACGTATATGAGACCGGAGTGTTTGGCTTCACACTGAGCAGCTTATTCCAGCTGAGGCTAATGCCATTGGCCTTGCTTTTTTTTTTCTCTGACGCGTTTCTTCTGCCAGTGCTGTTCTCTTGTCCTCTGAGGGAACCTTCCATTCTGCAGACGTGACATGCCTGCATCAATACTGTGTGGATGCTTTGCAGGTCCACTTTTCGAAAGACTTCAGTGTCAGGTATTTTTTCTTGCCATTTAACATTCCACGACGAACTAATTAATACTAGTCGACCGGAGGCAAAGCATACGCCGCTTTTTTGCAGGGCCGGCCTTAGGTGACTGCAACCTATGTGACCGCAGTGGGCCCCGCACTTTCATAGGCTCCGCACTTTCATAGGGCGCGCGCTAATCTTCATTGCAGAAACGCATTCTCCTGACATCTACAGTTCATTATTCATCAGTGGAGTTCTGGGCAAAGCTCCGACGCCAAAAGTGTTTTCTTGCATTCTTCACTGAAGAAACGCATTCTCCTGACCTAAAGCTCCCTATTTAAAAAGGACCTTTTGAATAGTGTTGTAAACTATTCTTATATGAATTTATAGGTCCTTAATACATTGCAAATAAAACTGATTTGTTCCTTGAAAAGATAAGATACCCCACATATTTAGATTAAAGCTTTGAGGATCGCCGCCGAAGAAAAAATTATTCGATAAATAATATTCAATATAATTCAAGCGTAAATTGTGAGTTATAGTCCCAAATGTTATGTAACAAGAAGATATCAGATTGAGCAAAGGTTGGAAAAGGCGACTAGGAAACTATAGTTTTGGTTTAGAACTTATCTCAATCGTGACTCTTGTACTGAACACATTTCGTTTGAATTCTAACTTTTCCAAAGCAAAGTCTTTCTTAAAATAATTATGATAAATTCATGTAAAATTACATAAACTCTGTCTGGAAAGGGGAGGGGCGATAGAGTGAAAACGATTAATCCTCGCTCCTTTTTATAATTTCTGCTAATGGTTGCATTTGGCATTTAAGAATAGTAGTGGGGCTACTCGATATAGTAATTTAATTTATAGCATATATGAATTATATCAGTGACAGATTTTAAAAAATTATGTAATTTTTAAACTATAATACAAAAAGAAAAAAGTATTTGTTTGTCCGATGGGGGGGGGGGCGATTGCATGTATCGCCCCTCCCACCTGGTATAACCCTTTTTCATTTTATATTTAATAATCATTAAAATTTGAGATTAGAGTGTGGTGCGACATAATATACAATGGATTCACATATTAATACGTAGTTTATATTATATATATATATTTAACTAATTTTGTTCACAAACTATGATTTGTCCATAAAAGTAGAACCGCCCCCCCACTCAAAGGGTTTAGGTGGGAAGGGCAGTAGAATTATTCGCCCCCCCCCCCAACCTGTCAACAGGGGAAAGACATAATATAAAGATCGGTTAAAATATCAATAACAAGTTTTAATCATATAGATATTTAATTGATTCTGTTAGCAAGCTGTGATTTCTACAAATAAATTGGACCGCCCCCCCCACTCAAAAGTTTATTGTGAGGGAGGCGGATTGATGCCATCGCCCCCTCCCGACCCCACCAAATCGGCTAACATACTATAGGGGGCGGGGCGAAACAATCTAAAAATATGTTAAAAATATAAATAATTAGTATATATTATTAACATAAGTAATAAATTCTCCTTCGGGCGGGGGCGGTTGAGTGGGGGGGCGATCGCCCCTACCGCCCCCCCTGGATCCGCTAGTGAATTGAACTCTAGTCAACAAGCAAGATAGCATACTCGTTAAAGTCGCGACCAGGAGAGATATGGCAAAGTTTTGAGTTGTTTAAAATTAATGACATGATAGATTCAAGACTATTTATACTCGATGTAAGAAGGGTTTTTAAAAAGTTTTTTTTTTGTATTTTTTTTTAACCGTAGTATATATTCAATTGTTTAACTGAGCATATGTCCGAGTGTGTCCAAGTGTTGGTCATATGTGTCCAAGTGTTGGTCATATGTGTCCAAGTGTTGGTCATATGTGTCCAAGTGTTGGTCATATGTGTCCAAGTGTTGGTCATATGTGTCCAAGTGTTGGTTATATGTGTCCAAGTGTTGGTCATATGTGTCCAAGTGTTGGTCATATGTGTCCAAGTGTTGGTCATATGTGTCCAAGTGTTGGTTATATGTGTCCAAGTGTTGGTCATATGTGTTCAAGTGTTGGTCATATGTGTCCAAGTGTTGGTCATATGTGTCCAAGTGTTGGTCATATGTGTCAAAGTGTTGGTTATATGTGTCCAAGTGTTGGTTATATGTGTCCAAGTGTTGGTCATATGTGTCCAATTGTTGGTCATATGTGTCCAAGTGTTGGTTATATGTGTCCAAGTGTTGGTCATATGTGTCCAAGTGTTGGTTATATGTGTCCAAGTGTTGGTCATATGTGTCCAAGTGTTGGTCATATGTGTCCAAGTGTTGGTCATATGTGTCCAAGTGTTGGTTATATGTGTCCAAGTGTTGGTTATATGTGTCCAAGTGTTGGTTATATGTGTCCAAGTGTTGGTTATATGTGTCCAAGTGTTGGTCATATGTGTCCAAGTGTTGGTCATATGTGTCCAAGTGTTGGTCGATAACTTTTTGTAAGATCGTTTTGTTTTGTTTGTTTTGCTCTTAATAAAATAATAAATGATTTTAAAAAAAAGAATATTTTTACCTCGCCCCATTTCTCCCCCTCCCCCACGGTAAAGCGAATGTGTATGTTGACTCAGAGTATATACAATATGAATGCTAGGCCTAATGCTCCAGACTTAAAAGAAGTAGACTCAGTGTAATACAATTGGAATGCTAGGCCTAATGCTCCAGACTTACAAGACGATGCGCGAAATGTTTCTGAATTTCTATTTATTGAACTCTTTTTAATGAATACATGCGGAAAACAAACTGAAAACGTGTGTTGAAGATAAAGATTGCCTAGACCTCCAGACTTAATTTAATTTTAAGAAGATTATAATTTGAAAAAGCATAATGGTCGAACCAGAGTATTCCCTGTGTGGCCAATTAGGTTGCAATTTTTTCCCAATTTTATACAGAAACTGTCAATTCTTGGAAAATCGTTAGAGCCGTTTTTGATATCCTTGTCCGCCCAGCCTTGACCCATGAAGAGTTTGAAAGATGAGAAACTGTAAAAATGAGCTACAGCGAAAGAGTTTAAAGAATGAATTGTACAAAGTGTGCAAGATGTATCGTCTGCCCTCTAAATGACAAGCAAATCAACACTTTTGAAAGCAGAATGAAGCATACACTTTGCTATTGGTATCCAGGCATAAATGAAACTCTCCAGATGTATGAAAGGTGAATGTCAATGTCTATGTAACGTGAGAAACCCTGCACATTTCTGTAATATATTGCCAGTTTTCTTCCCAGAGATTGGTACTCAATGTTTTGTTCTAGACATAAACAACAGGATAGCCTAGGCAATGGCCAGCATGTCACGGTTGCAGAAAAGGGTCTGGGACAACATATTGCTGACTAGCAGTACTAAAGCCCTAGTCTACCGGACCTGTGTGTTGAACACCTTGCTGTACCGAAGTGAAACATGGTCAACCTACTCATGGCAGGAAAAAAAGCTGAATGTCTTCCACCTCCGATGCCTAAGGCGGATCTTTAAAATAAGGTGGCAAGATAAGATAACCAATGAGGAAGTGCTACAAAGAGCAGGGTGCCAGGACATCCGCTCTGTTATCAGCAGCAGACGCCTTGGCTGGCTTGGCCACATTCGTAGAATGCCAGTAGGTCGACTTCCACAGGACATCCTGTATGGCGATCTAATAGAAGGCAGGAGAGCCGCTGGTCGCCCACTTTTACGTTATACGAATGTATGGGAAGAGGTGGCACTGGACAGATCCACATGGAGAGAGAGCATAAAGGAAGGGTCACAAATTGCAGATGTCATACACAACAGAAGCAAAAAGAAAGGTGAAAATGCAACGGCGCCTGGTGATTATATATGCCCAACCTGCGATCGCAGCTGTGTATCAAGGATTGGCCTCTTTAGTCACACAAGGAGTTGTAATGGGAAAAGATCGTCTCTCGAGACGTAAAATGCCACAGTTTTGTTCTAGCTCAGTAAAGTCTACTATTAAGTTCTTTCCGAGGGCGTCTTTTTTTTTCTTGGAATTCTCAATATATTTCAAAAACGTCTACTATCAGGTTACTTCTGTCTATGTGTTTGTCTTATCTTGTAGACTTCATTACATTTAAATAAAGTCTACTATTAGTTTACTTCTGTCTATGTGTTTGTCTTATCTTGTAGACTTCATTACATTTAAATAAAGTCTACTATTAGTTTACTTCTGTCTATGTGTTTGTCTTATCTTGTAGACTTCATTACATTTAAATAAAGTGTACTATTAGGTTACTTCTGTCTATGTGTTTGTCTTATCTTGTAGACTTTATTACATTTAAATAAAGTTTACTATTAGTTTACTTCTGTCTATGTGTTTGTCTTATCTTGTAGACTTCATTACATTTAAATAAAGTGTACTATTAGTTTACTTCTGTCTATGTGTTTGTCTTATCTTGTAGACTTTATTACATTTAAATAAAGTCTACTATTAGTTTACTTCTGTCTATGTGTTTGTCTTATCTTGTAGACTTCATTACATTTAAATAAAGTGTACTATTAGTTTACTTCTGTCTATGTGTTTGTCTTATCTTGTAGACTTATTTACATTTAAATAAAGTCTACTATTAGTTTACTTCTGTCTATGTGTTTGTCTTATCTTGTAGACTTCATTATATTTAATTTTCATCCCGTGTTACTGATCACACAATCAACACACTTAAAAAAAAAAAACTAGGTCACTCGAGTTAATTAGAAGGTTTTGTATTTCTTAGTAATCGATCTGTCTGATAGTAGAATATTAATTCAAAAACTAATCATATAATTGATTTCAATATAATATTCAGATCGTCAATTACGTTAGATATCTTCACAGCAGTAAATTAAGTCTACAGTTTTATTTAAAGACATTTAATCATTGTCCAAACTATACAAAAAACATTTCTGATATGAAAGGAAGTGGTTTGGCTTGATAACAGGATAATAACTTCTTATCACAACCAGTCCCACATAACACACATATGCAATTTTAGTTGTGGGTTATTTCTATACATCATTCTTTGTATTCACTACAAGGATAAATATGTTAACTGATAGGATATTTAATGTGCCGATTTTGTTCACGTTTGGGTACTTCTTTGTTGCCGAAAAGTCTGGCTTGTAGATATTACAGTCACGTGGATTTCGTCTACAGATAGTCAAGAGTCATGAGCTGTGTATATTTAAAACACCAACCTGTCGTTTAAATGTCACAAAGTGAGTTTTATAAATATTATTATTATTATTATTTTACTTAACAATTCCTCCTTCTAGCTTGAAATTTCTTCATGGATTAAAAAAAAAGTTCACTGGGAGGAAGCTGACTGGCGACTGGGACGGGCATTTCAAAAAACAGGAACTAACCATTTTCCCAGAAATATGGCAGTTTATGTATATCTTTAGGAAAAACAACTACCTGATTGGCCATACAGTGAAACTCTGGTTTGATCCTTTTGAATCTTCAGACTTTTTATTTGTAACACGGCTTCAGCAGGAATTATAAAATGTTTATAAAATGTTTTACATGTTTCGGATGTTCCTTCAGAGTTGAAGCTAATCTACTTCCTAGTCCAAGCTTCCCTCATGATGACATGGGATGGCAGCGGGCAGGGTATGAACCCGGGACTATCAAAAAAAAAAAAAACGACAGTCCAGCGCGCATACTGCACGGCCAGGCACTCGACTTTTTTATTGGTGAATTAAGTAAAAAAAATTAGACGTAGGTGAACATATTGTGAAGCGGTTTATGTGGTAATCATTAGATGGACTGCTAAGATAGACTTGATTGTTCAAAGCTTCATCATCATGAACAGACTTCTTGCAATAATGATAGTTTACAAAACAAAACATATAATGAGTAATTACAGAACACCATTTCATTATGTTTTTTGTTACAAAGAAAGTATGTAGTGGCATTCTGTAGCCGGCTGCTCATCTTGGAGCTATCAATTTTATGTACACATTTTAGGTTTTAAAAATGGTCAACTTTAGTGGTCTATCTTATATGCATTTTCCCTTGAATACTTATCCAGTCTCATAGTTGTGAATTTGTTAATAGATTTTGAGAGAGTGTGAGAGAAAGTGAAAAAGTGAAAAGAAACATAGATAAGGAGGGATGGGGGGGGGGCTACATTGAGGTAATAGAGAGAAAAGGGGAAAATCATAACACCACCACATGTATCCATTCTTTAATGATAGTGTTATAGCCTGTTCAAAACACACACACTAAGAAACTTTAACAAATACAAAATAGATCAGTGAGATTTATAACAAATGAATATTCCAATTTGATTAGAGTAGCACCGTCAGTAAAATCATTAAACTTAGAGACACATCTGTACAGAAGACTAAAAAGTAAAGTAGCTATAATACATAAAGCAGCGACCATAACTTACAATTTGATAAACAAAACCTAATGAAATACTCAGAAAGACAAAAATTTGATTTCTTATTCCATACGCTAGAACAAATCATGCTCCTTCTTCCCTAGTGCTATTAGAGAATGGAATGGATTGTCTGAATCAGCCAGGAAAACCAACGACTTAGCAGAGTTTAAGTCATTGATTATCACGAATGACTAGATTGACACATGAAATACGTAGGACGTAATTATCGTCTTTTTTCGAAGTAACGTCTGTAATATATAAGATAAGAGAAGATTTGTTGATTTCATTCCTCCCTATGTTGACTTGTTTGTCTGGTGTCCACTTCACCTCTAACATTGAGCTCAGGGTTTGATTGGGACTCACGGTGTTAGAAAGAAATATTCCCTCAGAACATTTTAACACCAGAGCTACCGTTAATCTCCATTCACGCCTTCACCTAGTCCTAAGTGTCTTAGTCTGTTGAACTGTTAGGGCGCTTGATCTTTCTACTGTCTTTCTCCACTCCATTTGGTGACTGTTGCTTGCTGTAGTTTTACAGTGAAGAGGGAGTTTTTAAACGTCCAAAAACTATCAACCTACCCCCCTCCTTGGATGCGCTGGACAAGTGATGATTTAACTATGAATACATAGCTAGAATAAACACAATTAAAGCGTACGCCTATTTTTCAATGCTAACTTATGTAATGATAGACACGCTAATAATAGGCTACCAAAAACATTGAAATTAATCCAACCATTGCTCCATTCACTATAGAAATTGGTAATATATTATGAAATGAAATCCAGACCAATCCATGGTAAAGGCACTAATGCCACAGTGCTATCTACTGTCATTACTCTACTACCTAGGGCCGCAGTGCTATCTACTGTCATTACTCTACTACCTAGTGCCGCAGTGCTATCTACTGTCATTACTCTACTACCTAGTGCCGCAGTGCTATCTACTGTCATTACTCTACTACCTAGTGCCGCAGTACTATCTACTGTCATTACTCTACTACCTAGTGCCGCAGTTCTATCTACTGTCATTACTCTACTACCTAGTGCCGCAGTGCTATCTACTGTCATTACTTTACTACCTAGTGCCGCAGTGCTATCTACTGTCATTACTCTACTACCTAGTGCCGCAGTGCTGTCTACTGTCATTACTATACTACGGCATCGCTTTCACGAAATCTATATTCAACTAAGGGGGTGGGAGGGGTGAATTTCATACAGAACGTCACAATACAACTGGTAGTGAAATAACACTCATAACTCGTGGTAATATACATTGAATAAGTAATCACAGCATCCTTTCTTGAGCTTTACCTAAATAATACGATAATCTTGATGTGACGTCAGTCCTCTTATCTGTGGCATTTTACGTCTCGAGAGACGATCATTTCCCTTTGCAACTTCTTGTGTGACTAAAAAGACTAATCCTCGATACACAGCTGAGGTCACAGGTAGGGCATTTGTAATCACCAGGCGCTTTTGCATTTTCACCCTCCTTGCTACTACTGTTGTGTATGGCGTCTGCAATCCGGGACTCTTCCTTTATACTTGCTCTCCATGTGTATCTATCAAGTGTCACTTTTTCTGAGCTGCTAGTGTCGATTTTGAAGAGCTTCGTGTCCCGTTTGCATACATCCCTATACCGTTAAAATGGACGACCAGCTGCTCTCCTGCCTTCTGTTAGATCACCATTCAGAATTTCTTGTGGATGTCGACCATCTGTCCTTTTATGAAGTGGCCAAGCCAGCCAAGGCGTCTGCTGCTGATAACAGAGCAAATGTCCTGGCACCCTGCTCTTCGTAGCACTTCCTCGTTGGTTATTTTATCTTGCCACCTTATTTTAAAGATCCGCCTTAGGCATCGGAGGTGGAAGATATTTACATTTTTTTTCCTGCCATGAGTAGGTTGACCATGTTTCACTTCCGTATAGCAAAGTGCTCATCACACATGTTCGGTAGACTAAGGCTTTGGTATTGTTAGTCAGCAAGATATTGTTCCACACTCTTTTCTGCAACAGTGACATGGTGCCCATTGCTTTGGCTATCCCCGTAGAGCAGCAGTCCTTTTATACAATCTAGAAAGCAAACCAACTAGCTTTGTTTGGAAAGAAGAGAATGTATCGTGGCACTGTTCAACCTGAGAGATGTTAGACACCTTATTTATAGTATTAGTTATTTAGCGACGCACCATACATGACGTGTATTGAACGGGACTAGTGACGTTTGGGATATGTTGGGTTAGAGACCGGAAAATCAGTTAGCGATAGAATCCTCTAGCGTAAAGACGTGTTTAGTTGACATAGACTTTTACTGTGGCCTTTTCTTAGAATAAATATATGATAAATTGTTCATCAGTGTTGACCACATCTCTTTACTCGTTAAATCGATCGTCTTGTTTACTCTGTATTGTTGATCAACTACATTGAATACACTCGAACAATAAAACTCAAACGCTTGCAGAGTAATTGATTGAAATTCAAGTCATCTAGAGTTGACCTCAAGACATCCTGAACAAGCACATCACAGTGACTAGATTTAATTACATTTAAATATTATCTGAGGGTGTTTCTAATGACTTCGGATGATATATACATACATATCTGATAACATTGCTGACAAACTTCTGGCGACCAAAGGCCCAATTCATTAGACAGAAAGAATGAAGAGACATCGAACCAAGGATTGTTTGTATGCGGGGGTTGGGAATGGCTAATTTTTGGTGGAATCATTTAAGGATGGCTTTAATATGGGAGTGATGCAAGTCATTCATTAAATGATTTTTAGCGGCAAGTATTGGTTGTGTGTTGTCTGTCTTCCTGTCCGTCCTTATGTCCGTCACCTTTAGATCTCAAAAACTAACGGCGGCAATGAAATAACATGTCACTCTTATAAAATTTTTTATTCAATACACCATTCTTAAAATAACACTTAAATGATTCGTATTGTGTATAGGTTATAAGATTACAAGAGGAGTTCCCTAAACATGTGCTGTCAAAATAATGCCAAATAAAAAATAATTCGATGGTGATATTGTTTTGGAAACCTGAACATGTTCGAAACAAGTAGAAACGTTTTTGTGTTTTGAAAGTGAGTGAGTGAGAATTTCTCTTGTTGTAAGTCTATAACTCTTTTTGTTTATACTTTACGTAGTATACCTGAGATGCATGACAAGTTGACTGGTTTTAAATGCTAAGCCAATACTCAAAGATTTATGATAGTTTTTATTGTATGTCAATATATGTTGCCGTGTAGTTGTTTTATACTAGTTGACTACTTCTAGGCCTAACATGCTTACGTATGGTAACTATTTTAAACGGTCAGTGACTCAGATCAACTATCAATACTTTCTAGTGTGAAGGACTTTTCAATCTCTGTCGTGTAAAAGGCTTTCTGGACATTCTAGTGGGAAGGATTAATTTGACATTCTTGTGTTAAGAACTTAAAAAATGTTTGTGTCAACCTCATTGAGTGTTGTTCCTTAGTCTACATAGAATTTTGTGTTGACTTTTCTTAATAGATTTATTGCACCCCTAGTGAGTCCCCTAGCAAAATTATTATTTTACTTTTTTTGTTTTGTTTTTAGTTATAAGAAAGAAATGACCTAACAGAAAATCCAGTGTAAAAAAAAAACCTGAAATGCCGAAGCCCGTAAAGAAAGAAACTCCTGACCATATTCTGAATAAAGTTCAGGAAGATGAGACAGCAGAAGTTCAGAGACAATCCAACAACTGGCTGCAAAAGTCTGTGGCAGATAACGTCAACAAGTGAGTCTAGACGTTTTAAGGTTTTCATTATGTTCATTTATGTTAGCTTCAATGTTTTATTTGACTCAATGTTTTCATAGGTCTACTTCTTTAAGACTTAATGTTTTCATAGGTCTACTTCTTTAAGACTTAATGTTTTCATAGGTCTACTTCTTTAAGACCTAATGTTTTCATAGGTTCACTTCTTTAAGACTTAATGTTTTCATAGGTCTACTTCTTTAAGACTTAATGTTTTCATAGGTCTACTTCTTTAAGACTTAATGTTTTCATAGGTCTACTTCTTTAAGACTTAATGTTTTCATAGGTCTACTTCTTTAAGACTTAATGTTTTCATAGGTCTACTTCTTTAAGACCTAATGTTTTCATAGGTCTACTTCTTTAAGACTTAATGTTTTCATAGGTCTACTTCTTTAAGACTTAATGTTTTCATAGGTCCACTTTTTTAAGACCTAATGTTTTCATAGGTTCACTTCTTTAAGACTTAATGTTTTCATAGGTCCACTTTTTTAAGACTTAATGTTTTCATAGGTTCACTTCTTTAAGACTCAATGTTTTCATAGGTCCACTTTTTTAAGACCTAATGTTTTCATAGGTTCACTTCTTTAAGACTTAATGTTTTCATAGGTCTACTTCTTTAAGACTCAATGTTTTCATAGGTCCACTTTTTTAAGACCTAATGTTTTCATAGGTCTACTTCTTTAAGACTCAATGTTTTCATAGGTCCACTTTTTTAAGACCTAATGTTTTCATAGGTTCACTTCTTTAAGACTTAATGTTTTCATAGGTCCACTTTTTTAAGACTTAATGTTTTCATAGGTTCACTTCTTTAAGACTTAATGTTTTCATATGTTCACTTCTTAAAGACTTGATATTTTCATATGTTCATTATTGCTCTGTTTTGTCATGTTTTTTGAAAGATTCCTTATTCATCACTCGGTGGTTCAGTCCCCTGTTCACAACTTACTTTTTTCCTTTCCTTTCTTAGTCCAATAGGACGTGAATCTTTTTCGACATTTTTCTTGGCATCATTTATTTTCTCCATTCCTACTTTAAAAAAAGAGAAGACAAAACCAATAGTGTTATTCAGAATAGATAAAGTTAGGGTTCGTAATAATAATAATAATAATAATAATAATAATAAAGGGACTAGTGAATTTTGTTTTCCTTTTACGAAGCTCGACCCTGGCAGTGCCAGAGATAGAATAGTAGTTCATTTCACTAATAATATATAGGCCGCACCTTTACCCAACGTAATTATTATGATTGATTCCTAAAGTTTGTTTTAAGCTAGAAAAAAAATAAAAAAAATAAAAGGCTTAATAAAGAAATGAAAACTTATACAACATAATTTGAAACTGAAATAGAGTAAACTCTTACACAATAGAATTAGTTCATGGCTGAGGCGTTTTACTATTTTATCATTTGCTCTGGTTTGCTTTAGCGATATTTATAGTAAGGTTTGTGTTAAGAAAGGGGACATTTCAGCCAACTGCTGCTTCCAATCAAACCAGTAGTCGATGTTGAAACTTGGCTTTGTAAAGATACAAAACTACAGAGGTGTTAAAAATGTTTGTTATCCCATTCACCAGGGTTTGTGTCTGTTTCTTTAAAAACAAACATTCAGTGCCGCACTACTAAAACGTAATTTCTCTTTTGAGATACCTCCATTCTTATACGACGGCATTATACTCTCATCTTCTGGTTTGTTTAGCTCGAAACAAAGCTTTGAAATGAATCACAAAACTTTCTAAGGGTGCGGCCTAGATGAATTAAGATCCTTCAAATGTTGCACTTTCAACATCATATTAAATGAATTCAATACACTTGGAAGAAAAACTAAGAATGCAATGAATCTATAAAAGTGGATAAAGAAAAGGGCCTTCAATGTTTGGACGTAACAGAAATCAGAGCTGTAAGGAAGCACACGGACATATTTCGTGCAGCTGATAGGTAGGGCTAAAAGGTGAATCATGGGGGACACGACAAAAGACATATGTTTCCATTTAAATCTACACCCTTAGTCTGAACGACAAAATAGATATATAATCTACTTTTCCTGTGTAGTGAAGGCAGTTTTAAAAAAATGCATGGATATGCATCGCCTTTTAGTTGACTAATATAGACCTTACAGTCGGAAATGAAAACAAAAATTAAATCATTGGCCCACGCATGTGATAAGAGCTCTCTCCCATCCACCCGTGCTGTTCTACCTGTGCTATTAGCTTCGGGCTACCCTGATAGATACATGACAGTTTTAGGTTGGAGAGCTAACAAAAGTTATTTTTGAAATTTCATGTGAGACCATATGTCAGCATTACATTTTGGGCTCCACCCCCATCTTTTTTTTTTACATTCAAACTTGAGCAGACGTGAAGTTTACGTGATTCTTTTGACGGGTCAATTCTGTAGTTTCAATATGAGATCGAAAAGAAAACTGATGAGCGGAATAAATAACAAAATATTATTATGATTAATTGACAGCTGGTCATCGCTACGGCATCTATTGAAATAGTGAATATATGTATATATAAAGTATGGCTTTTTTATAGCGCTACTCTCATAATTATAGCATGCTCAGAGCGCTATGGTCCAATCTCATTTATGGACCAGTGGGAGGGGGAGAGGGGGTAATCAGGGAGAAGGTTTTCCGTGCTGCCTTTAGGCGCTCAGTAAACACAACTCTGCTCGAGTCGGGTGTCATAGGTAGCCAACCCAAACCAAGTTCAATCGTACTTGGCCTCTCGACAAGCATATATATTTATTTATTTATTTATATGCTTGTTCTCCACTTGTTTTAAATGAAAATGTAGATGTCACTGAGAAGTGGATATAAATAATAGAACAGCGCGTAGAGAGAGATTCTATTCATGTACAGTAAAAGTATTTTTAGTTGAAAAAAAAACAACAAAAAACGAAATAAATAAACTTGTATGGAAGTGGCAACAACTCCAGCTAAATAACTTTGAAAGCGGAGCAAAACTGGAGCAGAATTTAGAACACGAGCGTATAGTCTGCTAAAGGTAGATCTAGTTCTGTCTGTTACATCCGTATTTCGCAACCAACAGAATATATCAGCGGATCTGTAACTTATTTTTGTCCGCGCCCTCCCCTCCACCAGCACTCCCTCCACCCCCCACCACCCCCACATGCTCTACTGGGGCCCAACCTCGAGTTAAGAAATAAATTTAGAGATTGGAAGATTACTCAAGTAGAACTAAACAGAGCCCATAACCCGCCTTCCATGTTTTGTACAGATATTTCCTTTGGTTTCTGCTTGACATCATAACGCCGCTTGTCTGTTAGGTGTGTGTGTCACGTCAAACACTATTGTGTATTTTGTTCCCTCGACAAGAGTTGTATTATTGTGTAGAGTGTCCTATTGCTACCTGATCCAGTGTTCTCTTCTCTTGTGTTTAGTTAGAAAGGAAGTGTTTTATCTGTTGACTAATTGTGTACATATTTCAAAAGGTAAGCGAAGGCAAACTTATTTATTCTTCTTCATTTCAATTGATAAAGTATTCATTATATAACAACTGACCCCTATAAGTGGCCTTCGTTCGTAAATATAAAGTTTTGATTATATAACAGCCGACCCCATTAAGTCTCCTTCGTTCGCATGTTTGAAATGAGAGTTGAGATTCATTTGAAGGCAACAACATAGAATCCTAATTACTGTACCTTAAATGTCGTTATAGTTAAGTTAGTATTTTAATAGCAGTTGAGCTACATCGTATAACGTCCTGCGTTCCTATGACTTGTTTTTGTAAAAACCAGGACAGGACGATGAAAACACGTGACTTCATCCATACGTTTTTGTGGAGACGATTATACATGTACGAAGAATGGTATGGTCCAATTTCAATCCCGCCTGACTGTTGCCGTGACCAATTCCTTGTCGATGTAGTCTCTTTGAACTTGAAGTTCGTTGGATAAACCATAAAGAACGACTTCCGTAATGGAAGGAAATATAGGGTGTGACTTGTTTCATGCACCTGTATAGCCCTACAGTTATGCATCCGTGCTAAACTCTTCCGCCACATTAAACACACTTTAACATTGCCAATTATGAAACATAAGCTTTAAAGTAATGTTAACAAAAATCTGATCTAACCAAAATAGACTGGCAAGTCGTGCGCATTAAAAGACAAATCCCCCCCCCCTCTCTTTCTCTCTCTCCCCTACCCTCTTTCTCTCTCCCTCCCCCATATACACGTTCTCTCTCTCTCTCTCCCTCCCCCATATACACGTTCTCTCTTTCTCTCTCCCTCCCCCATATACACGTTCTCTCTTTCTCTCTCCCTCCCCCATATACACGTTCTCTCTTTCTCTCTCCCTCCCCCATATACACGTTCTCTCTTTCTCTCTCCCTCCCCCAGATACACGTTCTCTCTTTCTCTCTCCCTCCCCCAGATACACGTTCTCTCTTTCTCTCTCCCTCCCCCAGATACACGTTCTCTCTTTCTCTCTCCCTCCCCCATATACACGTTCTCTCTTTCTCTCTCCCTCCCCCAGATACACGTTCTCTCTTTCTCTCTCCCTCCCCCATATACACGTTCTCTCTTTCTCTCTCCCTCCCCCATATACACGTCTCTCTTTCTCTCTCCCTCCCCCATATACACGTTCTCTCGTTCTCTCTCCCTCCCCCATATACACGTTCTCTCTTTCTCTCTCCCTCCCACATATACACGTTCTCTCTTTCTCTCTCCCTCCCCTATATACACGTTCTCTCTTTCTCTCTCCCTCCCCCATATACACGTTCTCTCTTTCTCTCTCCCTCCCCCATATACACGTTCTCTCTTTCTCTCTCCCTCCCCCATATACACGTTCTCTCTTTCTCTCTCCCTCCCCCATATACACGTTCTCTCTTTCTCTCTCCCTCCCCCAGATACACGTTCTCTCTTTCTCTCTCCCTCCCCCAGATACACGTTCTCTCTTTCTCTCTCCCTCCCCCATATACACGTTCTCTCTTTCTCTCTCCCTCCCCCATATACACGTTCTCTCTTTCTCTCTCCCTCCCCCATATACACGTTCTCTCTTTCTCTCTCCCTCCCCCATATACACGTTCTCTCGTTCTCTCTCCCTCCCCCAGATACACGTTCTCTCTTTCTCTCTCCCTCCCCCATATACACGTTCTCTCTTTCTCTCACCTTATAACTTTTTTCTTTTGTTTGCCAGGTTTCAATATTAACTATAATTTTAATAGAAACAAGGTGGCCAAACGGTAGAGCGTTAGGATTCTGGAGTGTTAAATGTTTGACGTGCGGGTCCTAAAGACGGTTCAATAAGCATTTCACTCTTGTTTTTTTTTAACTAGACCTAGACTACTGAGGCAGTTCACGTCTCGAGAGTATATCGTTTCCCTTTCCTAATTAGACCTAGACAACATTGTTTTCAATTCACCAAATTGTTTTTCCTTTTCTTGTCTGAGTTACTTGTCAACAATGATTGGAAACTTTTTACCTTTCTACTTGAACTTTTCTTTAAAGCTTCTTTTTTTTGTTTGTTTCCTTTTGCATATTTCTTTGCCTTGTCAGTTCCTACTTACCATCGGAACTAAATAGCACACCTGATAACTCTTTGATGACCTCGTAGCAAGTAAAATGATGAGGGGATAGGGCTCCGACTCAAGAATTATACTGAAGACACAAGAAAATACCTGACATCCTTCTTTGGAATTAGACCATTCTCTATTTCATTTCATTGTTTCTTTCTGTTCATGTATTCATTTGTTTTGTTCTATTTGTACTTCCTCTTCTACTTTATTTGGACTGTAATTTACAACTTCCACAAAGAAATACACTTATGATTAAAAACAGAAGACATACGCAGTTAGGTAGGCCTATATACAAACGATTGAAGTATGTTTAACTTTGTGCTAGTCTGGCCCGTTCCTCCCCCCCCCCCTCCTGTGCTTACAGTTTCTTTATTACTCCATAAGAAAAACTTATTAGACTGTATGATCACACACACACAGAGCTTTTATTACCGTGATGAATCGTTTTAGATACACTATTGTTGTCTGTCGAGCTGACATTGCTTACCTGGGGCAAGGGTGGGCTGCAGGATTTAACATGGGCTACTTGATAAGGGCTGTCAAAAAAAGGTCAAATACAGAAGAAGAGAAAATACTAGGAATTTTTGAATAGAGAAACTTACAAACCGAGGAGGAGGGAATTAGTAAAGCAGGAGACGTTTCCTCTTCTTCAGTGCGTCCCTTGTGATCAAGTAGAGACTTGAAGTCTAGCTTTAGTGTGGACATGATCTCAAGTTTGAAACAAACAAGTAGATAAGAAAAGATATAAAAATCTGCATCACCTTTATGTGTTTATTTTTGTTTTATAACGATGTACGATCGACTTTACAATACGAGAGTCCTCTCTCTCTCTCTCTCTCTCTCTCACACACACACACACACACACCGACAGTTATTTATTTAGATAACAATAATTAGTAAATAGGATTTACATTGGTAGGGGGAAAATAGTTTGAAAATGTATAATTTAAAACAAAAATTAAAAAAAACAACAACTTTAGAATAAAAAACAATGCTTATATTAAGTTTATATTAAGTGTAATTGTATCAATTAGTTTGGCTCTGTCGTGCAGTTATATTGATATGTAGTGTGTGTGTTTGTAACCAGGATATAATCAATGTGTCTGCGATTAGAAATATTTTATCAATTGTTTTTGTTTAGCTCTTAGCTTTCTCAGTGCACTATGATCCTATCACGTGACTGGACCAGTTGGGAATGGGGGAGGGAAGAAGGTATCTTCGTAATGTTCACTCAGGGCTCAAGAGTCCTCAAGGGGACTAATTCAACTTATACCATCACATCTTTCAAGGACGATTTCTTTCCCTTATTCAAGATACCAAACATAATAATAAATTACCAGTTAATAGTTAGTTAATTTTTTAATTAGTTTTTGTGTTGTCAGTATAAGAAACAATTATGCAAAATTTCAGCTTGATCCGAGATAGGGTGTGGGAGAATTCACGTGTACAAACATTTTGCCATACAATCAGACAGACAGTGTCAGTTTATATAATCTTTGTACAAATTTTTTTTTTCTTTTCAATGAGTTAAAACAACAACAACAACATGTATTTCCTGTTTTATTTCAAACCAATGCCATGGTTCTAGACGTGTACAAACTCAACGCTGAAAGTACAGGCGTTTCATTTTACTTGAATAATGAAGATCTAGTGAAAGGAGCTATCATCGGACCTATACAAACGGAGTTTATTCAATCATATATTTATTATTACCTCCACCCTTTTTTTTCTCTAAAAGTTTAACACTTTGAATTTTGTATCAATTATACATTAATATGTGGGAAATAGAAAAATACTGACAATAACTTCGAGAAAAAAAAATCATTTTATTCTAACACTAGTTGTTTGCTAATAGCATTCCGAATCAGTCTGTGATATCCAAAAAGTCTGTTTCTTCTGTTTCCAATCATTCTTTATGTATATGTCATCTCTCTGGAGTTCTTCGGATCTTAAGCAAGTTTCACGGTCCACTGGAAACGCAGTATACATAGGTAATGGTTAGACCTAAAAATATGTTTTATGTGATTACGTCATAGATGGTGGCAGGTAAAGGACAGTTTCCAAGATGTGTATCAAGCACTAGTGATATAGATTAGACATATATAAATCTTGGTGTTAGCTGCTGTGTTTACTGCACATCTAGTCAAGGCAATTTGTTACTGTCATAACTGCCTTATCTTCAATATCTGCTTCCTAGTTCCTCATGGTATTTAACATTAGTTTTCAATCTGCCGTACCAAGCTTACCAACTTTAACATTTTGAAAAGAAAAATGAAACCAAATTAAAATATATGAAAAACAATTTCTACATGGATAAAAAGATGATTGTGATTAGACACTATGACCATGGGCGTAGCCAGGGGGGGGGGGGGTAAAATCCCCCCCCTGCGGGGGGGATGTCTGAGTTTAGTGACTGATCTTTTGCTTTAATTTTGTTTATTTTAGGTGAAATTTTAATATTAAACCACCACTTGCCTTAGCACAGCCAATGGGGGTTTCAGTTTAAAACCCCCTACCAGGGGGTTTTGAGGGGTTTTGAGTTTGAAACCCCCTACCAAGGGGTTTTGAGTTTGAAACCCCATACCAGGCGGTTTTGAGTTTAAAACCCCCTACCAGGGGGTTTTGAGTTTGAAATCCTCTACCAGGGGTTTTTGAGTTTAAAACCCTCTACCAGGGAGTTTTGCATTTAAATCCCCCTCTTCTATAAAACACTAAAAAAATTGCAAACGACAATCCCAAAATTCCACGAGCACATCTAAGGAAAATTTTGATTTTGAACCCCTCTCCAAAATTTACGATAAACCCATCTTGAATATAAAAATAGCAAATTACAAACTCAAAATTGTATGAGCAAAGCCAAAGGGGTTTTGAGTTTAAACCCCTCTTCAGCTGGGTTTGAAGCTAAAAATACCTCTTCAATATTTAAAAAAAAGCAAATTACGCACTCAAAATGCTATAAGCATAGCCAAAGGGTTTTTTAGTTTAAACCCCCTACCAGCGGGGTTTGAAGCTAAAACATAAATTTTCAAAACAAAAAAAAAAATTGCAATCAAAATGCTATGAGCTTAGCCAGGCCTATTGGGTGTTTTGAGTTTAAATTTCCCTTCAGAGGGGTTTGATGCTAAAAATACCTCTTCAATATAAAAAAAAAAGCAAATTGCACACTAAAATTCTTTGAGCGTAGCCTAGCCAATGGGATGTTTTGAGTTTCAACCCCTCTCCTCCAGATGGCTTTTTTAAAAGTTTAAAACCCCTCAAGATAGTTTTGAGTTTAAAATCCCCCTACAGAGCGTTTTAAGGTTGAAAGCCTCTCTCTTCAATATTATTTCTAAAGCAAACTACAGTCACCAAATTCTATGACCGTAGCTAAATGTGGTTTTGAATTTTAAAAAAAAATCAACTGCAGATATATTTTAGCTTAAAACCCCTCAACAGATTATTTTGACGATAAAACGTCCCTTTTCAATATAACATCTAAAGAAAAATAGTCACCTAATTACAAGATCGTAGTCAAGATAAGTTACACATGTCTACCAGTGGCTGGGCTCCATTAATAAAGTGCAATGAAATTGAAAAGCACTAAATGTGGCTCTACAAAGATGGCTAAGACGGATTTTAGTAGTCAGTTATAGAGATCGGGTCTAAATCAAGAAAATCCTATGCCGAAGTGGGAGTCGACCCCTTAGTAAGATTGTGACAGAGCGTCGCATGAGGTTTGCGGGGCATGTTCTCCGACAAAATGAATTAAGCATAAGAGTTGCGATGACATCCTAGTACAACTTGTCGCCACACTTTCATGGAGGTCCTCAGAGCAGGGGGGGGGAGGGAGAAAAAAATCATCCTCTAAACCCCCCCCCCCGAAAAAAAATCCTGGCTACGCCCATGACTATGACACTATGTTATTTAAATATAGCCCTAATCTTCAAATATTTTGTTCCTGACTGAACCTGAAACTAATAATAATACGTTTTTGGTGTTTCATTATCAGAATATAACCATTAGTTGCTTAAACTTAAAAATTTGATTCAGTTCTAGCTAGCAAACTGTGAATATTAAGGTAAACCCTTTCTTGTTTATCATGCAAAGCTGTTAGCCAATTTCTTATAAAGGTGCTAGATATATTAGTGTTAAACAATATACGGCTTTCCAAAGTCAAAATGCTATGTATTTTTGACTCTGCTTAAATTCTTTTTCTAATGACTATGTACATTTTAAGCACTACATTATATTTCACTATTAATAATTCTATATCTTTTTTTTGAGGGATTTAGGCTATAGTGATTCGCTGACCTTTGACCCAATCAATTTTCATAAATGTTGGGTTTGGCGATGAGATTATAGCGTGTACCACTAAGTCGATACTGTGGAATATATCCAAAGAATGCATTACTTCCTGTTCTAATTGAGATATGTATATCTATAGGCATTTCAAAAGCTAGTCTTTTCTAAAAGAATATTTTTAGAGCTCACTAAGTTAGTGAATAGGCGTATAAAGGTCGTTAATTGTTTCTAAAGGAAAACAAACGCATTCAATGTCCCTTACACGTAGAGACCTACTTCTTACTTTATAAATATAATAACTCGCTCTGGGGAATAGTCGTTCAGTTTTTGTTGTTTCTCATCCTTTACTTCTTTTATCCATTGACATACACATGAAACGAATCGAACAGATCGGCCCATTAATGCTATGAAGTTATAAGGGCCTGGTTTACTTTGAAATGTATTCGCTATAACACAAAATCGGAAACCAAAATGTACCTTTGTAGTAAGTTTATCTTTTTTTTAAAGCTTTGTATTTAAATAATGTCTTAAAAGACACAGTTGTGAGAAAAAAATTAAAAAGCATTCTTTAATTTAAAAAAACGTGTGACGCTTCTTTTCATCCGGTGTTGTTGGGAAACACATAGGCCTCTCAGCACTCCCCCCCCCCCCTTTTCCTTTATTCTGTTCACTCTCTCTCCCCTGGTTGTTTGGATACTTTCTGTTAGGTAAGGAGATGAAGTGGGAGGGAGAACCACCAGACTGTGACTAGGATTATATATATATATATATTTTTAAAAAGCTTCTTATTTTTAATTCAAGTACATAGTGTTCAATGTGTCTTATATGTAGACCACTGCTGGGTCTCTCGTATCCACCTTTAATACAGCACTCTTCCTTTACCGTTGGACTCGTGACGATATCATATTCATTTATAGTCAAAGAATCATCTAGTGATACTTATTCCAGGGGAGATTACTGTCAATCTCAGTCTGGAACCAGGAAGAACTCGAGTGCTGGAGAGGGGAGTGGCCTGCCAGTCACCTTACCATGTTTCAATTCTGCTATTTGATTGGTGTGTTCGTCTTCATAAAAAGAGCAACCGCTTCCTGGTTGATAAGGGACGTCTGGAGAAATATTAAGTCTAATATGAAGCACATAGCTGTTTGTGTCTACTTCTTGCGTAAACTAACACTAAAGATGTCATTGTCAAGGTGTTCATCTAAGTAAAGGTTAAAAGTAAAGGTTTAAAGTAAAGGTTTAAATTAATGTTTGAATTCTGACACAGTCGGCACAGCCCCCCCCCCCCACACACACACCCGAACAAATTCGTAGCAATAATTTTTTTAAGATGACGTCACAATTGTACCATCACATTTATAAAATGTTTTACATGGGAAAAACATAATTATAAAATTGTTTTCAAGAACGTTGAGACAGTCACCTCGGTCATAATTAGAAACAAGAAAGGTGTTCTATTACGGAACTGTAGGGACAATACAAAAACCTATTCAGTGATGTTGCATCAATTATTTTGAATCAACTTGGTTCCATACGATATGCATAAAACAAAACGCACGTAATGTGTGCAAACGTGGGTTTCAATAATAAATTTGTGCGATTGGAAATATTTTCATTAATTATTTTTATTAGTGCTACTTATATGCTTATAGCAAGCTCGGTGCGCTATGGTCCAATCACTTTTTTGTTTGTACATCAGTAGGTGGTGGGTGGGTGGAGGGGGTATATGAGAGAAGGTTTCTGTGCTCCTTTTCAAAAACTTTTTTTTTAAATTTGCTCTTTCTGAATTCCGATTTGGGGTTTCGAGCCCCCATGATGGAAGGCCGACCAGCCACCGAGCTACACAAGTATTCATTACAAACAAAAAGTGTTGTTTTCTTGTCTAAAAAGTCTCTAGTTTAACATTTTTAGCGAACGATCTAACTCTATACACAAAGCTCTTCCTCCTTAGCTTAGTACATTTCTAAATAAAAAAATAACATAATTAATTCTAATTAACTAAGTTGTAAATTTTTAAAAAATGTATTCATGTGTTTTGTCGACATGAATAATTGTCTACAGTTTCTATTTGATCCGAGATTTAAAATTGGGAAAAGTATATCAAACAACAACAAAAAAAGTATTTCTAAGCACAAAAAAATACACCAAAAAAAAACAACAACAGTATTTCATAGCGAAAAAAAAGCCATAGTAAAATAAGATATTTCATAATAAAATGCAGAAAAATAGTGTATTTGGTAGCATAAAAATGTAGAAAGTTCTTACCACAAAAAGAAAATCATAACACAAGATTAAAAACTCTATTCGCATCCACATTCAGACATAACATAGTACTATAAACTGTATTCGCATCCACATTCAGACATAACATAGTACTATAAACTCTATTCGCATCCACATTCAGACATAACATAGTACTATAAACTGTATTCGCATCCACATTCAGACATAACATAGTACTATAAACTCTATTCGCATCCACATTCAGATATAACATAGTACTATAAACTCTATTCGCATCCACATTCAGACATAACATAGTACTATAAACCGTATTCGCATCCACATTCAGACATAACATAGTACTATAAACTGTATTCGCATCCACATTCAGACATAACATAGTACTATAACCTCTAATCGCATCCACATTCAGACATAACATAGTACTATAAACTGTATTCGCATCCACATTCAGACATAACAAAGTACTATAAACTGTATTCGCATCCACATTCAGACATAACAAAGTACTATAAACTGTATTCGCATCCACATTCAGACATAACATAGTACTATAAACTCTATTCGCATCCACATTCAGACATAACATAGTACTATAAACTGTATTCGCATCCACATTCAGACATAACATAGTGCTATAAACTGTGTTCGCATCCACATTCAGACATAACATAGTACTGTAAACCGTATTCGCATCCACATTCAGACATAACATAGTACTATAAACTGTATTCGCATCCACATTCAGACATATTATAGTACTATAAACTGTATTCGCATCCACATTCAGACATAACAAAGTACTATAAACTGTATTCGCATCCACATTCAGACATAACATAGTACTATAAACTCATTTGTCATCCACATTCAGACATAACATAGTACTATAAACCGTATTCGCATCCACATTTAGACATAACATAGTACTATAAACTCTAATCGCATCCACATTCAGACATAACATAGTACTATAAACTGTATTCGCATCCACATTCAGACATAACATAGTACTATAACCTCTAATCGCATCCACATTCAGACATAACATAGTACTATAAACTGTATTCGCATCCACATTCAGACATAACATAGTACAATAAACTGTATTCGCATCCACATTCAGACATAACATAGTACTATAACCTCTATTCGCATCCACATTCAGACATAACATAGTACTATAACCTCTAATCGCATCCACATTCAGACATTATATAGTACTATAAACTGTATTCGCATCCACATTCAGACATAACATATTACTATGAACCGTATTCGCATCCACATTCAGACATAACATAGTACTATAAACTGTATTCGCATCCACATTCAGACATAACATAGTACTATAACCTCTATTCGCATCCACATTCAGACATAACATAGTACTATAAACTCTAATCGCATCCACATTCAGACATAACATAGTACTATAAGCTGTATTCGCATCCACATTCAAACATAACATAGTACTATAAACTCTATTCGCATCCACATTCAGACATAACATAGTACTATAAACTGTATTCGCATCCACATTCAGACATAACATAGTACTATAAACTCTATTCGCATCCACATTCAGACATAACATAGTACTATAAACTGTATTCGCATCCACATTCAGACATAACATAGTACTATAAACTCTATTCGCATCCACATTCAGACATAACATAGTACTATAAACTCTATTCGCATCCACATTCAGACATAACATAGTACTATAAACTGTATTCGCATCCACATTCAGACATAACATAGTACTATAAACTGTATTCGCATCCACATTCAGACATAACATAGTACTATAACCTCTAATCGCATCCACATTCAGACATAACATAGTACTATAAACTGTATTCGCATCCACATTCAGACATAACAAAGTACTATAAACTGTATTCGCATCCACATTCAGACATAACAAAGTACTATAAACTGTATTCGCAACCACATTCAGACATAACATAGTACTATAAACCGTATTCGCATCCACATTTAGACATAACATAGTACTATAACCTCTAATCACATCCACATTCAGACATAACATAGTACTATAAACTGTATTCGCATCCACATTCAGACATAACATAGTACTATGAACCGTATTCGCATCCACATTCAGACATAACATAGTACTATAAACTGTTTTCGCATCCACATTCAGACATAACATAGTACTATAAACTCTATTCGCATAGACATTCTGACACAACATAGTACTATAACCTCTATTTGCATCCACATTCAGACATAACATAGTACTATAACCTCTAATCGCATCCACATTCAGACATAACATAGTACTATAAACTGTATTCGCATCCACATTCAGACATAACATAGTACTATGAACCGTATTCGCATCCACATTCAGACATAACATAGTACTATAAACTGTATTCGCATCCACATTCAGACATAACATAGTACTATAACCTCTATTTGCATCCACATTCAGACATAACATAGTACTATAACCTCTAATCGCATCCACATTCAGACATAACATAGTACTATAAACCGTATTCGCATCCACATTCAGACATAACATAGTACTATAAACCGTATTCGCATCCACATTCAGACATAACATAGTACTATAAACTCTATTCGCATCCACATTCAGACATAACATAGTACTATAAACTGTGTTCGCATCCACATTCAGACATAACATAGAACTATAAACCGTATTCGCATCCACATTCAGACATAACATAGTACTATAAACTGTATTCGCATCCACATTCAGACATAACATAGTACTATAAACTCTATTCGCATCCACATTCAGACATAACATAGTACTATAAACTGTTTTCGCATCCACATTCAGACATAACATAGTACTGTAAACTGTATTCGCATCCACATTCAGACATAACATAGTACTATAAACTCTATTTGCATTCACATTCAGACATAACATAGTATTATAAACTGTATTCGCATCCACTTTCAGACAATGTGTATGTATAATAAGACAAACGTTTCAGTTTGCACTAATATCATCGTATCATACCAGATGTGCAATACTTTATTCGTTCGTACATTAATGTACTATATTGACATGTTATGAACTGTAAACAGTTAAAATCCATTGCATTTGGTTCAAATAAATTAAAATTAAATTTGCCTGAAATGTATATAATAAAATAGGCATAGTATATGTAGGCATATATTTTTGTAAATTAAAGTTGGGTAAAGTGACAATATGACTTGAATTAATGGGAAATCCCCCGGAATAACGATAAGCTGGAATAGATAAGGCAAGTAAGCGACATACCTATAGGTGACTTTTGTATTGTCTCTATAAGGATATCACGTCTGCCTTCAGATCTTATCATGTGACTTGTTCTCGTGGGTTATCCTGGTGAATTAGTTCCGTCTTTGTTCTTTAGAACAGATCGTCTGACACGCTGATGCTGTAGTCTCTCTCCGAGACGGTAGACTTGTTCACATTTTTATTTGCCTCTATGTTTAATTGCAAATCTTCATAGCATAAATAAACATTACAAAAATAAATTCTGAGGTAGATTTAATTTAAAGTTTGCTCTTAGGGTTATTGTTGAAGATTGAAGGATTAGTTTGTCCATTGACAGCCGTATCTTATTACTTTGAAGAACGACAAAGGAGCTAACATTAAGCTTAAATGGGACTACTTCGCGCAGAAGACTTGTTAGCAGTCTAATGCATTAAATTTATGTGAAAATCTTAATTAATTGTAAAACATGGATGATTTTAAAAATAGGTAAGTTTTTTGTGTACAATCTGGCAGTTTTGAAATGTGCATCGTACGTACGTAGAGGCCAGTGTTCTTTAAAGGAAACTAGGGCCAGTTTTTATAGGAGGAAGTTTAGTCTGTATTTATTGAAGAATTGAATAGATATTTGTTGTTGTTCAAGTATCAAACCAGATAACAAAGTGGTGTCAGCTTGTTAACAAATACTGTAAATGTATTATTTAAATTAAAATACATTCTATTGAATAGGTTGTAAGCTACAGTTCGATTTCCATTTATAAAAATGTTAAATAAATTGGAAATTTAACTTTTGATTGTTAAATGACATTGTGCAGATCACTTTAAGTTCAACGTGTAACTACTGAGAGATATGAAACTAAAGATTATGGAATTATTTGCACACATCAAAAAGTTAACCTTCTTTCCTACACCTACGCTGCCTAAGGAGTATATCCATAAGGTGCATTGGTCTGACACACACATACCAGACACAGAATTCTTAGAGCTCTCCAACATGAACAGTATCCATGCAACAATGAAAAGGTCCCAACTTCGATGGGCGGAGCATGTAGTCCGCATGCCAGACAATCGCCTTCCCAAAGGACTTCTGTGTGCAGGAAGCGCTCCCAAGGAGGTCAATATAAGCGGTATTGAAGCAAGAGGAGTGAAAGAGCGCCGAACCGACAAAACGCTGAGAGAAGCAGGTCTATCTGCAACTGACCAATCCCACTCATGCCACGTATGCGGCCGGCTTTTTAAGGCGAGGATTGGACTTTACAGTGATTTTCGAGTCCATAGGATATGAGAAATTAGCTCATCTTCTATCTTTTTTTTTCTTAGTGAGTTTGTATTTTCCAATGCATTTATTTAACATAGGAAGCAAGAGCGAGGCCCAGTCCATCCTTCTATCCAGGTGCGGACGGGTATCAAAATCGGCCCGGGCATTACCATACGATTCGGCCCACAACTTGATTGCATATGTTATGCATAAAACTGAAAGCAAGTAATGTATGCAAACGTGGGTTTCAATAATTTTTTTATTGTTTGATTTTTTTTCTTGATTCATGATTTGGTCGAGACAATGGATTAATGTGCAACATTTTCAACTTGATCCGAGAATGTTGGAGAAATAACGTGTACAAAACGTGTATCAGACAGACAGACGGGGTGATTGATATAAGCTTAGGAAATAGCGATCATCGCTATGAACATAGAAATTAAAATAAGAAATTAAAGAATAACACATCACTTATCATTGATAAATCTTACACCATCAGATAAAATACAGGCGTTACCTCAAAGAAAAAAAAATGATTACGTCCTACGCGTATCCCTATGTCAATCTAGTCATGCATGTTAATCAATGACTTAAACTATGCCAAGTGATTGGTTTTCCTGGCTGACTCAGGCAACTCATTCATGGGCTAATAGCACTGCTAAAGAAGGAGTATTTGTACAAATTTGTCCTAGCATATGGATCGAGGAATGTGCCTTTATCTTTGTGTCTTTCTTACAATTTTATTATGTTTTGTTTTTGTAGTTGAAGATTACGATTCAGTGTTTTATGTGTAATTGCCACTTTACTTTCTATCCTGAAAGGTCTATAAATGAAATGATTTTATTAAAGGTGTTACTCTAATCCAATAGGAATATTTGTTGGTTGTCAATCTCGCTGCTATATTCTGTTCCAGTTTTTTAAAAATGTTTTCTTGAGTTGAGTTGTGCCAAACAGTGTTCTTTTTTTGTTTGTAGAAATTTCTTTTAATAAACCCTAAACCTATGTTTGATTTTTTAGAATTTCCTCACTATGGGGATTCCATAAAGAAAAAGCTCACCCATTCACAATGTACCACGTTTGCCTTGGGTATTTAGTGATGCACGATGACGTCTACAGAAATACGTTATTACCTAAACGTAACAGCTGTCAAAGATAATACTGTCACATTCATGTCACTATCGCCAAATTTCGCATATGTTTAAGAGGAAACTGTTATCTAAGTAGTCAGGCAGACAAAAATATTTTGACACATTTCTTTCTTAGCGTTCAAGATGTTATCTCTTTGGACACATAAATGTGACTTGGTATGTTTGCTTTCACAAATATTCGTTCTATAATTTATTTACTTACACTTCTCTTGACATCCTCTTTGTTTGATATTCACATTCTCATAATGCTGACGATTTCCCGATGTCCTAGTTAACACTGTGAAGTTGTATTGAGACATTCACGTTAAGCTACCTGCTATGGCAATATAACTTTTGTTTTGTTTTGTTTTGTTGTCAAGATTATTTTTAAAAAACTGTATAAATGTATTGAAAAACTTCATCTATTTAGTGCCGGATGTAGCTCCTAGTTTGAAGCTCCCCCGAACTTCTCTTGTAATTATTAAAACATCGAAGAGCTTCTAGCTCTGAATATAACTATTTTATATAAGAACTATTGTTACCATGTTTCAGAACCATACTGTAGGACCGGCTTGACATTAGAGTTATAGATTCTTAGTTTAGTCTTGTTAGAGATGTAAGGAGATTTCCATGTTGGTTTTAGCTGTGTAAATGACTTATTTGCTGAGAGACAATAAATTTACCCAGTTGAATCACAAGCGTTCCTTTCTTTTACTTGGGTTGGAAAAGAACCTGCTGTGGCTAAGAGGGTCATACCACTGTACATGCATTAGTTGTCCGGGAAACAAAGTCTTTGGAGGACTGTAGGACTTTTTTTTTTGGGGGGGGGGGGTGGCAGGGGTGCTTTGGTGAGGTTGGAAAAGTTTTTTTTATATATATTTTTATTATAAAACTTTAATAAATTTGTTAAGTTGTTACTACTTGACATTCCTCTTTGCTTTATTAAATAAACATTTCTCAAGGAGTTTTGTAGTGAGTCATCTACAGCGTCTTGTTACTATTTTTCAGATCGCTTCAAAGTTTACACTCCAGCGACAATTCTGACAAAAGCAGCCTAAGAGGTGAAGATGAGAACACATACTGGGACATCGATGCATTAACAGACAAGTCTATCCTGACGGACTCTCTCCTCTCGATGAGTTCAACCATGAACAAGAACAATTTCGACTATGCCACTGCCAAGAAGAAGAACAAAAGTGGAGTCGACAACTTAGCTTTTCAAAACACAGAGGACATTCCCGAGAGTAAGCCCTTCATGGAGCACGACACCACGAGGTCAAGGCCGACCCCCACTAGACTGGAGTCTGTGGCTCCAGATTATGACTCAAACGAGGATGTGTTGTCTCCGTCACCTGATTACGGAGATGCTGTTCGCCCCGCTGGCTCGTTTTCGTTCAGTGTAGATTCTCCTCGGCTAAACAAAAAGTTGCCTGGAAGTGCTCCTGCAGTAGCTAAGAAACCAGAAATTATACCACTTGATTTGTTGAGCAAACCAAGGACGACAAGCGTTCATTTCAGAGCATCTCCAGTTTTTGAGGAACAAAGTGAAACTTACTCTAGTACTAGAGATCCTTTAAAACTAACGGATTTATCCAAACTTCCGGAGCTAAATTTGGATTCTATTACAGATTCATTAAAAAGTCGATACTTAAGTGATAAAATATATGTAAGTATTTTTTAATTTAGTTAATTATTTGAGCTTGTTATATTTAATTGCACCCTAATTTCTCCATACTAGCATACAGTGAACAGTTATGATAAAGATATTATTATGAAGCCATATTTAATTTAAACTCTTTTTACTGATGTTGTGACATAATTAGACATTGACGTCATGAAACTGATATCACTAGCACCCTTTTAGTTTTGAAATAATTAAGAAAGGCCTAGCAACGATGATCACATTTCCATAGATTTGAACAAACTACCGTGCACATGTCCCATAGTACACAGAATTTATGTTTATTTGCAGGCAGAGTTAATACCTCTTAGAAGGCAGGGTTCCTAATAAAGTACATGTTTCATTCTTTTAATGTTCAGTTTTGTTCCGGTTTCCTTATTGTGCCGGCCTTTTATTTTTAGTTTGTAAAAATTCTGTAATTTATTTATGTCAAGGACACTTTAAAATAGACACGGTGTAAATAATCACAAATCTTATATCCACTCACTCGGTCTGTCTGTCAGGTAAAAAGTTTGTTGACGTTATTTCTCCCACATCCAGTCTCGTTCAAGTAGAAAATTCGCACAATTATTTCTTGTACCCGACAAAACAAGAATCAATGTAAAAAAAACTAATTAGTTAATTAACTATTGGTAATTTATTATTTTGTTTGGTATCGAACAAGGAAAAATAATTGTATTAGATAGGTTTGGTGGTATAAGTTAAATAGTCCCCTTTATACTTTGTGTAGAGAAATAGGTCGTCACTTTAAAGTTTGAAATTAACAATAGATAACTATGAAACCTTTTTTTTATAAAAATTTCGCTGGCAAAGTGTTTAATGTATTGACTTCAGGAGGCTTGAACCCTCGAGTTTGAATTCAAGTGGTACAACTTTTTTTTTTATAAATGCATGTAAAAAGCGATCACTGACACCGGTACTGCCTTCTTTCTGCCCCTCCCCCTCCTCTTCCAGTGATAGGGTCATAGCACATTGAGAAAGCTAAAAGCATGAAATTGCGTTAAACAAAAACAAATGCTTAAAAAAATATTTTAACGTTCAGAGCTATTAAAAATTTAATTTTAATTTAAAAAAAAAATTCTTTTTTTTTTAACACTGACGAAAAATGATTTCATTCTTTTATTAGAATAAACACAGTGATGGTGTTGATGTAATGATTTCACATCAAGAACATTTCTTTTTGCACGCATGATGCCCTAACGATCACGAGATAGCGTTCTTTTGAGTGAGTGGCTTAACAAAATGCGTAAACTCCAGTCAAGCTAGAACTGGGACAAGAAGATAGAGGGGAGAGGAGGGGGTCCGATTTCGAAAGTCTACCCGGGATCCCACTTGAGGGGAGGGGGCCCAAATGAATATCCTAAAAAAAATTATTACGTTTAATATTATTTCACTGTCATGTAATCTTGCTATTCGCGTGAAGTCAAAAATACCAGACAGCCTTGATCTAGATGATGTTATATTTGCCTTTGTTGCCAAAAAAGCATGACGTGAGAGATTTGTCACTTGTCTCGTCAACAAAACAAGGAAACAACAGTATTAGTCATAAAAAAGATTCTTTTTTTAAATTGTACTTCCATACTGTACCTATTTGAATTTCGACCTACATATTTATTAAGGACATTATCTTATATCATAATGTCGAATGTCAAAATGGAGGGCCCCTAAAAAGGTCAAGCCCCCGGGCATCCAAATCCCTAGCTACGCCACTGTTGTTGTGCGTTTAAAAGCAGACGTATTGAAGTAACACGAAGTCTCCAACAGGCGTAGATTGTTTAGGCAGGCCTACTTCCTATCTGCTCGGCTTTGATACAAATTGTTATCAAAGTGTTTTTGTATTTTGATGCATGGATCGTGACTTTTTGTTTTTATTATCATCGTCATTGTATCATCATAAGTGCAATTACTTTGATTTTTAAAAGACTCTAAACCATAAAAGTTAGGTCGACTATTTCAAAGCTTTTGACTAATTTGTTTTAGCGTGTTATCCATGAATTTTTCAATTCAAACAAAATGTAACATAAGTGTCGCATTTAGCTTTGAAAAAGCCCTAAGCCAGTAATGCCCAAAATACGGCCCGCGGGCCAGATCCGGCCCGCGGGCCAGATCCGGCCCGTGCTGTGCTTCCTTCTGGCCCGCCGAAATGTCGGAATAGAAAATCCCCACTTCCCACCCTAAAAAAAAATGTTGAATGTATTTAACATTAGTGTGTTCATTAAATAGGACTCATAATATAAAATCTACTAAGAAAAGTGAACGGATCTTTACCTTTTTGTAGAACATCATACCATGCTAGCCGACATGTTTGTTTTTATAAAGTGTGGCTGTATTAAAGACCAATAACAACAAAACATATTATAGAACTTAACGCGATTTTCTGAAGCGTACAAAGAAAATTCAAATATATCCCAATAATTCAGTGTAAGTACTAGATCCTCGGATCTCAAATAAAGGAGTTTCAAGTCATTTTCATTACTTTTTTGTATCTTGTCCATCATGTGGCCCGCGACACTAGAGTTGGAAATTAAAATGGCCCGCAGATCGAATTGGGTTGGGCATCACTGCTCTAAGCTATTTGAGATATGGTGCCCTTTATCTAGTTTTATATGTCAGTGCTAAACATTGCTCGGGGGCCCTGAGCTATTTCTTGTATAGGATTATGATTTTAAATTTTAAAAATACACTAAAGCAATACAATATAAAAATGTAAATAATGGATAATGTGGCGAGTTTTTTTTTTTCATTTTTGGTTCGTTAACTTTAGGGTAAGTTCATTTTATTTGGTCCCCCGCTCATTTAAGAAATTGTGTTTAGCAGGCACACTTCGAGGTAGCAATAAGAACAAGCCAAGAATGTATTAAATTATTTAATTAAAAACAAAAGAAGTGCAAAGTGAACTGTGTATATTTTTAATGCTGTATTTTCATCACCGATTGCTTATGGGGGATAAGTGTTTCTTTTTCGCTTCTTTTTTTTTTTGCTTCTGGTTTGATGATAGCTGGACTTGTCTGCGTAATAAGTGCAGAATGGTCTCTCACCTGGTCGACTCTAGTTTTTAGAGGGATTAGGCTGGCTCTTAGCAGTTTACCGTCTCAAGCGAAGGTTTGGAGGATATGCTCTAGGCAGTCGGCATTAGATACCGGGCAGCGGATAGCTGGGAATGGGCAGCGGATACTGTGTAGTAGTGCTTAACACTAGGCAATAGTCTCTGGGCACTGGACGGTGGGCTCTAAGCATTTGCAGTGGGTACTGAGGAAATACCCTATCGCTGACATATGTCAGATCTTCCTCTGGTGGGTGCTCTGTTGCGACCCCACACATAACGATGAGGTGTCTGGCATTGTCTTATGGTCACTATGCGGGATATTAGTCATCCAGATCGGTCAGTCGACTTTGGCTCAAGTTCTAGTCATGCTGAAGATGTAGCAGATCCAGTAGTGGTAGAAGCTACATTTCTAGAGAATGTAACCTTGTGCTACCTATCACATTCAAGCTGAAAAAAGAAAGAAACACTTTGAACCTTCTTCATGACAATAGGTTGGAACTCTCATATGTCATGCAATAAATCTGAGTGTTTGTGTTTGGCATAGAGCTCATTCCATTCAAATAACAATTTGAATCAGATATAGCCTATATGAAAAGGATAAATAATAAAGTTAGGTAATACCTGGTTAGGCTGATTGCAAGAGCATCCAAGTAAAGCACAGGTTTAAACTTTGGAATTAAATATTTCGTAAACTATAATATAAAGCAAAAAAATAGTTGACATACGTTATCTAAGTAAAGCACAGGTTTAAACTTGGGGCTATAACTTAGTAATGGAATACAACATAATAGAAAGGAGATGAAAATGTCTCTAATAAGAAAACGAAACTAGAACATTGACAAACAGAGGGAAGGGAAAGGGAGGGGGGGGGGGGGTAAAAAGTTATTGTTCATCAAACTTCTTGTAAGCCAAACATCAATTCTAGATACAAATTTGATTATGATGACCGAAAAAGCCTTGAACTGGTGCAGTGAATATGACGCATTATTGATGTATATATCATGGGCGTAGCCAGGAGGGTTGGGGGTTCAACCCCTTCCAATGAAATCTCCCCTGCGGGGGGCGGAATTTAGTAACAGATTTTTCCCTTTAGTCTTGTTTATTTTATGTGAGATTTTAATACTAAACCATTACTTGAGTTTAAAACCCCCTACCGGGAGGGTGGGGTGCAGTTAAATCCTCCTCGTCTATAAAAAAAATAATAATGCAAACGACAATCCCCAAATTCCAAGAGCATAGCTAAGGAAGACTTTGATTTTAAAAACCCCTCCGAAATTAACGATAAAACCCCCTCTTCAATATAAGACTATCCATTCATCAGTCACCGGATTCTATGAGCGTAGCCAAGAGGGGTTTGGGTTTTGTGTTTAAAACCCCCTCCAGCGGGGTATGCAGCTAAAAAATACCTTTTCAATATAAAAAAAAAGCAAATGACACACACAAAATTCTATGATCGTAGCCCAAGGGGTTTTGAGTTTAAACCCCCCTTCAGCGGGGTTTGAAGAAAAAAAATACCTCTTCAATATAAAGAAAGCAAATTACTCAAAACTCTATGAGCGTAACCCAAGAGGTTTTGTGTTTAAACCCCCTTTCATCGGCGTTTGAAGAAAAAAATACCTCTTCAATATATATAAAAAAAAGCAAATTACACTTCAAAATGCTATGAGCGTAGCCAAATGGGGCTTTAAGTATACCCCCTTCAGCGGCGATTAATGAGATTTTTTAGTTTAAAACCCCCAACAAATGATTTTGACGATAAAACTTCCCTTTTCGATATAAAGTCTAAAGCAAACTACAGACACCGAATTCATAGAGCGTAGTCAAGAGTGTTTACAAATTTCTACCAGTGGCTGGGCTCCATTAATAAAGTGCAGTGAATAGTCATCTGCCGAAATTAAAAATGACCGAATGTGAATCAACAGAGTCAGGTATAGAGATCGGGTCTCAATCAAGGTAATCCTATGCCGAACTAGGAGTCGACCACTTAGTAAGATTGTGGCAGAGCGTCGCATGAGGTTTGTGGGACATGTTCTCCAACAAAATGAATTACGCATAATAAGAGTTGCGGTGGCATGGAGGCCATTACAAGGAAAGCGCAAACAGGAACATCCAAGTACAACTTGGTGCACACTTTCATGGATATCCTCAGAGCAGGTGGGAAGAAGCTTCAGACATTGCCAGTGACAGATTTTGTGGAAGCAGCTTGCGCCGAACACCGTGGGAGGATCTAAGTAATTAAGAAAGCAGATTAGGTTTTAAAAATAAAACTTTTTAATAGTAGGATAATGCACTGTAGAGACCTCAGAATATGCATTTTGTTGGCTTTCAATACCGGAAATAGTGCTTGGCGGCGGGGCTTGCCACTAAGCTGGCAATGCCAAGGAGACTACAATATTCCATCTAACTCCAGGCAGAATCTATTCTAGATTAAAATAAACGTTCTCCGAGAGAATGAAGGGTCAGAATGTAATAAAGATTAATTATTACACACACACACACGTATATATATATATATATTTATATATGGCGGAGGGGGAATTCCGAAAAATAAAATCCTGGCTACGCCCATGATATATATATATATATATATATATATATATATATATGTATATATTAGGGGCGCACCTGATAGTACTTTTTGATATCCGGCCGGGGATGGATATGACCGGATAGTAAAATTTGATGTTCGGCCGGAGCCGGATACCTAAGTGTCTTGTTAATAGGTTGTGTTGCTGAACATTTTACGAAACTGTTAAATAACATATCTATATTGGTTATATATTGGCTATATTGATTTATTCAAGCTTAACAGTATTTCTAAAAATCTGTATAGCATGAGTTTGACTGTGTGTATGTACGATGCCACCAACTGTAAAGGATGTGTGTAGGAAGGTCAATGTAAATAATGTTAGTATATATTTAACTAGTTACTAATGTAAATCTCATAAGAAAAGTGCAATCTGCCTTTGTATGGTGGTCGGATATATGTGTTCATGAATTTCAGACCAACAACCTAGTCAGATATACCTAGTGAACCTACACATGTAGTCCTAGTGTAGTGTGTATAGTTGTTTGTGTTAACCATCAAGCATTGTTTTTTCCTTGAGCATACGCACGCAATAGAGTTGGGTATCAGTCAAAAAAGATAACACATTGGCATGGTCAGTCAAGCATGTAGATAAATTATACCCGTCCACTAGTTAGAGGTCAAGGGTTGTTTTTTTTTTACACTCCAGCATATTGTTTCTTTGTTAGCTAGATCTAACTGCGGTACTATTATTCAATTTATTTTATGCGATTTTTTTAAATTTACTGTAAGGTTTTCCGTTATTTATGTGTAAAAGTCGTCCTAGCCTGATACACAGTGGCTAAGTACGCATCTTAAGTTAAAAAAAAATAGTAATAAAAAGGAGTTAATTGACTGTCACAAATTATTAAGAATATTATTATCAAATCAAGACACATATTTGCAGGAATAATATTCAAGTTAACACGTTAGAAAAATTATTTAACCGTAATATTTATTGACAGTGTAATATCCTTTGTTAGCACGTTGTGTTTTTTCATTCTGGCTTAAAAAATGGTCAATGATTATCAATAAATTGGGTGTCAAGGACCAAAGAAATAAAATAAAGAGTAGGGTTTTTTTAGCTCTCCATTTAAATATAGCCCTGGTCGTGTCTTCTACAAAATAATTAGTTACTGGCTTACTGGGCTATATCATCTCGCGGTTTGTTTTCTGTGTAGCTAAAGGTCACTCGTTTAGGTGTGTGTGATCTTTAGTCCAGCTTACTAATTGAGATTTATGTTCAAGTAACTCGGCACACTTGAAAAGGTGTGGCCTCTAGCCCAACCACGTGATTAGGATTTTTCTCCAAATAAGCAAATTCTTTGTCCGGATACCCGTGTAGATGTTTGGCTTGAAGTCCAGTTCCCCCCCCCCCAATTAAGATTAACTACTAAGTAAACAAACATATTCCCCTCGTGTGACCTCTAGAGAGTGCTTACGTCCATCGTATCTGACTTGTGGTCACCTGTCAATCAATGAACTCAATGTGATGGACTAAACAAATAAAAGGGGGAGGGAGTTGTTCATCTGGAATTATACCTGGTTACCTTAGAGGTGTGGCTATGGTAGTCCAGCCCCCGTAATAAAGATTAACTACTAAATAAACAAACTCAGTTCCCTCGAAAGATGTGACCTCTAGAGAGTGTCAATACGCTGACATTAAACCTACGTCCATCGCATTTAACTTGTGGTCACCTGCCTATAAAAAAAACTCAATGTGATGGACTAAACAAATAAAAGGGGGTGAGAGTTATTCAACACTACCTCTGGAGATATACCCTCACAGCTAGACAGACATCTGGTCAGCATGACGTAGTCAAGGAATGTAGCATTTTAACATGTTAACTAACCTACTCAAAGGTCAAGACAAATTGAAAAAAAGTGCCAGCCATTGCTGCTCTGTATGTGAAGCGCATTTATGATGTAAAGTTTCATTTCTATTTATATTAAGTTATTAACACGCCTTGTCTTTATAATAAACGATGCTTGGTGCATATTCATAATGGCTCTATTTTTAAGCACATTATTTTGTTTTAATATAAACATTACATTCATACATTCTACAACAGACATTAATGGAACGAGGTCCACTTTATTCATAATAAATAGGTGTTTTTTTTACTATCCGGTTTACTATCCGGTAGTGATATCCGACCGGAGCCGAATAGCACCGGATAGTAAAAAATGCCGGATATTCGGCAGAAGCCGGAGCCATAGCGACAATCCGGTGCACCCCTAAAATATATATATATACATACTGTGGGCATACCTAATATTTGTAGGTGTCCGCGGGCCACGAGTAGTAGCCACCCCTAAAAATAATGAAACAATCATCGCAGGCGTAAACATAGCCGTATGAAGATAAATAAAACGTGACAGACTTGTTTTAATGAATGCGCAAAATAACACAAATATAAACCTACCACTGTTGACCACAAGTTACAGGCGGTTACTAAAAGCAGAAGCAATGACATAGTTTCGCATGTTAAATAAAGAAATACTTCTAACGTATACTTAATTCTTAATTAATTGTTACATAACTGTAAAATAAATGTCGATTCTATGTTAGAATCTCGTTGTTTATTACAATGTATCTATAGTTCAATTTTGCAACAAAGCGGTCTTAAGTAAATTACAATGTTGTTGTTTTTTCTGGATTTCAAACGTGAAAACTTTTCAATAAAAGTTAAAGTATCTTAAATATTTCTAAACATTAATGTATTTTAAAAATCATTTTCACATGACGTCACATATACGCAGATGGTAAGAAATAGCTGAAGTCTTTGTTCAATGACTCAGAGACATTCTTTAAGGTCTTATAGATATTTGAATTTTGACCTTTCAATTTTTTAGTTTCTTTAAGAAATATTTTGCTGCCTTTAGATGTCTTCTCAATCATGGTATATCTTTTTAAATGTCGTCTTTTGGGATGTCATCAAATACGCTAATGGTCTTTGAAACTTAAATCAACAATACTTCGTCAGTTGTTGAAATAAAGAATTTTTGGTTTAACTGCTACATCTTTGATTGCTTCAACAAACATTCTTATTAGAAAAAGACATTAACCAACCAGTCGATGACCGCTAGAATTTCATTAAAAACCATCTTAAAAGCATTATAGAAAATCATATACCAACAAACTACACATTAGACAAAATAAATAAATGCTGGTTTAATAATAGACTAAAGAAGCTTTGTAAACAGAAGGAAAACCTATATAGAAAATTTAAAGAAACTAAGGCAGAAAGAGTTTACAAAAAGTATATAAAAATTAAACACCTAACCCAAAAAGTAAACAGACAGCTGCAGAGTGAATACATAAACAATGTAATATTTAAAGATGGCAACAAAAACATTTGGTCATACATTGGGTCTAAGAAAATGGAAACAACAGGAATAGCGCCATTAAAAGATGAACATAACATAATACATAATGATAATGAAACTAAAGCAAACATCCTAAACAAATACTTTGCATCAGCATTCTCAGCCCCAGGAGACAAAGACATATTACTTAATTTGAACCAAGTAGACAACATAGAAGATATAGTAGTACAAGAAAATGGAATCCAAAAACTATTAGCCAACACCCAAACCAAATAAAGCGTCTGGACCTGATGGTATTTCAGCTAGATTACTCAAAGAACTAAGCAATGAGCTACCCCCAGTGTTCAAAATACTCTTTCAGGCATCGCTTAACCAGGGCAGAGTACCAAAGGACTGGAAAGAAGCTAATGTCACCCCCCTATTTAAAAAAGGAGAAAAATCTAACCCAGGAAACTACAGACCAGTATCACTTACCAGCATCACATGTAAAATCCTAGAACACATAATATGTAGCAACATCATAAACCACTTAGACAAACATAATGTCCTCACCCCATACCAACATGGCTTTAGGAAATATAGATCATGTGAAACACAACTAATAGGACTAATTGATGATTTTTCAAAATGTTTAGATAATAGTGAACAAATAGATGCTATCTTACTAGATTTTTCCAAGGCTTTTGACAAAGTTCACCACCATAGTTTGCTTAAAAAAATAAAATATATCGGCATTAATGGTCCATTACATCAGTGGATTAAAGATTTTCTGATAGGGAGAGAATAAACTGTAATAATAAATGGCTCTAAATCAACACCGATAACAGTAAACTCAGGTGTACCTCAAGGAACAGTCTTAGGTCCACTACTATTTTTAATTTACATAAATGATTTACCAAATTGCATTACTTCAGGAACAAGTCAGATTAATTGCAGACTATTGTCTAATATATAGAACAAAAAACAACAACAAAAGACAAAGAGAATTAGATGAATTACAGAAATGGGAATCAAATTGGAGCATGTCTTTCCACCCAGAAAAATGTCAGTTGTTAAGAGTAACAAAAAAACTATAACAAATTAATTCCACTTATCTTATTCATAGCAAACCAGTAACACAGACTAAAAACGCAACATACCTAGGTGTTATAATAAATGAAAAACTGTCATGGAATCCACATATTGATGAAACTATAAAAAAAAATCAAACAAAGCGTTAGGGTTTATTAAAAGAAATTTCTATAAATCAAATAAGAACATAAAACTAAAATGTTATTTAACCTAGATAGGCCAATAATAGAATATGCATCCTCCGTTTGGGACCCCTCAACTCAAGAAAACATTAAGAAACTGAAACAGACACAAAATAGAGCAGTGAGATTCATAACAAACGAATATTCACATTTGAAAATCACTAAATTTAGAAAGCCTTCAGGACAGAAGACTCAAAAGTAAAGTAGCAATTATACATAAAACACTGAACCATAATCTTCAAATACAAAAGCAAAACTTGATAAAATAAAATACTCTGAAAGACACAAAGATAAAGGCACATTCCTCGTCCCATATGCTAGGACAAATTTGTACAAATGCTTCTTCTTCCCTAGTGCTATTAGAGCATGGAATGGGTTGCCTGAGCTAGCCAGGAAAACCAGTGACTTGGCAGAATTTAAGTCATTGGTTAATATGCATGACTAAATGCATGATGCGTAGGACGTAATCATCTTCTTTTTTCAAGTAACGTCTGTATCATATAAGATAAGTTAAGTGTTAGTAGAAGCTCAGCATTAAAAATTGATTAATGCACATAGAGGCTCGGAGGCTGAGTGATAAAGCGCTTGGCTTACGGACCGGGGTGCTGGTTTGAATCCTGGTGAAGAATGGGTTTTTTTTATTTCAGGATCTTTAGTCACCTCTGAGTCCATCCAGCTCTAGTTGGAGAAAAGTAATAGCGGTTGGTCGTTGTGCTTGCTACATGACACCCTGCATGTTAACCGTTTGCCATAGAAACAGTTGACCTTAACATCATCTGCCCCTTAGATTGCACGGTCTGAAAGGGGAACTTAGTTACTAAATAGTGAGTCCGGCCTTTTGTGATTTCGCTCCTGACATTTTCTTCTTGTTTTTTTTTTCTACTGAATCACAAGTGTTGTTTTTTTAAGAGGAATGAGTTCCCTTTATTTGTATGTCCTAATCCAGAGGAACGAGTTCCCTTTAGTTGTATGTCCCAATCCAGAGGAACGAGTTCCCTTTAGTTGTATGTCCCAATCCAGAGGAACGAGTTCCCTTTAGTTGTATGTCCAAATCCAGAGGAACGAGTTCCCTTTAGTTGTATGTCCCAATCCAGAGGAACGAGTTCCCTTTATTTGTATGTCCCAATCCAGAGGAACGAGTTCCCTTTATTTGTATGTCCCAATCCAGAGGAATTGTCTTGATACGTCTTTGAATATTCCAATTTTAGACTTTATTTCCGCCACCTCTTAAATGAAGTAACAAATTGTTATTGTCTCTTTATTTCACTATGTTATTCTAAAATGTCGAATATAAAAGTCATGTTGATTCAGAAAGTACTTTGTTCATAACTATGAAAGGCAAACCGCTGTGTCTCACTTGTACATCCTTGACTGATGGCGAAAGAAAACAAAAAGCTGAAAAGAATTATTAGACCGGAAAAATCTTATTCAAAAAGATTATTTCTCAGAAAGTTTTTTTCATAAGTGGCATATAAAAAGTTATATTGCAGTGTACCATATTGCTTGTACAATAAAAAAAACACACTTTCTTTTGGAGAATTTGTGAATAATACGAGAATTAAGTTTTAGAGGTTCAGATAAGAAAAAGTATTTTGAAACTTCAAGTTAATCTTGAGAAACTATAACATCTAGATATGCATTGTATAATTACAAAATAACAATACAATTAACATCCCTGTTAGCCTCAAAGATTAGTAACTTTAGGTTCCCCTAGATTCTAGATGACTACGAATGAAAGTATTGACTTAAATGTGGCTGCTATTATTTATAAGAGGCATCGATAAAACAAATCAGTGACAGAGCATCCGTGCATTAATAAACATTTTTTTATGCTAATAAATTAGTGCATAATTCCAAGCAATCTGAATACTCTGAAGTGCTTTACTACACGAAAGTAAGATAACTTGGTGGGAAGCGTGGTCGAGAGGCCAAGTGCGCTTGAACTTGGCTTGGCTTGGCTACCTAGAAGGGGGCTCGAGGTCCGACTCGGGCAGAATTGTGTTTACTGAGCGCCTAAAGGCAGCACGGAAAACCAACTGCTAGATACCCCCTCCTCCCCCCCCCCCCCCACTGGTCCACAAAAGAGATTGGACCAAAAGCGCTCTGAGCATGCTATAAGCATGAAAGTGGCGCTATATAAAAGCTATAATAATAAAATAACTGCTGGACGCTTCTTCGACATAGAATTTGGAAACTGAAAAACGACAAAAGTATCTTTCTTAAATTTAAAAATATTGGGCATTGCACACCATTTCTGAGCATGAGAAAACGTCAGCGAATTGCCTTAAAAATATCTTCATAATTTCTATGCCAATCTCCCTTCACTCAGTGAATTGAACCTCGTGAAAAGCGCCAGGACATTTTCTAGCTGATTTGGCAAATAGAAGAAATTGTAGCTTACAAATGCATATCTAGTATTGTCAACAAATTGATATTTTCTTTGTATCTTAACTTGTTCATGTGACAGAAGATTTGTGAAAAATGCATAATTCCAAAAACATGTGAAGTTGCCTTTGTGTAACCAAGGCTTTCGAGGCGGTGAGTCGCGATGGTTTATATTTGGGGGATTGTGGTTACTATCCATCCTCAAGTAGCTTCATATGGGCCAAAAAGGGACAAATTAGACATATTGGTGACCTAAATGATCACGTACCCATAGAAAATGGCGTAAAGCAGGGCTATGTACTTGCCCCTACTCTGTTCGCTTTCTTTTTTTGGCTTAATTTTGAGTCGAATGAGGCAGCAACTGCACAAAAGCATCTACATCATGTTTCGCTCCGACAGCAATGTTTTTCTTCTTTGGCTCCTACTGTCCTATAACAAAATAAATCAAATGGTCGTTTCAGCGCTTCTCTAAGCCGATGATTGCGCCACACTGAAGATTAGTTTTATGATACGGTAAACGGATTAGCGCACGCTGCCGCTTCTTATGGTTTATCAATAATTCTCGGAAAAACAAAAGACACGCTTCAGAAGTCAACCAATAAAATCTACTCAGCCCCAAAGATCACCGCCAATGGACACCCCTTAACGAGGTGGACTACTTTACATATCTGGGAAATACAGTATCAAATGATGCATCACTTTTAAGGGAAGATAAAAACCTTCTGGCTAGGGCAAGTAGCACTTTTGGGCGTCTTCATGCTAGAGTCTGACGGAATAAATCCATTCATCTGCCTACAGTGTCTACCAAACAGTGGTTCTCTCAACCCTTCCGTGTGTATCTGATACATGTGTAAGACTACTATACAGAAAGCATTAAGGACTTCTTGAACGCCTTCGTCATAGATGCTGGCGCTCAATCATGAACATACGATGGTGAGTCTGACCACAAATAGCGATGTTCTTGTGAATGGACAGTATAGATGAACTGCTCATAGTTCGACAGCTACGCTGGGCAGGGCACGTATCCCGTATAGGGGACGACCGTATGTTAAAGGCATTCTTTTTTGGTGAGATGAAAGGTGGTCGGCGTAACAGAGGTGACCCCGGAAACGTTTTAAAGACCAGCTAAGGCGCAAACTTGCTTTAACTGACATTTAAGAAAGTAGGCCTACCTGGTAGCCGGTGACTTCCGAACGCGGAAGCTGGAGGTTTCTTACAAAGGTCGCGGGATACATATTTTGAGACCAAAAGAAATTCGACTGCCGATGAAAGACAAACGGAGAAAACATAAACTGACTGAATGCATGACGCGTAGGACGTAATCATCTTCTTTTTTTGAAATAACGTCTGTATTATATAAGATAAGATAAACATAAACATTTTTCAACCACTGACGGATAAGGGTTATGTCTCCGTTGGATGTGGCAAAATATGCTGGTCGCAGCTGGGTCTGCGTAGCCACGTGAAAAACTGTACTCCTGACTTGAAGAAAAGTCGTCGTAGGAAATGGAAAAATAGTTTCATACTTTGCCTGAAATCTTTAGGCATTCTATAGAACGCCTAGGTATTGTATAGAATGCAGGATTTCGTACTTTGCCGGTAACACAGACATACATAAATTGTGAAATTGAGAACAGAATTTAATTAGAAAATTCTAAATAATCATTTACTCCGCTTTCCTTTTTTTTAAACTTATTTTTATTTAGCTTAAAAACAAATTAACTAGATCTAGGTATTCTATATCTAGTTCTAGATCTAATATATCTATTTTATAACTCTAGATCTATATAGACTCAGAAGTGTCTAAAATTTGAAGGTGTGGCGGAATAAAAAAAATTGACTTAAGCGGGAAAAAAATCTGGTAATTGATAATACAAACAGGTAGATATATAGAGATATATATCACCAAATTAAAAAGAATTTAGCAAACGCCCCTAACGTCAATACATTTAGCATCGATCTAGAGCTATGTATAGATCTAGATCTATAAGAATCTATTCATCTAGAGTCAAAGTCTAGATGGGGCATGTGACCATTGACCTCTGGGGTGGTAATTTTCTTACGGGATAATGACTCTGGACCAGGGCAGAAGTATCATTTAGTATGTTTTTAGACATTCCTACGATCTAGAGGTTAAATTTGCTTTGCAGTGTGACTGTGTTACTGTTACTGCTACTCAGCTAGGCGGTCTTGCAGTTTCCAGGGTCAGCACAGTCCCTTATTTTCGTTGCATTCACTATTTTCATTAAAAAACTTGGTCCCTGGTGCTGCTTTTCGTTTATGATTAATAAATATCATATGTATCATGCAGATCTACCACCCAAATAATAATCAAATCTACATCCTAGCCCTAGCCCAAATCTCCCTTAGGATGACAAGGTATGTATAAGGGTTCATATCCAAGACCACTGAACGACAATACAGAGAGTAGGCCAATACCACACTACCAGACTGCCATCCTTGAATAGATCTAGATCTATATAGATTTATAGAAGACAAGATAATCTGAATCTAGACCTTAGTAGAGACTCTAAATCTAGACAGACAAACTCTTCTAGACACCAGCTGGCTAAGGAAGAGACCACTGTAGTCGGTAAAAGTTTGACAACACCGATGTACATCAATTTAATCCAGGCTACGATTCCTAATAAAGTAAACATTTGTGCCAATAGAAATCTTATTAATAATGTTTTCATTTATAAATATGTATGAATCTACCACAATAGAACAATTTTAGGCATTGATGATTGTGTGAAATTAGATTTTCAAGAACACTTTTAATTACAGTCTTTAAATCTGGATTTTTTTTTTTTTTGTTTTTTAAAACATTGATTTGTGGTTTGTTTGTTTTTTAGATTTTACAATTTAATGCTTCATATTTGCATGAATATATAAAGGCCTTTAATTGTTTTTCATAAAGCATTATTAATTAGTAAGTCTAATAGTTATGATAGTAACACTAAAAATTAAAATATGATATCTAGATAACTTTCTTTTCATAATACATGTTAGATTTAACTGAGTAATTATCATACTATTGTTTTCCATTTCAGACATACTGTGGGGAGATACTTATTTCTGTCAATCCATATAAACCTTTAGAAATTTGTACATCTCAGGTAATCACGAAGATCTAAGTAAATTCTTCTTTACTTTAATATTTACTTAATAGTTTCTTTGGATAAAAATTAACAATAGATTTTATTCAGTATGCAAAATAAACTAAAAATATGGTATAAAACATATATATATATTATATATTATAATAGATGGGAATTGAACCCATTTTATAAAGATCGGGTTCTGTTCGGTTTGTTAGATTTAAGTTAAAGTTCGGTCCGGTCCAATATTGAGCATATTCGGGTTCAGTTCAGTCAGATCAAAAGTTTGGGTTCGATGTTATGAAATTGGGTATAGCAAAACTAACTACAAATAATAATTTATCAGTTAAAACTTAAAACGCTTGAAGTTAAGACTTAAAATCAATAAAGATAAAAAAATTATGTGCACCTTCTAATTATTGCAACCTCAAACATTAACATTTCTAATTGCTGCAGTCAAAGTGCGCTAAATATCAAATGAAAACAAAATACTAATGATCTTACATAGAATACAGATAATGGTTGCTTAAGCTGTTCAATAATTAGGGGTGCATGTTGTATTAGAGAAATGTAAGCATTTCTAATGTTTCTGGGTTTAGCCTAGCCACTCCACACTGAAAATACATTGGCAGTACTTGTGTCAGGAAAAGCTAACGTTTTAACAATTGAAGCTATCATTGGAATGTTAATAAAAATTATATTTTCAAATTTGCAAGGCATCGCAGTCAGTTAAGAGCAATTCCAAATATTTTTCAAGTGTCTCGTGTCATTGCCATCTGCATTAGGGAAAGGACATTTTGTTTGGATCATTTCGTACCAATCAGTTTTTAAGCTTGGGTTTCGTTTGGTCATAGAAGTTCGAGCTTGGTTTGTTTGGTTTAGATTCGGCTCATAGTAACATCATATAAAAAGTATTAAATAGATAGATTTTTCATGTTTTACTTTTTTACATTTTTCTTGCTAAATATAGTTTTCATTCTCTTTCAGTTTCATTATGAATATCGGTATGGTCAAATCTCAGAAGAGCCTCATCTATTTGCAATATCTGCCAAAGCTTATTCTGCAATCAGGGATTTAAAACATAATCAGGTTTTTAAATATATTTTTCAAGGATCATGACATTTCTATGCATTAGTTAAAAATTGTGTAATAGTCCAAAGTTGGAACAAGAATTGGGAGCACATTTTAGCATTCAACTCTGTATAAATATGAAGTCAGGACTAAGATTAGGTAAAATAATAGTGAAAAAGAAAAAAATTCAAAAAAGGGTCAGCAAGAATTATTGGCTTGAAAAACATAGAAAATGATACCATAAATGTTGTTAAGGGTCAAAAAATGCAAATTTTTTCATTAAAAAAAAAAAGAAATTTTAGATTATTTAAATTTGACACATATCATTCAATTATAATGTTATTATAGTCTAAATATATTCTTAAGTGTTTAAACTACACAAAGAAACTATTTTTGAAAAATTTTTTGGTCACTTTCCTTTTTATTTTGGATATCTGTCCCCCTTTAAATATAATTAAGGGTAACTAATGGGAACTTAGACATTTCAAAGTAAACAAATAATTGTTCAACATCTCATGATATACCCATAGAAAAGTGAATGTTTGCACTATTGATATCTTTGGTTTGCATGCTGATAGGTGTGGTGTTTTTAAAAAATATATGGCGAAGACACATCTGTAAATTTCAAGTTCGTATATAAATGTTAATAATGAATTGAACATTTTAGCTTGTTTTGTGAAATTTTGTTTAGAAGCAAAAGACATTCTGGGGTAAGACACATTTTGAATGAAGCTTAAAATTGTTGACTTTCCATTAGAAATCTTACATGGCTGTGAGTCATACTTTCTTTTAGGCTTTAGAATAGGCTTGTCTATTTATGATATATGCTTTTCTAAAATAGACAAAATGATTTAAATTATCCTTTATCAATGTGTCTATCACAACTAATTTTGGTTTTAGGATCCTTTCCCAATTAAAAAAATAATAATCTCTTCAGATTAGCTTTTTGATCAATGTAATATCTATTTTTTAAAATGTAAATGTAAAATTGAATGTAAGGAGAGCAAAAATTACATTCTTTTAGGGAACCCAGAACTGCAAAAATTATATTCAAAAGTCCTAGAAGTTAAAAGTGGCTACGTATTATTTATTTTTAGTAAGTCCTTTACAAATTTTAACAATATATTGGTCAACAGGTCATTTTAGTCAGTGGTGAATCTGGGGCTGGCAAAACTGAGGCCACAAAATATATAGTGCAGCATTTAATGTCAATTGGTGGTAGTGAATATGACAACCTTCAGGACAAGATAATAAGAGTATGTATTGAATAGATTATTCTGTTTATGCTACTTTTCTTATCAGCAATATTTCCATTTATTTTTTTATGCTTTTACTCAATTATTTCTCATTATATTTTTCTTCTTTTAGATAAACCCTTTACTAGAGGCCTTTGGCAATGCAAAAACCATTCTCAATTCCAATTCCAGCAGATTTGCCAAGTTTCTTTCACTAGCAGTTAATGAACAAGGAAAAATAGAAAGTGGTGAGTATAAGTTTTTATAAATGTGAGATATTAGAAAAAAACAACTTTTAATTAATGTCTAATTGCAAATAACACTTCTCTATGACAATAATCAAAATGGATCTTACAAGGCTTTTTAACAAAAAAAAATATTTTTTTTTAAAATTTATGATAAGGATAAGTTTTACCTCTAATTTACTTTTTGAGAACTTTTGTAGTATGGTCTCTGTGGATTTTTTTTCAATTAATCTTAGTAATAATCTAACTGCTTCTTTAATAATAGGGTTTACAACTCTTTATATTTCTATTCTCTTTGTTCACTTAGATAATTTGTTTGATTTCCATTTAGCTCGGGTTAAAGATTACATGTTAGAAAAATCAAGAGTTGTTCACCACAGTCCAAAGGAGAGAACATTTCATGCTTTCTATGCACTGCTGGTTGGTGCATCTGAGGATTTGTTAGATAGCTTGTATATTAAAAGAAAGGACAAATTCAGGTAGGCCTACTTGTATTGCTCATCATTAAAAATGAGTTCACTACAAAATGAAAGTTACTCTTGAAGAAACTCTATTACTCTGTGGTGTCTTCTAATCTTGAGTAAATATCCTATCTCCAATACTAATAACAGTGAAGAGTTTTGTTATGGTTACTTATGTTATTTATCAGCTAGATAGTTCTTTAAGCTGTTTAATTTTTATTAAAAATGTGCAATGTGTTTCAAATGATTTTTTAAAAATATACTAGTTATACATACTTTTTTATAACAAACTCAATTTTTCGACTTATTATGGAAAAGGTTTGCTTGTCAAATTAAATTTCTGATCTAAAGCTTTAAAAAAATTTGTATATAAATTGCTTTAAAAAATGTACATTGGTTTCAAAACAGTTTTTTTTTTAATATAGACATAATATTGATTTTGTAAAACAATCAGTTCAAAGTTATTTTACCTACATTATAGTATCAAATCTTACACTACATGTTTTATGATTTTGAAAGCTATGATTATTTAAATTTCCTATTCATGTTTTTTTTTTTTTTTCAAATTTAGAATAACAGGAGGCTATTATGAATTAAATGTCAAGGAAAGAGAGACTTATAAAATAATCTATGAGGATCAGCAAGATGTCTTTCATTTGATTAACCTAACAACTGAGGTTTTTTTTTGTTGCTTATTAAGTTTATTAAGGTTTAAACTAAAATAAAAATGTATTATAATTTCTATATTTTTAAGAAAAGTATTAAACTAGATTTATAATTTCTCTATTTTCACTGCCTTATTATATCTGCTGGGTAAGGTAGCTGATTGGTTAAGCTCTTGGCTTCCAAACCTGGGGACCTGGGTTCGAATCTCAGTGAAAACTGATTTTGGTATATTAAGGCGCCCCTGAGTCCACCCAACCCTAATGGGTACCTGACTTTATTTAGGGAAAGTAAAGGCGGTTGGTTGTTTTGCTGGCTACATGACACCCTGCTCGTTAACCATTGACCAAAGAAACAAATGACCTTAACATCATCTGCCCTAAAAATTGCAAGGTCTGAAAGGGGAATTTTACTTTTTTACTTGAATTATATCTGCAATGACATTCTTTTTCTTATTTCAAAATCATTTTATTATTAAGATTTTAAGAAAATATAATTTAATTACTTTTTAAACTAAAATTTTTCAACCGTTTAGCTCATTAGATATGGATTACAATTTTTAAACATAGCATTGCTGTTACAATAAGCATAACACATATAGACTTATAAACTTGAGTCCTTGAATTGTGCTATCTATTTATTTACACTTTAGAATATGGAAAGGTAATTCCTTAATAAGGATTTTAAGTACAGGAAATGGGATAGAATTTTTTTTTATATGAAATCCAAGTCATCGATGGCTATTTTAAACTTTTTTATCTTATAGAATGTATGTAAAAAAATGCAAATTACTGGGAAATATTTTTGTAACATAGGAAATTCAAGATGTGAACAGTATCTTGGCTGCTATTTTACATCTTGGTAATGTTGAATTTGAGGATAGTGACAATGACAGTGTGATAATTAAAAATGAATCTGTTGTTCAACAAGGTAACTTAATTATCAGTTATTAATATTTTAAATTGGTTAAGTGCTTATAAAAGTATACTTCATAGTTTTTGACTTAATTGGCATAGCTAGAGGTTTGTTAAAAAAACATTACATTTTATTTACATATGATTTTAAGAATAATTAAGGTATAATTTTAATTGGAACAGCTGCTTTTTTGCTTCATCTGGATGTTGAAAAACTGACGAGAGTTTTAATTGAACGCAGGGGAAGGCTTGGTAAAGGTAGGTCACTTTAAAATATTTCAGATAAATTAACTTTAGCCATATTGGTTTTTAACACATGGCATCTTTTTAGTTAACAACTCAAGTTTTCTTAGTAAGAAAAAAAGCATTTCTCTATTTGTTAATTAGTATATTCAGATAAGTTTTAATACTCCAAGCAATCAGTGTAAACTAATTGATTTGTAGCTAAAATTATGCCATACTTAACATCATTAAAAATAATACACTTTTGGGAATAAAGTTTTAGTGCACTAATTAGTTTGGAATTAGATTGCACGCTTTGACATGTTTTGTTATTTATGCATTCACTGATTACTTACACTTTATAGATTCTATAAGTCTTAGTGAGTATTTTTTTAAATATACTAAATATTTATTTTTTTTTGCACCAAATATTTTCTTTTGTTATTAAAATTTGTGTATGTTGATTTAATACATTTCTTTGTGTTCATATAATTACTAACTAAAATATTCTTTCAACTTTGTGGCTTTGGTATAAAAAGATACTCTGTCTATTCAGCTTAAATGAAATCATTATCTCCTTGCATTACCAAAACTATATTTGGACAAGTATATAAACATTTTCCTTCTAATTATTTACACCAACATTGCAATCATTTACCTGAATTAGGTTGAGAGAGATTCAAGTACTATTCAAAAACATGCTTTTATTTGTAATGTCTATACTTCATATTTCTTTCTTCTTGTAATCACATGATATCTGGGAACATTTCTTACCTTAGTCTAAATCTGATGATAGTCTAAATCTGATGATAGTCTAAATCTGATAATGTGTCAGCCATTAGAATATTGCTACATTACATTCTGTTACTGAACTTTTTTCTTCACTTGTATTGCTTTGGACAGTATATATGGAGAAATTCAAACCAGCAATTTTTAATAGTACATTGTATAACATTTGCAACATACTTAAAACTTTATGTCATGAAAGATTGGCACTCTTTATATGCTTTTTTTTACTAACACTTTGTACAGACAGGCAAGTAACATTCCCTGTTTCTTTCAACCAAACTGATAAAGGAAGTAGCCTTTTAAGCACTCCAAGCAGAGGTAACACTATTACACTAACTCAATGATATGTGAAAGTACTAGTTTGAAATGCATTAATTAGTTTATACATTTATTAACAGGGGTGTGGTTGCTGAGTGGTTAAGCACTTGACTTCTGAACCAAGGGGTCTTGGGTTTAAAACTAATTGAGGACTAGGATGTTGAGTTAGAGTCCACCTAAAACTAGTGGGGGATTTGACTCCATAGACATCTTTGAGTTTATAGGAAATGAGAAATCTTTGACTAGGAAGGAAGAGCTAGCTCTCTCTCTCTCTCTCTCTCTCTCTCTATATATATATATATATATATATATATATATATATATATATATATAGTGGGTAGCTGACATTAGTTGTGGAAAGTATGGAAGGTCTGTTGTTCTTATTAATCACAGGCTCTGAATGGGGTAACTACTTTACTTTTTAAAAGACTTTTTTAACAACAATCTTGGTGTTGCTTTTGAAAATATGAAGCCTCTTGGGTTTACTTTATTTTTATACTGGATAATAACTACTAACAATGCACACTTCAGGTGCTTAATTCATTTAACTCTCTATAAATTACATATTGAAGTTCAGTTAGGAGATATAAATTAACATATTTAAAAAAACAACAACAGCTTTTTCTTTTTAATAGATATTTTAATATATTTAAAATTATTTTCTTGTATTTATATATGATGAATATGCACCAAGTTTTGAAATGCACATTTTATTTATCATACTTTCACATTTTAAAACTTTTAATACAGATATATATAATTAAATACTCAGAAGATTTTATAAAGATAAAGGCACCTTTCTTATACCATATGGTAGGACAAAGTCCTACAAGTGCTTCTTCTTCCCTTGTGCCATTAGTTGCCTGAGTAACCAAGGAAACTTAAGCAGAGTTAAAGCAGTATGCATGACTAGGTTGTCACATGAAATGTGTAGGAAAGAATTATCTTCTCTTTTGAAGTAAAGTCTGTAATTAATAAGATAAGAAGATACACTACATTACCAGAAATATAAAAAAAAATCAGTTTACTGGTTAGCTTGTTAGCCAATGTAACATAGTAAAGTTGTAAAACAAAAATTCTCCTAGGGGGAATATACCTAAGTCAAAGAGATTTTGGCAGCAGCTCACAGAGGTCTTCAGATGATGATTCTGATTCAGGTAAAAGGATATTACCTATTAAACCAACCCAACCAGTTAACCTTCAACATTGAACCATGTCAACCTTGCTTATACAAATACATAGTTTGGTTTTTATTTGAAAAGTGTTACTTTATTTCTTTTATAGATTTTCCCTCATTTCAATGTAATTTATTTCAGGTTTATTGTTGTTATCTTTTCTTTTTAAAATCTTTTTTTTTAATCAGGGTAATAAGATTATTTTCAATTTGGTTTTTACCTGGTTTAATTATTTTTTTCAGGAGTTTTTTTTTTTTTTTGTGTAATTTTGTCTGTTATTGTATTAATATTTAATACACTTCCATAACACTTAAGTTTTAATACATTAATTAGGTGCAAAGATATATTGTTCAAAGACACATGTACAAAAATTTACATTTCATTAATATTAAAAGCTTTGAGAAAAAAAAGTACTAACATTTAACCTTTTTTTTCACTAAATTTATATTTTAATAATATTTTTTTATCTATTAATTTGTTCTTTTGTTCCCTTCATTAAATTACCATTTAATTTCTTTGACACCCTTTTAGCTTATGTCAATCCTGCGTTTCTTTTTCTCATTATATTTTTAAATGACTGTGTTATCTTGCCATAGTCTTATTATTTTTTTAAAAGTAGAAAGCAAAATTAAATAAAGAATTGCCTTAGTTATAAACACAACAAAGATAAAACTGATATTTAAAGTGAACAAAAACTTAAGTTTGTTTTTAAAAAATAAAACATGTGCAAAAGTTGACTAAACCATAGTTTAAATAAAAGATCTGTAATGATTTTATTGAATGCTTAATCACTCATTTAAATTTTTTCATGTTCATTAGATAAAAAAACGACAACACAACATTTTATAACATTATTTTTGTAATAATTATGTATTCATTTAGTTATGTTTTTTCTATGAATGCTTTTCCTATGGTCTGTTTGAAAACTCAGGCCGAAATTAGATCAAGAAATCATTTTGTTGCTGTTAGAGTCTTATTTATTCTTTATTCATAATATACATAATTAATCATTAACTCAAAACAGACATAAAATTATGTTTTAAGTAATTGTCATTTCCAAAAGTTATTTAGATAAGTGGTTCAGAATTCTTTTTTTTTTTTTTTTTTTTTCTAATTCACGTATAGCAAATAAACATAAGCCTTGAAAATATTTTATTTAGTCACTTTTTTTTTAAACCATAAAGGAAGGCGAAAAGTTAAAAAATAAATATTTAATTTAGTAACAGGGAGGAGGGAAAGGTACAATTATTTAGCCACTGTTTTATCTTTTTAACAGTTTAGGTATGGGGAAAGGTGTAAAAAGTATAATATTTAGCCACAATTACTTTTTTTTTCTAATTTTAGGGCAGGGGAAAATAAAAAAAAATATTGATGTTTCATTTTTATTCGACTTTTAAGTTACAAAGTTAAAGAAAATATCATTTCTAATATTTTATCAATAAAATACTCTTAATTAGTTTTCATGGTATCATGTGTTTTATATAATATATATATATATATATATATATATGATTCATATCCTGCATTTGGTAGTAATTGATCAAATACTCTAAGCTAATTTATATTTAGGTTTATAGATTAAATCATGTTCATGGAAATTGCAACATTTTAAGAAGTTAATTCATAGCTTTTTTTTTTTTCAAGCTCAGCTGCCTTATCCTTTTTGTATTCCAAAATTTTTAATTTGTTCTCACCATAAAAAGTATATATTTTCTAAATTTGTTTTTTTACACAAATCTCAAATGTCATTTTACTGTTCATCTGTTCAAAGAACAACTAATTAGAGAGTATAATGTACTAAAGTTGTAACACTTGATCGATCTACGTACTATATACATGTTGTTGAATAATATTCCTTTTATTTATTTTTGATTTATATTCTCTACATATTTTAACATAGCTAGCAGGAAATCAATATATCACATTTCCATAATAAATAATTAAGCTTGACATCAGTTCACTGTCTAGAGTAAATTCACATTAACATGTTTTAACCTGTCTTCTAGGGGAGATAATTGAGCTGTCCAAAAACAAGAAACAAGCAGATGATGAAAGAGATGCCATTGCCAAAGTGTTGTATGAAAGAATGTTTGGATGGCTGGTCAGAAAAGTCAATGACTCTCTAAAGGCTAATAAATTGAGGTACAATATTGTTTGGGAAGTGGTTATTGAGTTGCGAAGCTTTTGAAGACCGAAACTTTTAGCATGAATTTGAAGACATTCCATATTTTAAATAAATCTAATAGACATTAGGGGCATTTTAGCTGAGTGGTTAAGCACTTGGCTTCTGATCCTAGGGTTCAAATCTCAGTGAAGACAGGGATTTAGAATTTCTGGATTTTTAGGGTGCCTGTTAGTTCATTGAACTCTGATGGGTACCTGACATTAGTTGAATGGAAGCCCTTTGTTTATTAGATTTTATTCCTCATTTTGTACTGTCTAAAGTGGGGAATAATTTAATCATTGGAATGTGTCTAGGGCATTAAATGATTATTGGTGCCCAGTTCTCTGAACTTTAAAAGAGCTGGTCAACTATCGGATGTCCTAAATATAATTAACTCTCTTAACTAGTATTTGTATTCAATCTTTAGTTTATATTCTAAGTCTTTCACCTTGACTTTGAGCATCTAATGTTTAGGAGATACATCAAAGTAAAAAGTATTCATAATTTTTATCCACAAAATCTAATTTTTTAATTTTATTTTTTTGGGGGGGCGGGAGTACATTTTGCTTTTTGGTTACATCCTTTTACAAAAACATCTTTACTACTTAATAATATTTGTAGAAAATCTAGGTTTGAAGTTTTGCAACAATTCTCCTTTTTCTGTCAACTCAGAAATCTGCCAAGTATTGGAATACTTGATATCTGTGGTTTTGAGAACTTAGAAACTAACAGTTTTGAACAACTTTGTATAAACATTGTCAATGAGCAACTGCAGGTATTTGTTTGTGGATATTTCTATGTATGGTAGAAAATTTTCTTTGAGTTTAATTCTATTTTTGACTGTAACATAACCCTTAGTTTCTTGAATACTTATTAATTGTCATACATAGTAAACTGAATAAAAATTAAGTCGTCATCTATAGCCTTGTTATTATTGTATCTATCTATCTGCCTGCCTGCCTATCTATCTATCTATCGCTGCTAATGTAGCAATTTTGTTACAGCTTTTGCCACACATTCAAAAAACCAAAAGATTTATGCACAATTTAAGGTGGGTTGAAAATAAAAATGTGGCACGGAACTCAGGAAAACTTTGCGTTTGCATGTGAAACCAAAGAAAATCACAAAGAAATTAGTTCTGGACACTTGTAAGTGCCCCATTTTTAATTTAGAAAATAGTCGCTTTAATAGTATTGACAACCACAGCAGACATCAAATAATGAGACACACCTAACGTAAATCAATATTGTATGCAAATATAAACAGTCAAGCAGTGGTAATTAGTCACAGAATATAGGTATGTCCTTTTCTAACAAATCGTTACTGCAAAAAGTTATCATAATAATCTTGTTTTGAATCATAACGAGGCATTAAATTGCGGGAATATACTCGTGCACGAATAAAACCATCTCTGGCCTCAAAACCATAAACAGCTTTTGAGGCATCTGTAACCAGTTTTATGCAACGTTCCACTCCTTGAGTGTGGTTCTTGTAATTCAAAGTGAGTGGCTCATTGCTGAATTTAGCAATATCATCATCTGTCAGCTTCATCGTGAGTGGTAACTCCTGGATATCGTCCCAGTTAATCAGATCAACGTAGTTTGTTGCATCATAGTTAATCGGCGGAACTTTAAACAGACGTATTGCAGCTGTAGATGCCTGGAGTCTTTGCTGGAGTATAATATCAACTGCTCTTGAGCGAATACTTTTGTCTGAATCAGCCAGCATAGCAATAAGAATATTTTCGGAGTGAGCAAAATATGCACTGCGACTAATGTAGGGCTTGACAATAGCAGCAGTTTCACTGGAAAGTTCTTTGAGAAGTTGAGTTGCATGATAGACATGTCTTGCGCCATATGTGCACGAGGGATTGTGCTTTATGTTGAACCAGTTTGCAGCATAGTTAGTTACAATGAAATGTGTGATGATGCAAAGGTTAGCAGAAGGATTGTCTGTAGCAACATACAGGCGGCAAACCCTGTTGGCAAAAGTAAGCCATCGTTAGTGATTTAGGGGACCAGGCTTTCTAGCTGATAAATTTTCAGAAACAATGCCAGTTCTAATGGCTGTTACAATATCATATAAATTGTTGCTTGGAAGTCTATATTTGCCATAAACATTTTGCGAGAGTTTCTTTGATCATATAAAAACAACAGTTCATCTGGTGGAACTTTCAAATTTCTAGGACAGTTACAAGATATGCTTACTTGTTTTGTAGAATTGTCATAAGACATACTGCACTTACATGCAGCTATATCAAACAATGAGTCCAAAGTGGCCAGAAAGGTAGACTGACGTGCTGAACTTGATTTAGAACGAGACAGTTCTGAACCTGTTGAAATCATTGTTTCCACACGTTTGATTACAGATCGGTAGTGCATCGTTGGAATGGAAGCTTTGTTCCACAGACTGATAACAGCATCTGATACAGCTCTGTATTTGTCTTTGTTGGAATCATTCTTTCTTTTTTTCATATGCAAGAAATGCTGCGCAACTTGACAATTTGTTGGCAGTACATTGTGAGGAAGTTCACCGGCATCGCCAAATACTGAGTGCCGTGTTACGCTTGTTGTAGCCATTAAGTTACAAAACATTCAATTTATTGTTCTAAATAAATAACCTGCAATAGAAATAAACAACAGGCATACAAATTAAAAGCATAATATAGTTACTAAATCTTAAAATTAAGCAAGTAATAATAGAATGCATCAAGCTGAAAATGATGGTTAACGCAATTTTCAAATTTAAAAATGGGGCACTTCCTGTAATACAAAAACAATTTAAAATTTTGTCCATTATTTCAGAGGTCATTTGTCAAATAAATACGGAGTTCCGTAATGATATTCCAATATTTTCTCTTTTTCAACCCACCCTAAATTTAATTTTGCACATATATTTGTATTTATAAAAAAAAAGATTAAAGTTACTGTAAGTTATTGCTATCAGAAGTAAACTATTTATTAGAAAACTTTATCTTTAGTTTCTGATGTTGTTTTTAAAAAAATTCACTTTTAGGTTATATTGTGTACTAAATTGTGCTCTGTTTGTTGCAGAACTTTATGAACAAGAAAGTCATTGAGGAGGAGAGACAACTGTATCTAGATGAACATGTAGAGATCAGTGATATAGATATCTCTGGAATCAACAATGATGCAATATTGAACATGTTCATGGAGGTGAGGACATCTTAATTTTTTTAATTAATATGTTTCTTTTGTAAAACTAATATCTATAAAGAAGCACTACATTCCCTCCCCTGCAGAATGAAACAAAAGGAGTTCTACAATAAAAATAAAGAGTGATTATACTCAATACTTTGGCAGTAATAGAAAAATAGAAAAATATTCTCGTGTGTATGAATAAAGTTGTTTTGTTTTTTTCAACGTTTGAAACTTTCTCATTTAAAGAGAAATGGCATTCTGGCAATGATTGATGAAGACTCTCGACTAGATTTTTCTGATGACAACAAACTGGTAACAAAGCTGAAGAAAATGTTTGACAAAGATCGTCATTTTGAGCCATCAGCTAACAATACTCCAGAATTTGGTATTGTGCACTTTGCTGGCAAGGTATGTGTACAGAGAACCCCCTAATCTTTTATTAAAGAGAAACATTAAGAAAGAGCAATAGATTTTAAAATGATAAAATCAACTCTTAAATTGATTTTTATCTTATCTTATATATTAAAGACGTTATTTCAAAAAAGAAGATAATTATGTCCAACGCATTTGAGGCGTCAATCTAGTCATGGATGTCATGGTTTTTCTGATGGATTCAGGCAACCCATTCTATTCTCTAATGGCATTAGGAAAGATGGAGCACTTGTACAAATGTGTTCTAGTGTATTGAACAATAAATGTGTCTCTACCGAGCTGTAGCATGTTACCTTTACCAATGAAAAAAATTAAAAGACACAAAAAGTCTTTTATCCCCTTAGTTAATAATTAATGAAATGAAAGATTACTTCTCGTTGTCCAATTCTGAAATATTTTACTGTGATTATTGATATATGAACGTAGAGTTTATGAATGAGTTGTGTAGTTTATGCATTTTTTTAAAATAAAAATTGAATTCTAGCTGTTTAGTAATGTTAAATTATTTTGTAAAACATAATAATTATAATTATAATTAATACAGGAGCTAAGTTTTTCAAAGGGAAATTTCTCTTCATTTAAAAACCAAAAAAAAAATTAAAGTTTTTAAAAAGGTTATTAATGTGTCTAAATTTATTCCAGGTGTACTATAGTGCTGTGTCCTTCATTCAAAAGAATAGAGACACATTGAGTGACGATACCCTAGAGTGTCTTAAGTCAAGTGAGAATACACTCATTCAAGATCTGTTTACAGTCCAAGAAAGCTACACTGGCTCTATTTCTATGTAATTAGTGTAATTAATATAATTGTAATATATTTTGTACATCTTTTGGGGCAGAGTTATTTTACAAGAGTTCTTTACCTATGAAAATTATTGTATTTAAAAAACAAAGTTTAAAGGAAAGAGATTGCCATTATTTCACCAACCATCAGGGGAAAAGTACCAAAATTCTGTATTTTTAAATATTGTTTTTGAAAGCTCAATTTATGAATTTAAGGAAAAAAGTATTCATTGTACTGGGTATTATTGAGCACAATTGCCTTGGATTTGACATATTACTTACATGGTTAATTTGTTTAAAATTTATATAAATATCTTTTTTAAGAGCAAGCCTATTAAATAGTTTAACCTTTTATATAATTCTCAGGTCACAGTTTAACTTTAGAGGATCTCGAAAACCAAATTCCAAGCAGCGGCATGTGATTACGGACACTAATTTATCTCAAAGCATAAATCAGTCAAGAAAAACAACTCTTAATCAAAGGTGAGATATTTATATATGATTGGTTCTATTTCTTTAAAACAAAAAAAAAGACATTAAAAGTATTGTTTAGGAATATATATAAAGACCTATATATATATTTTTTTTTATTATTTTCTAACCTGTTTTTGTTAAAAGATTTGGTGACAGGCCTCCTGGTATAAGATCTTTAGATATGGCTAAACGTAACACACACGTCAAATTTTTTAAGGTAAATCATTCAGTCATATAATAAATACTTAAACATATATTTATAGAACCATTAAAGAGGTGATACATATCTACTTTACTATTCAAACATATTTTTTAACACTTGATACTCATTGAAATCCAATAGCAGAATGTTTTCAATTGATTTCTACCTTAAAAAGAAACAACTGTCAGATGTTTAAAAACAACACTTTGAAAGTGCAACACCATTTGACTGGAATTAATTATTGAATAAATAATTTTTTAAAATACTATTGCAGATAAATGTTTATACCAGTTTAGAAAATAGTATTGAAATAATTAGATGGATTTGAATCATGTTTTGTTTTGTTTTTAGCATTCATTACAAGATTTGATTGATGCTATGAAACAAGCAGATCCATATTTTGTCAGGTACTTTTTTATTTGCATCAATATATAGTATAGACTTATATAATTTAATTAATAAATAAATATATATGAATATATATATTGTAAGTATCAGTTGTTGTTTCTTTTATTACAGATATATTTATTTTTTTTAATTTTGTGTAAATCTTTTTTGTTTTGTTGTTGCTTTGATGATAGATGCATCAAACCAAATGATAAGCAGAAACCAAAAGAATTCATAGATGAACAGGTCAAAGTTCAGCTACAATACAATGGTGTTAAAGAAGCTGCCAGAATTAAAACTTTTGGATTTGGTTATCCTGTTAGAAGGTCTATCACTGATTTTGAACAACAGTGAGTATTCTATATTATAACTTTATATATTCATGATACTCAGATAATGTTACTAGTTCAGTAATAAGTTAGGTTAAAAACACTATTAATGGGTTTATGTAATTAAAAGAAAAAGATGATTGACTTATGTGTGTTGCAAATGAACAGCACTAATTCTTTCTTTGCAATTTTTTTTTTTGTAAATGAGAAATAGAAATGTTAGAATTGAAAAATTATTAAAATCAACTTCTTAAAAATTATTTTTTTATTGGCTATCTTATTCTCTATTAATTAAAGAATTTTCTTAAGAACTTGCAGTATTTATTTATTTATTTTTTTAGAAGTATTTAGTAATTCTGCAGGTTCAATAATTGATTAGTTTATGACAGTGGTAGCGTCATGATAGAACCAAACCTTGAAAGTAAGGATAAGAAGGTTTGATCCTGTTGTGTGATATGACCTCTTAATAAAAACAAACTTTTTAAAAATTATTATTAATTTTCTTTTTTTAATTACTAGATTCAAGGATCTTGTGACTAATCCCACCAAAGATCAACTAGTTGAGGACATTTTAGAAACAGTTCAAGCTGATGCCTCATCTTTCAACATTGGGAAAACTCAGGTACATTTTTTTATTTCTGTATTGAATATTTTCACTTAGTTTGGTTCACAGAAAAGATAAATCTTAAATGAATAGATTGTTGTTGTTTGTGTGGCTGTATTAAGTAGATATCTATATTAAGTATCTATCAAGTGCAATATCTTCTTAACAATTTCGGTTAGGTTTAGGATCCAGTTTTAAGATCTAAATAATAGTTAATGTAAAAACTGTTGCTTCTGTTTCTATCCATTTACTTCTCTATGTTACATAGATTTGTACCTCAAAGAAAAAGTTTTAGACATATATGAAATTCTTGCTATTTATAGCAGTCTCAGCCTTTTTTATCAAAATGTAACATGGGCAAATAAGATCCACCATTTCAATCATATAGCTTTTGATGTAGATTATATAATTTTTTACTCAAATAAAGTTTGAACTATTTATTCTAAACAAATAGTATCCATTCTTCATTTTTATTAATTGTTTACTTATATTTATTTTTAAATATTATGATTTGCTACCTCTTCATTTGGTATGCATTTCATGATAATCCACAGTTCAAACCATTATTTCAACTCCTGTAATCTTGTAGGAAGCTATTGCTAGGATGTAAACATATTTCCAAAGAGGTCTGCATCTTATAGAAATAAGCAAATACTTTGGCATTTACAAAACAATAATATGTTAACATTTGTTTTGTTTTTGTCAGATCTTCATGAAAGAAAATGTGAAGAAAGCTTTAGAAGACTCGTTACATTTATTAAGAAGGCAGCAGGAAATTGAGAGGCTGAAAAAGTTAGAAATGGAAAGATTAGAAAAGGAAAGACAAGAACAACTTCAAAAGATGGAGAAAGAACGCCTATTGAAAGAACATAGGGATAAAATGGCAAAAGAATTTATGCGTTTCTCTCAAGACAATGTGGATGGACGTGTGAGATATAAACGTTTTTCTTTTTAAAAGATATACATCTTTTTAAATTGTGATTTTCAATTGTGATTTAGAATTTGAGGTTATTAAATTTCATCCTAGAATCAGTCTATTACATCCTAAACAACCTACAAGTCTCATAGACTTCTTTAAGCAATGTAACCAATAGTACATCTAATGTAGATAAATACATATTTACTTTATTTTCCCTACAGCATTTGGACACTATAACAGAAGTTCAAACACCAGCATCAAATGTCAGTGATGGTGACTATAATATGTCAAAACATTCAAGCTCTAGTAGAGAGTAAGAACAAAATCATGACTCGAGTATTCTGTTTGTTTTTCTTATTACTTAATTAACATAAAGTTGTGGTTTTTTTCAATCGCTTTTTCAAAATGTGTAGTAGTTTAATTGACATGTAAATTATGATTTTAATAAATAAAGTGTATTAAATTTTCTAAAAAAAAAATTTTATTGATAGCATTAAAGGCTTTTTTTTTTCATCTTTGATCTTGTATGCCTTCTATTGCTACTTAACCATGAAAGATTATTTGTTTCTCTATGAACATTTTCTCTTTTCTTTTGTAATCCTTTCTTCACGTTGTTTCAGTTCAACTTCATTTCATTTCTTTTGTTTCTCTTTGCTCTTGTCCTTGGGAAATTTTTGTCTTGTGAAATTGTATTTTTTGCTTAAAAGGTTTGTCTATATTTTTTCTGATCTTATGTACTAATTGTTTGTTCATGATTTTTTTTCAAGTACCCAAGAGGATGAAGATGAGGATTCTGATGACAGCAGTAATCAGACATTTGAGAAAATGACAGTTGACTCTGAAAAAAAGTCAGATAAAAAGTATGCTTTAGTTGTCTTCATCTTTGTTTTAGTGGTCTTCATGTATGTTTCAGTAGAAGACCTAGACACATGATAGCTGTGAAGACTACATCATTGCTCTCTCTATGTATGTCTCTGTTAGGCCTTGGGACATCTCACAAGAGCTGACTGAAGAAGAAGAGAAGAATGATGTTCATGAACAGCCTGTTTTGATGGTCCTCAAGTTTATTGTTTACATCTTACTTCTAGTTCTGATCTTTGCTGCCTTGACTTGTCAAAAGGTATAACTCTATTTATCTTTACACCTACATTTCTAGACATAGTGCATTTATCTTCTCATTTCAGACCTTATTTATTTTTCCTTTACAGATAAGCCTGATGATAGCAATAAAAAACATGACAGTTGACAACAAAGATGCAAGACAGGTTGTTTTTTATTATCATTTATTAGCACTTTGTTTTTTTAAATATTTTTAAAAAAGTTATTGAAAAGTAATGTTAGTAAGATAAAGAGCTCTGGCATTTAAGTAGTAATTTATTTTTTTATATGAGACTAACTTAAAAGTAAATGTTGCCAAAAATACATCTGTTGTGTAACTTTTTGTATGTTAGCAAAAATCTTGTCATGAAATATGTACTTCTTGTCTTTGTTTTCTTACAAATTTTTATTTATATTTGAAGAAATTTTCCAAACTGTATTTGGTATTTGCAATGTGTATACCCAACATACTTTGGTGGATCATCACTGTACTAAAATTATGCTTTGGGAATTACAAGTCTCCTTCTGTTTGGACATGGATATGGGTTTGTATTTATGGTTACTATTGTTTTTTTACATTTTTTTATAAGCAGTGCTCTGTCAATAGCCAAAAGTACTATATTAATGTTTATGACAAAGACTACAGTAATGTGCTCTAAAATATCATCGTTTTTTATTATTATTAAACAGGTGACTCTTATGGAAAGTCTTCACTCTGTAGGTCTTTGTTTGCTAGTATTTCGAGTTCTGAAATATGTGGATCCTATCAGGGGACTTATGTTGTTGTCTGGAGTTGCTATCATTCCCTCCATCTTGAAGTTTAGTATGTCTGAAGGGGATTTTCAAGCCTCCCGCAACACATGCGTTGAGTGTGAAAGTAGCAGTCCACAAAGAAAGGCAGTCAGGATACTGTTTGATTTTGTAGCTATGGGTTTTCAGTTGTCTGTTATTCCTCTGAGCATCTCTTTGGATTTTTTGTTTACAGGTAAATCAAATTTAGCATTAAGTTTTTAAATATGACTCAGTTTATTGAGCAATAAGATATGCTTTTTATGACCTCACTCCTATTTCCAAATTGTGTGAGTCTCTTAAATGTAAGCAAACATTGATCTGTATAACATGTTGAATTCAGTAGAAAACCCTGCAGATTGGGTTACAACAAAATGAAATAAAAAGCAATGCAAACATTGATCCTTCAAACAAAATATGGCATAGAAATTAAAAAGAGAGCAGTCATTTGCTTGAAGATTATAAATAGATTTTTAAACATTTCCTTAAAGTGGCTGTTGCATTGCCTCAATTCACTATTTATATTCAAATATTAGTTTCAAACATTATTTGATACAAAAGTAGAAAATGAGCATTAAAATAAATATTGCAGTGAAAGAGAGAGTGTAAAGAAACAGTACAAATACTTAACTATATCTGTTCATTTTTGGATATAATATTCATTGAATGAATCAAAATGTTATTAGTTTATAATTGTCTACTTTCATTGTATTCAGATGGCATCAACAATCACCCAGCAAGAGTTATAGAGATAGTATTTGCTCTTCTTTTGGTTTCTTGTGGTCACTGGGAGAACTTTGTAGATGGGCGTTTCTTTTGTGAGCTAAAAAATAGAAACTGGTTTAAAAATGCAGTTTTAAAAATGAGATTTGAGCTTCAAAAAGGCAGACACTTTCCACATTTGGTTGCTCTCTTATTTAAAATTGGCCTAACAATTTGGCTGGTAAGTTTATTTTTTAACTTCTTTTAGATCTATATTTAAATTTGTGTATAAATTATAAAGTAAAAAGTTGCTTTTTTTTTTTTTATTTTACTTTTCAAATGCAAACTATTTTTTAAAAGATAATTTTTTAAACTATTGCCTCAAGATTTATTTATGATTTGTGCGTAATGTGCCTTTTTTGTTTCTTTCCAGGGTTATCAACTAACTGAACTTGATTATATAGATACTTTCCAGCATATGCATTCCAAATTCCCTATTTTAGATGTATCTGCTGTCATCACTTTATGTATTTCACGTAAGTAATACTGTGCAATGTGTGCTACTTCATAGTCTGCATTCAAAGAAATCAGCAACATAGAAATACAACTGAATTTTGTAAAGCTTTTGCTTACATTGTTTGTTCTTTGAGAAACATGAGAAAAATCTTTTTTTTTTTAATATGAAAATAAATATTTTAATTTAAATCATTTTTACTAATGAAAAAAAACAGCTTAACGTGAAATTAAGATATTTTAAAATATCTTAACTGACAAAAAAAAGGTTAACAATGTGAATTTTCTTTTTTGAAATGATAAAAACATCTGATTATTAAATAGTTGAATACTGCAAGTAAATGTTAAATTTGCAAACTAGTGATTTATTCTTCTAATAAAATATATTAGCACTTAATTATTTAGTTTTCTATATTCATACTTTAAGATAAAAAAAAAACATGTTTTAAGAACCAGAAAGAAAGAAACATGCCTACGATAAAAAAACATAATTTAAAGTACAAAAAAGAAAGATACTTAAAGACCCAATAAGCAACCTTTTCTAAGATCCAATAAGCAACCTAATATAAGACCCAATAAGCAACCTTATCTAAAATCCAATAAGCAACCTAATTTAAGATCCAATAATCAACCTAATTTAACATCCAATAAGCAACTTATCTAACCTAATTTAAGATACAGTAAGCAACCTAATCTAACATCCAATAAGCAATCTACTTTAATATCCAATAAACAACCTAATTTAACATCCAATAAGCAACCTAATTTAATATCCAAGAAGAAACCCTCCAAAAAAGAAAAATACTTTTATTGTTCTTTTCAATTCTTCCCCAGCATTTGTGGCATTCTACTTGTCATTTGGTGCCTGCATGTTTCAGATGCAGATACCTTCACTCACTATCCCTTTGACATTTGCCACCCCTGCAGCCATAGGTGTATTTGCTCTTAACAACCAATACAATTTTCTGGCTTCTGTTTCAAGTATAATAATGGTAGATCCTCCAGCAAGTTCTCCTATGCCTCTCACCATGTCATCATTAATCACAGTAGCCAAATGGTGGCACATATTGTTTGGGATTGGCTGGTGGTTTTCTCTTCTCATCCTAACTAGATATATTTGGAGACCTCAGAAAGATAGAACAGCTAACATGGAAAGGTCTGTAGCATTTTCATTAGTCTTTGATTCACAGTCTTATATGCTAATGTATACAATTTTATTGTTAGATATTTGTGATAAAAAAACATTTTATAATTTATTTTTTTACAAACAACTTAACACTTGAAAGTTAACTTTTTCAATTTAGGCTGTAAAATTTTTAATATGTCCTTATCTCATGTAAGGATAAAATACTTCTTTGTCCAATGTAAGGATAAAATACTTCTTTGTCCAGTATTTGACAAGGGAGTAGACCTAGAGTTGGCGAGTGAAATCAGCTTTCTTTGGGGTTCAAAAATCAAAATAATTCTTCTGACACCACAACTTTTTTTCTCTTTTAACCTTTTTGTATTTACTATATGAATGGCTTTCATATAGCACAACTTACATCCTTAACCATGTTCAGAGCTCTATGGTCCAATCTCTTTTATGGACCAGTGTGGGGGAGGGAGTATCTGGGTGGTTTCTGTGCTGCAAACGCAACTCTGCTTGAGTCAGAATTCAAACTTGAGCCCCCTTTATACCTAGCCAAGTGGTCTTTGCCACACATCCCATTATAGATCTAAAATTATGAATTAATAATTGGATTTTGTCCTGATCAAGAACTATTTCAAAAACTGTTTTAAATAGAAAAATATTTTTAATGACATGCTTTAACTTTAAGCTTATTGTTTAGGCAGACCCTTTTATGCTGAATTACATCTCTGAAAATCTCATGTTTCAGACTATTTTTAAACCCATCTTATTGTGGAATACTAACAACAGAGAATATTATGTTAAATCGCAAACGTCATCCAATGAAGGTTGAAGAAATCATAAAAATGGATGATGAGGGGGAAGTTATTGGCAAATTCTACAAGGCAAGTATTTTTGTTTATAAACATTATTTTTATGTTTATATAATTGATATTAATTAATAGAAAAGTGGCATTTATTAACTTTTTTTTTTCATCATTATATGGAATAATTCCTTAATATTGCTTTATTCAGTTTTTTTTTTTTAATTTTATTTAGCTTAACTCTTTGATTTCAGAATTATTTTCCTCATTTAGAAATGGAATTCATCCTCAAAAATTAATAATTATAAAACAAAAGTTAATTTAATATTAAAATATGAAAAATTAATATAAAACTAAGCAACTGTGGAAAGGCTTCAGGATCTAGATCTAGACTAGATGTAGGACAATATTTATGATCCAAATTGAAAAAAAATATTTTCTCTAATCATAGCTATCCATATTGTCAAAAAACTTTATATATATATATATATATATATATATAACACATTTAAAACACATAAACACATACAATGAAAATCTTAAGCTAGTTGTCCATTTCGTCATTACTGTTGGAAAAATGAAACCTGACCATTTAATTACTTTTAAAACATGAATATCACTATAACCGTCTTAAAAAACAATAGGATATTGTCTAAAAAAAATTTTTAAAATCTTTTTATATTTGCTTAAGATGTGTTGTTTTTTTAATCTAAATTACACGGTTATGATTTCTTTGTATATCTTAGCTAAAAGGTTTTAAAAGAAAGAAGACATCAGATGAGGATTTTGAAGAAGATGAAATAGGCAGTGATGTTGAGGACAGTCGACAAGCTAGTGATGAGACTATGGAGACTGGCATATCTAATGATAGCTTTAGAGGTCCAGCACAGGCAGACAGATCCCCAGATGTACCTTTGTTGTATGCATGTGCCACAATGTGGCATGAGACTAGGCAGGAGATGATTCAGCTCTTGAAATCTTTGCACAGGTCATCTAGAAATATTTGTGTACTTATTTTATTTCAACTATAATTACCTTACCTGTTCATTTTTCATAGAATAGCTCATCCATTGTTGCAGTAAACCATATCTTAAAATAAGTACAGGCTTAATGAGATAACCTCTCCATAGATTGCTATTATCACAAAATTTATAGATAAATTGTACTTTAGACATTGGAACTAAACATTGAACAGTCTCTACTAATTTCAATCCCCTTTATTGCTTTTATGGTGAAATTGTTTTTATAAACTATTTTCTATTTGATTTGAAATTGTGTAAATTAAAAAAAAAGTGTCCTAATTTTTATTTTAGTATTTCAAGCATTATTACAATTTATAATGTAATTGACACCATTCCTCAAAGAATATTGTTGAATTTATAATTGTAATTACATAAATCCTTTTTAAAAAAATATTTGACAAGTTTTGAAAACTTTCCTCAAGAAATAATGAATTGGAATTACATAAATCATTAGAAAAGAAAAAAATTTAAAACCTTAAGCTCCATACAAGGGTCAGTCCAGAACATTTTTTATTTGAATTTGAGAAAAATGCTTTTATAAATAATATGAAAAGATTGTATATTAGCATAGCATCTTCGTAGGTCTTTGTACATCAAGAATGAGATGAACAAGGATGCCTTTTGGCTCCGACACTACTGGGCACTTTCTTTTTTTGTTTCCAATGCTTTTAAATGGCTAGATGATGTAGTGTAAATCCATAGATTAAAAGCTTTTTAACTTTCTCAACTTAAAGCCAAAAATTAAAGCAACAGCAAATCCTGTTTCGGTAATGGCTGTTTGCTCATGATCTCCCCCAAGCAGGGCTGCAAAGGAATTTTAAGTTCAGTGGCCACTGCATCACAAAACTTAAAGCTTACAATCATTCTCATCAAGACCTAAATTTTTGCAAAGGATGTTACAGAAAAAAATGAGAAATACATTGGAAATCAAACCCTTAAAGTACTTCAAGTATTGACTTACCTGTCAACTGAAATGCTGTTTTACAATTTCAGTTGTTGTGAGTACTTTACTTTCTGGCAGTGAGAGCTGGTCAATATATATGTCAAGCTCATAGACTGAATCAATTCCATATGCTTTGCCTTCTATGCATCATGTGTATCTCCTGGAAAGAAAATATATCTTCTAATCAGAAAGTCTTGAAATTGGCAAATTCACATCATATACACAGTATCTATGCATTATGTTGGCTCAGACTTGTCATTAACATGCCAGATTAAAGAATTCTTAAAGACTTAGGACTGCAGCTTCATAGAAAGTATGTGGGAGGAAGTAGCCCAAGATAAGACAATAAGATTGCATACTGTAAAGTTTGCTGTTCCAGAATTGACTGCCCTGGTTCAAGGCACAGAAACCAACAATTGATCTGGTTGCATCCATTTTCTCTCAAGATATTTATTTCTTTACGTAATTTTATATATGTTCTTGAAATTCATTTCTCTATTATAAAACTGCTTAACTCACGGATTCTTAGATAAAGGGGTTGGTTGGTTGTCAATCTATAGTCATAATAGATTTTTTAAAATATAATTTATAATCATCATATATATATATTTAAATTTTCTCAGATCCTTTGAAACAAATCAGGTACTTTCTCCCTGAGAATCTGAAGGGGGGGGGGGGGGGTCAGCTGTCTAAACTAGCCTTCCCCTTCCTTTAGATTTGTATTTCCATTTTGGATTATAGCTCTAAAATTTGCCAAGTCTGTGAACAATTAATTTTTTTGTTCAGGCTGGATAGAGATCAGTACATCAGAAAACTAGCCAATGAAAAGGTTGGAGGCAATGATCCAGACTTTTATAACTTTGAGGGTATGTTTAGAATTAATCATTGTGTATCTTAAAAAAGATATATTCAGTAGGGATGCACCGGATAGTCACTATGGTAGAATATTCAGCAATTTTTCACTATTTCGCGATATTCGACTTCTGCTGAATATCATTGCTGAATAGTTAGCTGGATAGTAAAAACTAGTAGTACCTATATTTGTATCAATATTGTTAAGCCCCTCTGCTTTTTCAGATAAGTCAAACGGAAGTAACACTGAAATACAGAAACAACGCAGGCAAAAAGCCAACAATATAAGGGTAGTCAACGCTGATAAAAGATGTTGAAGAAGAAGTTTAATACTTTATGAAGGAAATGTCATCAAACTAAATCTCAATGCCAACGTTCATAAATTGAACATGATTCAATAATGTCAGTTCTGAAATACATTAACATTTATGTTTCAAATAAAAGAAAGTGCTTTTAAAACTATGAACATGCACCAAACATCTTTTAGTACAAAGACAAGACGTGGTAATCTAAATAGACATAAAACTTTAAATAATAAATTCGCATTACATACATAGCAGCAATGGCTGACACATTATAATTTTTTTTTTGACCTTTGAGTGGTCTAGTTAACATGTAATATTCCTTAACTCTGTCACCTCTGTCTAGATGTGCTGGTATATCTCCAGAGGCAGAGATGAACAACCCTCACATTCTATTGTTTGTTTACTTCATAACATTGAGTTCATTGATAGATGGTTGACCACATTAAGCCGAGATGTCAACATGTTGACACTGTCTAGAGGTCCCACCTTATGAGGGGACTGAGTTTGTTTATTTGGAGAAGAATCTTTATTAGGGGGCTGGACTTCAAGCCACATCTCTACACGTGTAACAAGGGCAGAGATGAACAACTCCCATCCCCTTTTATTTGTTTAGTCCATCACATTGAGTTCATTGATAGACAAGTCAAACACGATGGACATAGGTAAAATTCTAGAGGTCACGTGAGGGAACTGAGTTTGTTTACTTGGTAGTGAATCTTAATTAGGGGCTGGACTTCAAGCCACACCTATATAGGGGTAACCGCACAATGAGTTTGCTTAATCACAATCATGTGGCTGGACTACAGGCCACACCTCTTCACGAATGCCTAGTTTGCTTACTTGCTTAATCACAATCATGTGGCTGGACTACAGGCCACACCTCTTCACGAATGCCTAGTTTGCTTACTTGGATATAAATCTCAATTTTGCCTTATATTAAAACCTTTAGAAAGAAAGCTAATTTCATTGTTCAATTCTATTGACTTAATATATAAAGGAAACTTAAAATTTTTAAATCGCAGAAAATAAGTTGATCTAAAGCACCATAATTAAATCTAGCAAACAAAGAAAAAATTTGCTGGAACCTTAAGAAACACTTGACCTCTGTAATTAGTGTACGGATATAATTTATCTAAATGCTTGACTGACCATGCCAATGTGTTATCTTTTTTGCCTGACCACTCAACACTATTGCGTATGCCCAAGGAAAAAAAACAATGCGTGATGGTCAACACCATTAACTATACACACTACAATAGGACTAGATGTGTAGACCCACAACCTCTATCTGACCAGGTTGTTAAAATCAGTCAAACACAGTCTGTTTATGTTTTTTTGGTAGGCCGAGGGTGTTGATGAGTTTTTTTTCTTCTATAGTTGGCTTTCCTAATACTCTTAGTTCTATACAATTGTAGATCTAAACATAGATATCAATAATAGGCATACAGACTACAATTAAATCTATGCTTCAGCACCATCTAAGGTTCAAACTATAAATAGGTATTATTGATGTTCCCACTGTTAATAAAATATCGTTTGCCACAAATATATTAATCTGAAATAATAAATATTGACCTACAACGCTTCAGATTCCAACTATAATCAAACAACTACTATCAGTATTAAGCCCTTGAAGCTAGAACCAGAACCAGTCCTTGGACTTAAATTACAAGCCTTGTGATCAGTTGTAGGTCTGAAATTCTTGAATACATACTACCACCCACTTTACAAGCCAGATTGCACATTACTTTTGAGAGATTTACATTAGTAACTAGTTAAATATACACTTACATATCTTACATTGACTCTTCCCCACACACACTTTACAGTTGTTGGCCTCGTACATAAACACACTCATGCTACACAGATTAGTTAATTAGGCCTATCTGTTTATAAATACTGTTAAGCATTAATTTATCAATCAGTAACAGAGTTTACAGCAATAAGGTATATAAAAGGACAAAAAAATTAACACGAATATAGATATGTTATTTAACAGTTTTGCAAAATGTTCAACAACACAAGCTATTTTCAAAAATTTAGGTACCGGTATTCAGCTTCGAACGAATATCATATTTTACTTTTCGGCAATATTTGGCTTCGGCCGAATATCAAAAAGTACTATCCTGTGCACCCCTAATATTCAGTATCTCTCTCTCTCTAAGTGAGAAGGTAATAATGTAATGGTATTGCAGACCCAGCTGTACCCTTTTTAGAGCTGAGAATAGAGATTTAGCATCATGTTCTCTTTACAGAGTCTATGCAATTATAAGCAAGGCTCTCATTATTGTGTTCCTATTTTTTAAAATTAAAACGAAGTTCACATTTTTAAAAATATTAATCTAAGTAGGTGATTTACTGTCATCTTATAAGCATTTATCCAATGATTTATCGTACTTAAAAATAAAAGGAAATTTTTTAGAAATTTGTAAAATATGCACCTTTGAAAATAAACTTTCCAAAAATAAAATGAGAGCTTTATGTGGATATCTTGTACTATTCGGGATATTTTTATATGTAATAATATTATTTTTTTTTATAATTCTCTGTTTTTTCTTTAATGTAAGGCACTTTTTGATTTCAGCTCACATATTTTTTGATGATGCCATGGAGCTGGATGACTTTGATAGGAGAGTTCCCAACCGTTGGGTCAAAGATCTAGTTAAAAGCATGGATGTTGCATGCAGGTCAGTAAATACTTAACTAAAGAGCTCCACAAAAATACATTTTTAACAAATTTCAGTTGATTCATTTTTAGTGTTCCCTGAAAGGGGAAAAGACGCCATTAGTTTTGTGTGGAATGTCTGTCCGTCCTGTTTAGATCTTGTAAACTAGAAAAGATAGTGAAAATAGTGAAAAATCTGACATCATAATATTTTAGACCATTCAAAGTTTAGATGTAAAGGCTACTTATTTCTTTTCTGAAAGCAAAAAATCTAATTTCTTAAAATCACTTATGCAAGTAGTTTTTTCATTAAAATATACCACTTTTACAACTATTCACTATTAATAGTAACAAACACTGGAGGTTCTTTAGTAGGGGAGATGACTATTTACCATATTTGTAACACATTTACGCAAATGGTCTTAGATTTTTGTAAAAAAATATTTTTTTACATTTGTATTGCTAAGTTATAGAATTCTGTCGTACTAACTATTACATTTACACAAAAAATGTTTACTTTTTTTTAAGAGAATAAATCTATTTAGTATGAATATTAGTTGGAAATAATTTTAAAAGAACAATTAATAAGTAGTTTTTCATATTATTGCCTTAACTGCAGTGCTGCTCCACAGCTACAGAACACCTATCTAAAGGAAAAATTATTATTATTTTTTTTTATGGATATGTTTTTTTCTTGAGGATTTGAATAAGAGATTGACCTTTTACAAAACAATTAGATCAATTAGATATTCATTATAAGACCTCAGTTAGGCAAGGGTTAACATCAAACTTTCACTTTTACCTATTCCTTGGTCTGCTGGACCGTTGAGGCACCTCACAAAATCTGCCAACCTTCTTTCTCCTTTCCTCTTTGCATTTGTCTTTGATAGAGTTTCATTCTGATGTTCTTTTTTTATGAAAATATTGAAACCTGCCTATTTACCTGCCTGGGTGGACCAATTCCGGGGCCGATTTTGAGTTTATGTTTACACACAAACTTTCTTTGTAACCTTGTTACTATGTAGGCTCTACATTAGTTGTTCAAAATTATTTCTAATGGAAAATAATACCATAATGTTAAACAATACCTAAATAAAATTTAACAACTTTGTTTTCTTCAACACTGTAGATTTATTTAATTATGCTTGATCCTTGTGAATTGATTAAGTGATGTTGATTAATATCTGGTCTCATAATAAAATTTTTTTTAATGTGTCAGGGCTATTATTGAAATGAAAATATTTTTTTTTTTGAAAGTACTGATAGAGAAAATTTGCATTACATAAAAAAAAAAACAAATACTGTAACTCTTGCTCTAGACTATTTGCTTTACATTTCTAGCTCTGTTCATGGAAAACCTATTAAAGTTCACCCCCCCATGAAAATACCTACACCCTATGGTGGACAGCTTATATGGCAGATGCCAGGAGAAAATCTTCTTTTTGTTCATATGAAAGATGTATCTAAGATAAGAAACAGAAAGAGGTGGTCACAGGTTAGTACAAAGGGAAAATCATTTAGTCATACATTTTATTTGATGTTTTTATTATATATAACTGACATCTTGTGTTTAACCCTCTTAAGACTGAGCCTTTTAGCATGTCTTGGGCCAAAAAGACAGAGCATTTTTTCCAAACTAAGCACTTCTCTTACAACACAATTCCTAACATATCTAATTACTTTACATACACAAAACTATATATCTTATCTTATCTTATATAATACAGACGTTACATCAAAAAAGAAGATGATTACGTCCTACGCTCTAGCTATATATATATATATATATATTCTTACGAATCTTACTATCCAGGCTCTCTGCTAAGTTCACCATACACCACCAACGTAAACAACTTGACAACTCAGGGCTCCAGAGTAACGTAACCCTTTAATAGTTGAATAAATAACAGCCAATACTGTACAATTGGCAACACGTACACTGTACAAATATCTCTCCGATAACACCGTACCAACTCTTGCGCTGGCCTCTCCGTCTCGTTCCGGGCTTGTACTGGGTTCAACAGTTCAGGACTGACTTCACACACTGGGCTCGTTGTGTCGGACTCGATCACAGACCAAGATCAAGACGCCAGTCGTCTCAACTGTACTTTACAGTACTCTGCACTGAACTGGCGTAATGCTCCGTACAGAACCACACCGTTGAACAATGCTGTAGTCGACCGTGTTCTGAACCTCTGCCATGAACCCTCTCTCGTGAACCGTCTTGACTGGACACCTTCGCTCTTTATATAGGGTCCCTAATGGCCTTCTAGAACCGGACGGAACATCGCTCAACGTTTCTAGCTTCGTCACATGACTACATCTCTTGTGACGCTCCTGAGCTCTGTTCACGACGGCGATCCTTCCTGAACCTTCATGTTGACACTCGTCTCGGCTGATCGTCGTAGCTCGTCACGGTTGACCGCTCGTCTAGCGCTGGCCTGGGCGATTTGCGTCGGCTGACTACACACACACCACTACCCCCATCTGTGCCACCACCAGGTTTATAACAATATATATATATATTATTGAAGAGATATGATTGAACTAATACAATCTAATATCATCCATTTTAAATATTAACATTTATTAAAATAAGGTATAAGCTTATTCTTATTTGCATAATTTATGTGCATACATTTCCCAAAAATTAAAAAAAAAACAGAATAGAATTAAAAAGGTAAGAGTTTTTAAAGAAGTTTAAGGCCTGAATAAGCCCTAATACTTGTGTTTTTGGAAACAAAGCACATGGAGACCTTTCTGACTATTCTATCAAATTATTTTACTACTTTTCTCACCACCACCCCAGGTACCATGGAAACAAACACCTTCATTTTGGCCACATCCTGAAATTTATAATGCAGAAATTTTCAATAGTAATTATGAAATTTTTAGAAAAGATAGGGCTGATAATCATGGAGGAGTTCTTTTAGCAATAAAAAACACTCTTATAGCAGAAGAAATTACCTTACCTAACTCAAAAAATATAGAATCTACATTTTGTAAAATTAATACCACCTCAACATCCCATATAATAGGCAGCATTTACAGACCACCAAATTCTAGTCTAGAATACATGCAGGAACTATGTAATCAGATTACTACACTAAAAGAGACAAATAAAAATGCAGTTTTTTGGATTATGGGTGACTTCAACCTACCTGATATAAATTGGAAAACACTAACCATAGATAAACACCAAAACCTTAAGGACATAAATGAGCTTTTCATAGAAACTTTACACAATCTAAGTTTAGATCAAATCATTAAAAAGCCAACTAGATTAAACAACACATTAGATCTCTTCTTAACCAACAGACCGGATTTGTAGTTGATTATGATATTATCCCTGGTCTATCAGACCATGAGATCATAAAAATACACAGTCAGATAAAAGCAGTAGCCAATACAAAACGCAAAAGAAAAATCTTACTCTGGAATAAATGTAACCTAACACAATTACACCAAGCTGAATTAAACTTTCAACAAACATTCTTATTAGAAAAAGACATTAACCAACCAGTCGATGACCTCTGGAATTTCATTAAAAACCATCTTAAAAGCATTATAGAAAATCATATACCAACTAAATACACATCAAACAAAATAAATAAATGCTGGTTTAATAATAGACTAAAGAAGCTTTGTAAACAGAAGGAAAACCTATATAGAAAATTTAAAGAAACCAAGGCAGAAAGAGTTTATAAAAAGTATATAAAAATTAAACACCTAACCCAAAAAGTAAACAAACAGCTGCAGAGTGAATACATAAACAATGTAATATCTAAAGATAACAACAAAAACCTATGGTCATACATTAAGTCTAAGAAAATGGAAACAACAGGCATAGCGCCATTAAAAGATGAACATAACATAATACATAATGATAATGAAACTAAAGCAAACATCCTAAACAAATACTTTGCATCAGCATTCTCAGCCCCAGGAGACAAAGACATATTTCTTAATTTGAACCAAGTTGACAACATAGAAGATTTAGTAGTACAAGAAAATGGAATTCAAAAACTACTAGCCAACACCAAACCAAATAAAGCGTCTGTACCTGATGGTATTCCAGCTAGATTACTCAAAGAACTAAGCAATGAGCTGGCCCCAGTGTTCAAAATACTCTTTCAGGCATCGCTTAACCAGGGCAGAGTACCAAAGGACTGGAAAGAAGCTAATGTCACCACCTATTTAAAAAAGGTGAAAAATCTGATCCAGGAAACTACAGACCAGTATCACTTACCAGCATTACATGTAAAATACTAGAACACATAATATGTAGCAACATCATAAACCACTTAGACAAACATAATGTCCTCACCCCATACCAACATGGCTTTAGGAAATATAGATCATGTGAAACACAACTAATAGGACTAATTGATGATTTTTCAAAATGTTTAGATAATAGTGAACAAATAGATGCTATCTTACTAGATTTTTCCAAAGCTTTTGACAAAGTTCACCACCATAGTTTGCTTAAAAAATTAAAATATTTCGGCATTAATGTTCCACTGCATCAGTGGATTAAAGATTTTCTGATAGGGAGAGAACAAACTGTAATAATAAATGGCTCTAAATCAACACCAATAACAGTAAACTCAGGTGTACCTCAAGGAAGAGTCTTGGGTCCACTACTATTTTTAATTTACATAAATGATTTACCAAATTGCATTAGTTCAGGAACAAAAGTCAGATTATTTGCAGACGATTGCATAATATATAGAACAATAAAAACAAAACAAGACACATTTTACAAAGAGAATTAGATGAATTACAGAAATGGGAATCAAATTGGAGCATGTCTTTCCACCCAGAAAATGTCAGTTGTTAAGAGTAACAAAAAAACTAAAACAAATTAATTCCACTTATCTTATTCATGGCAAACCAGTAACACAGACTAAAAATGCAAAATACCTAGGTGTTATAATAAATGAAAAACTGTCATGGAATCCACATATTGATGAAACTATAAAAAAAATCAAACAAAGCATTAGGGTTTATTAAAAGAAATTTCTATAAATCAAATAAGAACATAAAACTAAAATGTTATTTAACCTTGGTTAGGCCAATAATAGAATATGCATCCACCGTGTGGGACCCTTCAACTCAAGAAAACATTAAGAAACTGGAACAAACACAAAATAGAGCAGTGAGATTCATAACAAACAAATATTCACATTTGACTAGGGTAACACCATTAGTAAAATCACTAAATTTAGAAAGCCTTCAGGACAGAAGACTCAAAAGTAAAGTAGCAATTATACATAAAACACTGAACCATAATCTTCAAATACAAAAACAAAATTTAATAAAATACTCTGAAAGACACAAAAATAAAGGCACATTCCTCGTCCCATATGCTAGGACAAATTTGTACAAATACTCCTTCTTCCCTAGTGCTATTAGAGCATGGAATGGGTTGCCTGAGCTAGCCAGAAAAACCAGTGGCTTGGCAGAATTTAAGTCATTGGTTAATATGCATGACTAAATGCATGACGCTTAGGACGTAATCATCTTCTTTTTTGAAGTAACGTCTGTATTATATAAGATAAGAAGATAAGTGACAGACACCCATTTATGACCCAGGGATCTTTTGTGCTGTTTGTTGATCAGAAAGTTGGCTCATATTATTAGTATCCCTGACAATCATTAGAACTAAATTGATAGTAAAAAGAACATAAAATAATCAATGGGGTGCTAATCCCTTGGTACTCAAATAGGTATTCTCTATCCAACTCCTCACCCTTACCTTTAAACCATGTTACCATTGAATAGACATCTAGATCTAGATCTAGTAGTAGTGTAAACTTGTTTGTTTGTTTGTTTTGTTTTACTTGTTTCGGATGTTCCTTCAGAGTTGAAGATAATTACTTCCTAGTCCAAACCTCCCGCAGGACAATGGGGGATGGGAGCGGGCAGAGTTTGAACTCGGGACCATCGATAAATCTGAACGACAATCCAGCGCGCAAACTGCACGACCAGGCAGCCATCCTTAGATCTTAGATCTAAAGCTTTCCTCAATACTGCTTTGATTTTTATTAAGGCTATCAGAGTAAATAAAATCAGAATCACTGAGTTTGCTTTCATCAATATCACCTGATGACATGTTAACATTTTCACCTGTCACTAGCAAACTTCAAAAATCATTACAAACAAATTATCGTATAAAACAGCACAGGAAGCTACCATTACAGACTACTAATGTGTAAAAATAGAAAGAACTACTCTGATTGGCTGATACAAGCACTGGCAAGCCAATTTTGTGGTTGGAATCATCACATCTGATAGATCAGCCGTTTCATCTGTTTTGCCAAATAGCAGGTCTTAAGAAGGTTCAAATGAAAGAATCTAGCTTCTTGTCCCATTCATTCCACTAGAATTTGTTTCTCCACAACTAACAAAATGTTGATCAGATAACTTAGAACACCTTTTTATCATTTCTATAGTATGAATTCCTTAAGTTTTGTTTACATAGTAAACTGGCACATAAGGTTTCAGTTTTCCAGTGCTGTAGGATTAGGTTAACAATTGTAGATTACTATGGTTACAGTATGTAATATCAACATACTTTGATTAATGCTCGTCAATATACTCTTTGTGTAACTTTGAATTAATAGGTCATGTACATGTACTATCTCCTTGGTTACCGCCATATCATGAGTTGTAAGAAGGACTTATTGGAGAAAATGAAAAACATTGATGCTGGACGTGGTGGATTTGGTCTGAATATTCATGAAATTAATTATTTGCTTGGGGAACAAGCAGCTGCAAGGGTAAGAAATTTAATTAAAGCACATTAGAAACTTGAATCTCATGAGAGAGAAACTGTTTAGCTCCTTATTTGGTTAAATTTAATATCATCAAGCTGATCACAAAAATGAATGCAAACATTATTAACTCATGTTGTTATCTGGTCATTGCCTTCCCTGACTATGTATCTTAACTGTTGAAAGGTTACCACTATCTAATTCATTCGTGTTGTTCCTCAGTCTCACAACACATTTTTATTGGCTTTGGATGGAGATACAGATTTTACACCTGGAGCCGTCAAAATTCTACTTGACCGCATGAAAGATGACAATGTTGGAGCTGCTTGTGGTAGAATTCATCCAATAGGCAACGGTGATTCAGCCTTTTGTTTTTTTAGTTGCTATTCTTGCAGTATTTATTTTATGAAAAAAAATTACTATATTCTTGCTAAAGATAGCTGCATTATTTACTTTAATTATCATATAATCTTATAATATTGTAAAATAACACTAACTGATTTATGTATGAAGAGATCTCTTACACTAGCAAAGGGATTCACATACATTTTGTATAAAGGTTCTTTTTAAACCATATTTTCGTTCTTTTTCCCAAAGTTAACTACTTTTATATTTGCCTTACTTAGCCTAATATCATCAAAATAATGTATCTAGGTCTATTTCTTTGGGATTTTGTTTAAAAAGAGAGAGAGCAAGGCACTGTGTTTTCTCTACATTCTATAAACAATTACAATTTAAAAAAATAAATTGACACTTTTATTTTATGGGGCATAGTGATTTAATCAATGTAGTGTGGGGAATGGGGCATTCAACTGGGGCCTTCTGAGAAAGCATATTCCCCTCTAGGCCTGAAACTGATGGCCTAAAGAAATGTATGCTGTGTATAATACTGTACATTTGCTTTACTTCCTGTGTGATTAAAAGATGCAAAAAGAAGAAAAAAAAAAGGTTAAACTAACCAAGAGTGTAATATCTATATCTAGAATTATAATGGGGGTTGCTCTAAATCAGATCATAAATGAAAGTCTCCTGTTAGAGAAATGAAGATATGCAGGTTGAAAACAACAACTGGGGGCTCCAGAGAGAAGGAAAGAGAATAACATAGGGCTGTTTAGTTAATTGTAACAGATACAATAATTCACCAGTTATAAGGGTATGTTTGTATGTGGCCTGATTATTGGCAGCTGAAAAAAGGTGTGGGGGTATTCTGGCTATAATAAATACTATCAAGCCTGGAAATATAAGAAAGTTTTCTAGATTTTTCTTTTTATTATTTTTAATTAGGTCCTATGATTTGGTACCAGAAATTTGAATATGCTATTGGTCACTGGCTTCAAAAAGCTGCAGAGCACGTGTTTGGATGTGTTCTTTGTAGCCCTGGTTGCTTCAGGTAAATAGTTTTACTTTTGTAGTTACTAGCTGTTTATTAGTTTAGAAAATGTATGTGCTCCAAAAATCTAATTTAATGCTATATGGATTATATGGTGTTGCTTTTTTATCTGTAAAAAATTGTGAAGGCCTCAAAATGCTTTCAAAAGCATCTTTTTTTTTATCATGTCTTAGATTATAAGATGCATACTGCTAGTATAAAATGGAAATGTCCATTAATTAAAATATAGCATTCTAGAATATACTATTGCTGTTTTTTTTTTTAAATAGCATCCAAAAAAAAAGGGTTTCTAGGGCTCTATAAAACTTGAAGAAGCGGTAAAAGACTTGAAGGTTTAATATTTGACATTACAAACCATTTCTCAGTTCTTTTACCTACATATATCTATTCTGTTATAGTACTTAAAGAAGATAATGTAGTTGTTTATATTCTGTTATAGTACTTAAAGAAGATAATGTAGTTGTTTATATTCTGTTATAGTACTTAAAGAAGATAATGTAGTTGTTTATATTCTGTTATAGTACTTAAAGAAGATAATGTAGTTGTTTATCCCCTTCATACATGATGTCAGAAATTTATTTTTAAAATTGTTGCAGTTAGGTTCTGATGTATGGAGTGTTTAGCAAACATTTTGTCCATTTGTACACCACTATATAGCAATTCGCTGAAGGGAACTTAATAAAACATAGTTACATAAAGACAAATTCTAAAACAATTAAAATAATAAGAAAGTATATTATTTTTTATTTACAGTTTATTTTATTCTAAAAATCTGTTATTTCTTACTGGAACTACATAGAAAATAGCATTTTGATTTGATCATTTCATTATTATATGTTGTGTTAAAACTATTTAAAGTTTAAGGTATCATTTTATCATCATCATCATATAGATTTCATTGTTTCAATGTAGGCCTATGCAATGTACTATTATAAGATTAATGTAGTCAAGGATAAAATTATTATTATTAAAGTTTTCATTTCTCAAATGTGCATTAGAAAAGGAATAAATAAAGTTTCTTGGATTGTGAGCTTCCATCAATGCAGCAATGATTTTGTGTTTCTGTTCATAGCACAGATATCTCATTGTTTAGAATTTATTAGGATTCTGAATAAAGCCACAGATTCTCACATAATCTCAAAGTACAATATCCTTGGGATACATTTTATGCTTTTAATAAGATTATCTTTTAAATATACAGTTTGTTTAGAGCTGGAGCTTTAATGGATACAAATGTCATGAAGAAATACACTACAGAACCAACAGAACCATCTCATCATTTACAGTATGATCAAGGTAGACTGTCATGTCTTAACTTAATCATGTCTAACTAGTACATCAAAGAAAAAATGTAGTTTTTAGAATGACAAGTAGGCCTCTATTCTGAATCAAAAATTAAAAATCTATAAAATGTTCACATTGAATATAAAGTATCCAGTTTTCACAAAGAACTCCAAACATTTGTATGCTATGTGTGTGTGTACAAAATGACTATAATTTGAAGTAATGTTCAGACAGTAGTTAATGAAAATGACTAGATCATGATGTGCAATTTTAGTTTTAAAAATAATCTTATAAAGCTGTTGAGGAATATAGCTCAAAAGATTAATGGATTAATAAGTTTGGAACATAAATGTCTATATTGAACATAGTGATTCATGTGACCTGAGTGAGTTTCAACCCTTTGGTGTCAGTACTTAAAAAGTCCATACATTTTGAGGAGAAAGCATGTTACCCCAAGAAAAGCATGAATCTCTTAATTGTTTCCATATAACACTAAATCATAGCTCACAAACAGAAAATATGACCAAATATTGAAACATATAAAGACTATATTTCTTATTCCATAAGTCTTAAACAAACATAATTTAGAAGTCTTTCAAACCAATAGTCACTTATGTAATGAAATAACAGAAAATTATGGAGAAAAAAACAATAAAATTAGCAAATGAAAAAAATGTTAGTAAATGTAAGAAGATATTTCAACAAAAGTTTTAAATGACTGTACAATTAGGTGAAGATCGATGGCTGTGTACATTATTGTTACAACAAGGCTACAGGATTGAGTATGCTGCTGCTGCTGATGCCTGGACTTTTGCTCCAGAAGGCTTCTTTGAATTCTTCAACCAGCGTCGTCGTTGGATGCCCTCAACTATAGCTAATATTCTTGATTTACTTGGCACCGCAACCCTAACAACCAAAAAAAATGCAAACATGAGTTTTCCATATATCATTTTTCAATGGCTACTCATGTTGATGACAATCCTAGGACCTGGAACTATTCTTATGATGATTGCAGGTATGATACACTTCATTTTACTTGAACTATACACTAAGGAATACATAATATGGCATTGAGCATAACATTCTAATCAGCACAATTTTAAACATTTCTTAAGCCTCAGCTCAATGTAAATAACTAATTCTCCCACTTGCTGTTTTTACTTTCCAAATACATAGAACAACTAAGAAGTCATTTAATTGACAAAAAAGGAATTTTTTTTATTTGTAATTTTGATCCAATATGCTTTTTAAAGCTGACATTTAAATGTACAAAATTATATTTCCTTCCGCTTTAAGCACCTCTTAACACTTTCTTCTGATCCAGTTTTTTAATGTATGTTTTTTTCTATACAGATCTAGATCTAAATCTAATTCTCCTCTAGATCTAGATTACAATTATAAATCCACATAATTGTGAAGGTGAAGGATTATCCTTATATCAGGGTGTTTATCTTTTATGAAGAACATAAATATCTGTATGAAAGCCTATGTGGGTGTGGAGAAAACGACTACACTTTGAAATTTAAAGACTGTAGCTAAATATAATGTGTAGCACAACTTTAGAATGACAAGTAGGCCTCTATTCTAAATCAAAAATTAAAAATCTATCAAATGTTCACATTGATATAAGGACAGAATACAGTTTTCACAAAGAACTGCAAACATTTGTATGTTGTGTGTATGTGTACAAAATGACTATAATTTGAAGTAATGTTCAGACAGTAGTTAATGAAAATGTCTAGATCATGATGTGCAAATAGGCCTCTATTGTAAGTCTATCAAAAAATAATTTAAAGTAGTAAAAAATGGTCACTGTGAACATAAAGGCCTATTATAACTGTGTTTTGTTTTTGAGAGGGGTGTATAATATGGTCTGTGGAGATGGTGTTATTTCTTTATATGTTGTGTCTCTAGATAGTTTGATGTTAAATCTAGATCTATGAATGACAAAATAAAAAATAAAAAGTCACGTATAAAAAGTTAACTAAATTGCGAATGCAAAAAACAACAACCAAAAACTATGGGCTGGCCAAAAGTTGGGGATGAGGGCATTCCAATGGATAAAGAAAATACAATTTTAAAAAAGATTCAGGTCAAACTAAGCAGAAATATGTTTTTTATTTTTATTCAGCAGCCATATTCCATTGGGATATACAAGGTCCAAATTGTTAGGTATTTGATTAAAAATATTGAGAATACTACAACTGATATACTATACTATACTCTTGTGCATACTCTATAAAAGGCAGTTGCGGGTCGTTTGATTGAAGGATGAAAGAGACAAAATAAAAAGGACTTAAATTAAAGAGCTAGAAAATTGTGTTAGGGTTTGGTAGTGTCTTGAAGGCTGTTGTACTGGTGGATTTAAAACTATTCTATGCAATATACATATATAAACTATTTTTCATCATAATAATTTCTTGACTTTGTTTACAATAGGAGCTGCCAAACTTGTTTTCAACATGTCCAATGTCGATGCTTATCTGTTTGCTACCATTCCTGCTGCAGTCTTCACAATTGCTTGCTTTTGGTTGCAGTCTAAATACCAGTTGATATTTGCTGCAGTGCTGAGTGTCATGTACACTTTCATCATGATTGTAGTCTTTGTTGGCTCCATCAAGACAGCCTCTGAAAACAGTGTCCTGCACTCCAGTGTTATTGTCATGGTTATATTGGTAGCCATTTTTATCATAGCAGGATTTTGTCATCCTCAGGTCTCTTCTTTTTTGTTTTTGTTTTAGAATGATTGGTAATATGTGGTTGTAGGGAGATTTAGAATAGAAAACATGTTAAGAACTTGAAAATAAAATAAAATTTATTACTGTATTTTCAGAATAGGTATAAATGGTATCTTTTGTAAATATAGTTAATGTAAAGTATTTTAACTTGGCATGTCTTAAAGCCAAAATAAAGAGATGGCATATCTTGATTAGGGAACTGCTGTCCGCTGATAATGCAGTATTCATATCTCATTCACAAGAAGGATTACATAGGTTTCTGTTTGGCAGCTGCTTGTCAAGAGTTTAGCCTTACAATAAGCTTCTCCAAGACCAAAATCCTGGCACAAGACATCGCAGGAATACCCATGATACATATTGGAAATCACATTCTTATGGAATTGCAGGGATTCACCTACTTGGGATCAACAATCACCAGCAACCTAGATTTAGACACTGAGCTGACAAAAAAAGAATAGGAAAGGCTTCTGCAGCAATGGTCAAACTCTCCAAGCGTGTTTGGGAAAATGCGAGATTGACTACAGCAATCATAATCCTAGTCTACAATACCTGTGTTGTAAGCTAGGCAATAAACATGCATCAAGAGCATAGATTACTTACGCTGCCTGCAATGCATTATGTGCATCTCAAGGAGGGATCATGTCTCCAACCAGGACGTTTTGAAACTGGCCAATATGCACATCATCTATTCTCTTCTGACACATAAGACTATGCTGGCTTGGATATGTCACCCCCATGCCTGACATCCTATAGAGTTGTCTGCAAGTGAGACATGAGAACCACCGGCATCAACGAAAGTATCTCTGGACAGCATGAAGACGGACTGTGCATACTGATATGAACTTCACCAAAAGCAAAAGAAATTACGCTGCCTTAGTCAAGAGAAAGAAAAAGAAAGCAACCCTATCAGATTCATATAAATGCATGAACTGTGAAAAACTTTGATGCTCCAGAATTGGCTTGATTAGCCACTCCAGATTCAACCCCATTTCAAGACGAAACCAAAACCAGTGACTCCTCAGGGTGCATCCATTGTCTTCCAAGACAGATGGAGCCTTATTCATATTAGTAAATGTAGCTAAGATTAGTTTAAAAGTAGGAATGAAATAACATAGACTGTAATAATAAATTCATCTCAATTTGACTTTAATTAATCCAATTAAAATAAATTGGAATAATTAGATTAGGAAAAGAAAATACTTATTTGTCAGGTGAGCTCTGAAATGGACTGATTATTATATATGTATTAAATTAATAATTATTTTTTGGTAATTGCAGGAAATTTGGTGCCTTATTCATGGTGTACTTTATTTATTAACTATACCGTCTGGCTATCTCCTCCTTGTTATATACTCTATCTGCAATTTGAATGATGTTTCTTGGGGAACCAGAGAAGTTCCAACAAAAGCACAGAGGCTTGAAATGGAACAGAAGAAAAAAGAAAAGGAAGAACAGAAGAAAAATAAACAAAGAAAAGGTTTTCTGTCAAGGATTTTTAATAGAGGAGAAGGTTAATTTTTTGCTCAATTTTTAGTATATACATTTCATGCCAGTTAATTATACAACATCATGTCCAATGACATGAGCATGTCTGGACACAGTATGCATAACATACTAAGATATCATTAATAACAAAAAATCACTTCATTGCTTACAATGACAATGCAACCAATGACTTGGCAGAATTTAAGTCGTTGGTTAACAGTCATGATTAGATTGCCCTAGGAACATGCATAGGATGTAATCATTTTTTTTTTATTTAGTCTGTATTTTATAAGATAAGATATAGACAAGAACTTGAGTTGCTTACAAACATATTGGGGAAAAAACTCAAACTAAATGTTTATGATAAACTGCAACAAGAAACAATGTACAATTTATTTCATTTATCAAACTATATAGTTCTCTGACTAATAAAACCGTTGCTTTGGAGTCAAATTTCAACAGAATTTCAATTATTTAAATCTTATTACAACTCTTTGCTTGTTTTAACTTTTTTTTTTAATTATGATTTTTAGAACACCTGAAAGAGTTAACTACATTAGTTAAAACTTTGATGCCAGAGAGAAGCAACCATCTGAAGGCTGACCTAGACATGAGTGGGGAATCTGGGAAATCAGTTGTAGAATTACTAAGTAAAATAGAGAACAATTTACAAGTAAGTTGGTTTATGTGGAACTTTTCCCACAAAATAAGACAAGCTTTTTTTTGATTAAAAAAATGTGCTTTAAAAGAGCAAGTTAAGATATTTGTTTTTGTTGAGAAAATAATTTCATGTCACTTGTATAGTGTACATTAAATAGATCATTTTTACTGGATATATATCATATACATCATTTGTGTAGTGTATACTTTACAATCTTACTGGATATATCTGTTAACAAAGTCAATTGATACTACAATAATTACTTTAACTACATTCTGATTTTCATTGTTAATGGCATGGGGAGGGGGGAGATGGAGTAGGACTGGAAGTTAATTAAGAAGTAAATTAATTGTGTTTAATAAAATCTAAAGTATTATTTACAACAAAAAATAAATTGTTTTTTTTACCAAACTTACAGATACTCATAGAAAAAAGTGAACCTGGGAATCCCACCATCAGAAGAGATTCAGATGAGACTGAGCTAAAATCTGTAGTTGTAGCCCAGCCTACAATCAGCCAAGCACCAGTATCAAATCTAGCAGCATCAGTTAGAAAACCAACAGAGGAAGAGAAACCACCAGAAGTTATTCCTGTAGGATATTTTAGAGATATATAGAATTGAAAAAATTACAAGGGAAATATGTTTATCATTTTTTGTGATGATTACTTTTTTTTTTCAAGGCAGCCTATGTATATTTTATTTTGATTTCTATTTTAGACATCTAGCTTAGTTTGGTACTAATATTATAACATTTGTGAATAGCAATATTATAAGTTAGCAATATAATGACTTAACAAAAACAGCATTATTAAAGTGGAGCAAAACATGAAAATGATTTCAGAGAGCCTTTATCTTAACGTGGTAGATTTGATCAGACCAAAACAGTGCTCATAAAATTAATAACTAGATTTAATACTACAAAAGGTTCTAAATATCTGATTAATGTTGTTAGTTCATATCCCCATTTGTTAAATGTAGACATGAACTAAGATTGAACCCTTTGTTGACTTTGTGACATTTGTCAAAGAAATCGCTCATTAATTCAGGAATTGAGTCTTCTGAATAAGCCAGGAAAATGTTTTAACTTAGAGGAGCTTAAGTCTATAATTAACAAGCAGAATTATATTTACTCATGGATATGGATAGGACATAGTTCTTTTTGAAAGTACACTTTAATTTATAAGATAAGCTAAGATTGTAACGCAAGCAATGTTCAAAGAATTAAGAATATAAAGGCAAGGGAGAAAAAATTTTGGATTAAATGGATCTTACTTATTGCAAAGTTAATGAAATTTTAAACATTTATAGCTTATTAACCTAGATTAATGACTGGAGTTCTCAGCTAAGAATAGGACATGTCACAGTTGAAAATTAAACAGATTAATCTTCTGTGAACCTTGATAATGTTTTTACCAGTTGAGACACTATCAATTATTTATCAAATGTCACATTTCATGATCCTTCAAAAACAAAGGATTAGAGTTTTGTAAGGCACTGAGTACTTGAAGCTACTCTGGTTTCTTCAACTTGGATTCTGTTTGTTTAAATAGAATAAAAAATGGCCACTTACGTTGTTTTTTTCCTTCCAGGTCAAGCCATTACATTCTATTTTGAAAAAAAGGAAAGAAAAAGAAAGAGATGAATTAAGAAATCCATTCTGGGCAGAAGACAGAGGTTTAGGGGGAGGAGAAGTTATAGTTGTAAGTAGATTTTTGTTTTAGTTAGGGTTATTTAACTTTGTTAACATGCAAGTACAAATACTTCTTCAATATTTTTTCATTGAGACTTTGTGCTTAAGTAGAATACCAACTTCATCTTGTCTTGTGCAGTTTGTGAAGTATAGCCAACTGAACACAATATGTTTACCATGAAGCTGAGTATTCAGGAACATGTGTAATTAACTATCAAACTGTTTGTTGTTTTTTTACTATACCTCTTTTCAACTTGTACCTTTGTGGAAGCTAAAACCTTGCTGGGTGGGCTCATAAACCTAGTTGACATGGTAAAGTCTAGTAGATCTATACATTCACTAAACCAGGTTCCTTTTTTTTAAATCTAACATTCCTTTGTTATTAAGAGAAAAATAATGGCTCAATAAGTTGTATAAAGGAGGTATTGTTTGTTTGTTTTTTTAAAGTATTTTTTCCTGTTTTTCTTGTTTTATTCCTCAACTCTTTCACACAAAACATCTTCTGCATTTTCTGATTCCAAAACATTTGATAAATAATTTTCTCAGTTTTATTGTATTTTAGTGTGAAACTGTTACTTCAGTTGCCTGTGTTATGTTGTTTATTTTTTTCCCATTTATTTCTTAGCAGCTTATATACTCATAAATGTTATCACACCGCACACATTTTTTTGTTGAATTGATGCTGTATATTTACAAAATCTGTTAACAAACTAGAAAATTAAATAAAAAACTTAATTTTTTTTTTTAAATACAAAAGTAATTTTAATAATTGGCTATTGATAAGAAAACTTAACAACATTTCTTATTATGCAAATAGGCAAATAAACAAGAGCTTGAGTTTTGGACAGATTTTGTCACTAAATATTTACTGCCCATTCGACCTAGCCCTGAAGAAAAGGTAAGAAATGTTGAAATGCCAGAACATCTCTGTATTGATAAATGTGATGTTTTCAAATGAGTGCTGTATGTAAGTAGCTCAATGTGCTATAAAAGCTGAGTTAAATTAGAATTAAATACTGAGATATCATTTTGAAGAAAATACTATCCAAGTTTGAAATAATAAATTTGTCTATTTCAAATTTGTTTTTCCAATTAGAAAAAAATAGCTGATGGACTTAGAGATCTCAGAAATTCTTCCTCATTTGCACTAATAATTACAAATCTTCTCTGGATGGCCTTGAATTTTATGTTTCAAGAAAAGCAAGTAGCAAGACTTACAATCAAATATAATGCTAATGGGGAGCAAAAATTGGAGGTAAGTATCAAGGTTAAAATTACCTGCAAAAATATGTTCCTATTCATCTCTAAACACATCAAAATAAGATGTATGCAATCAGCTACTAATAATACATTTAAGTTTGAACAAAAATCTCAAAATATTTATTGTGTAGCTTAAGGAGACTTATCATAACTTTTAAAAAATTATTTTACATAGTCAAGATACAATTTACCTTGTTTATTTCAGGAAAGTGTTTTGGGTTTTGCTTTTGTGGCTCTCTTAATACTTCTGTTACTTTTACAAATGATTGGCATGTTCATTCATAGGATGGGAACTCTACAACATCTGTTGGCTATAACTGAAATTAAAATTAGGTAAGACATCTCAACATTTGAAGATCTTGTTTCTATCCTGAAATCAAACATCCCAGCAAATGAGTACTTACTAGCATCCCTTTGCTATTACTGACATCCTATCACTTGTTTCTGCCTCAAAATAATGTTACTACTAATATTTATATTTGCAATCAAATTACTGACATCCTATCACTTGTTTCTGCCTCAAAATAGTGTTACGACTAATATTTATATTTGCAATCAAATTACTGACATCCTATCACTTGTTTCTGCCTCAAAATAATGTTACGACTAATATTTATATTTGCAATCAAATTACTGACATCCTATCACTTGTTTCTGCCTCAAAATAATGTTAGGACTAATATTTATATTTGCAATCAAATTACTGACATCCTATCACTTGTTTCTGCCTCAAAATAGTGTTACGACTAATATTTATATTTGCAATCAAATTACTGACATCCTATCACTTGTTTCTGCCTCAAAATAATGTTACGACTAATATTTATATTTGCAATCAAATTACTGACATCCTATCACTTGTTTCTCCCTCAAAATAGTGTTACGACTAATATTTATATTTGCAATCAAAAATATTTCTTAGTTTATGCACACAATGCTACATAGTTATTTTATGCTAATTTTTCATTTGTTTGTATTTTCTCACTAACTAGAAATCATTTATATTTCAGTATGAAATTAAAATCTAATATAAATTCTTTCCAAAAAAAATGATTTGTAATTAACCTAATTAAAATTTGGACTTTAGAATGTATGGTTTAAAAAAATCAAAAGTTTATGAGTATGTTCAAAGAGGTGGCACATGAGCTTAGAGAAAATACAATTATTTTGTTTTTACTTTGTGTACAACTAATGAGCTATGGCTCATCCCTCACATGAATATGTGTATGTCTTTATATTTTAGAAAAGGTGACCAAAAAAGTTCTGCTAAGGCTAGACAGGATAGAGAAGATGTGATGAGACACATTAGAGAAGTCTTAAAGATTCCTGCTGCTTATGATGATGGGAATGAGACTACGCCACCACAGCTGGCTGACCAAAATAATCCTTGGGGTCTGTCTGTCATTGGTGCATCTACAAGAGGATCTCAGGGTACTTAACACCTTTATTTTTGTTTGTTACAATGTAATAAAGTGATAGGATAGATAATGCAAAAAACATTTCAGGTGTTTAAAGAATAGTAAGCAGGCCAAACTGTCAGCTTTTTACAGAGCATAGACTTGTAGCTAGTGAAAGTATAATAGAATTTTTAAGCCTCTCTGATTGAGACACTTATTTCATGTAATAAAATGATATCATTTCACATTTTGTTCACATTTACTTGGCCTTGATAATTTTAACTCACCTAGGGCAACCAAACAAGTCCAATATGTGTCTATCAATAATTGTTGAATGCTCTATTGTTGTGTCCTAGGGAGATCCCATCAAAACATATTGAAACAAGAACTTGGCAGAACTTTGAACACATTGGGGCCCACATTTGATGCCCATAGATCTAGTGGTAACAGTAATTTAAATAGAGATGCTTTGCACACTCTGAACAGTGTTCGTCAAAGGCTGATTTCTGGGACAATTAATTCAAAGTAAATATTGACTACATTTTTATATTAAAATTTTTACATAGCTATAAATTAGTTTTACATTTTCATATCAATGCAAACACTCTTTAGCTCTTCATTAGCATTGAAATAAATGTCTAATTTTCATTATACTTATATAGCTTTTCTAATACACTTGATAAGTTGTAATTCTTATGCCCTGAAATTATTTTCCACATTGGGACAAAATTATTTTTTTTATGCCCTTATGTAGTGTGAAACAATGCTTCAATTAAACTTACATAACCTTCTTTTGTGTAATAAGAAAATGTTATATTCAGTATAGTATTAAAGGAGAATATTTGCCTTTTTTTATATAAAACAAATTATAAAACCAAAAATTATTTTATTGTTAATTTATAAAAATTAAAACGTATCTGTCTGTGGAAAATTCTATATAGCTCTGACCATATCTAGGAAAAGTTTATGATCCAAATTGAAAAAAAAAATGTATTCATATTTATCCATATTATCACAAAACTTTGTATACATATATTTAAAACACATAAAATGGAAATCTTGGGCTAATCTAACTGTGGACAAATCAACAGCTCTAAACAAGATCTAGGAAATATATACTAAATGATAGTTTGGTACTATATTTATATATATTTTCACAAAACTTAATATAACACAATTTAAAACAAATAAAACTATTGTCTTAAGCTCATTATTCTATTTTACCACCATTCAGAACAGCAAACAAAAGGAAATAGAACCTTTTTATGCTCCCACTCTTTCAAAATATTCTTCTTGGTAGAAACACATTGAAGGAATGAAATTTCGGATGCTTAGGCAAAGGGTAACTATTCAAGATCAAATTTTAAGAAATTAAAATTTAATACGAGAGAAAAAAATGAACAAAATAAATTTTAAAACACCAAAAATACCAGCATTGTTCCCCACTCTAGGACCAGGTCAAGTCAACTCTGGGAGGGATCGTTACAGAGAGAAAGAGTTGATATATATTTATCTCTATATATATTATTTCTATATATTATATTTATACTGACTTTTTATGACTCCATTAGACTTGAAAATCTACAACATGGACTAGGTAAATCCTTCAGACCTCAACTTCCACCTCGATTAACAAAGAATACACCAGCACTGATGCGAACTTCAAATGCTTGGGGTTTCACTGCTGATGAGCTGTCTCGTCATCGCCTCCCAGGTATCGATACAAACTCTGGCCCCAATAACTTTCACAGTTATAGTCCTATGGGTGCCATGGGAAGATCTTTGATGCAAAGATCCAGGCTTATAAATGAATTCACATCTGAAAATCCAAGAAGACCTAACAGAACCATTGACTGGTCTAATTCCGATGTTGCTGAACACAGGCGACCTTCTCACAGCAAGAAAAAACTTGTCAATCATCATGGAGCAGCAGAAAGCCATCGCCTTTAGAATAAACGGAGCAATTTAGCATTTGGTACGTTTTACTCTGACACATTGTTAATGGTAAAAAAAATATTTTATAACTGCAATATTCTCAAATCTGTGTCACACAATGACTATTATCCAATAGAATCATATCATTGTAGCTGTGCTACTTTTTTTTTTATTCTTTAGAAGTGGGAGATCATTTAAATCTTATACAAATCTTGAACTAATAGATGATGCCTCATTCCTTTTGAAAGCTTATTGACTGCTCCCTTCTAAATTATCCCTACATTTTCATGTCCTATGAATAACACAAAATTGTTAAATCAAAATTTATTTATTGTTCAAATTGTTTGTATATATATTTATATATATTTTCTACTGACAGATGGGTATCTTAAGAAGTTTTTATTAGCTAGTTCATGACCTGCAAACTGTGATGTACACTCTCTAATGTCTTCATCTTTTAATAATGTTGTTAAGTTCTATACTTTAATCTTGTTGTGCCATTGACAAAAGGTTTAGAATCATCTTTGGAAGTGTTTCTTGTTTCTCTTTGCTTAGTTTCCATTTCAAGTGAATTAAAATATAAAGTTTGAATTTGTATGCTTTATAGTATTGTTTACTTCTCTTTTTGTTTCTGTTTCATAATGTTTGGTTTTTACTATGGGACTATTTGATTAACTATATTAATGTACCAGTATTTATTTATATACAGATATGACCATGTGATACACATAATCTTATATACAGATTTGTTGACATTGTACCAATACTTTTTAACTTGATTGAACATGTTGACTTATTTTTATTGAAGACTTTATTGTAATTTTGAATATACATTTTTTAACATTTAATGTTAATTTATGAATAAATTTTCAAAGTTGACTAACATCAAAAAATGAGACATTGTGCTTCTTATTAGATACTTTATTTGACTATACCATCTAAAAGTGCCATGCAAATACATTCATCTCTTGTTCTATTTGAATGTATTAGTGGAATTGGTTTTTTTTTTTAATTATTTTTTTGTTATTGTCATTTGTAGTTCCTTCTGAACATAAAGCCTCTAGGGAATAAATGGATTCTTGATCAGCACTAGTAGCACTCTGATATGTATTTAGTAGTCCCTTATAGTATTAAAAGACTTTGGAAAAACATTTGTTTACCTTTTCCAGCTTCCATTTGTTCCTATGTTCACCCATGTGTAATGTCCTAAATTTTCTTCGTTATGAATTAAAAACCAAAAGCTTTGTTATCAAGTAGTTGTCATTTCAATGCTTACATGTATTGTTATTCCATGTACACATTCATCATGAACTATCCAATGAAATCTATGCAGTTTAATTCTTTGTTCATGTTCAATTTTATCTTTTATTTCTTATAATAATAAATGCATACAAGCTACTATGATCTATTTTGATGACCACAGTTTATGGAATTTATGCTGAAATAAAAATGTTTTCTATATGATCTATATTTAATGCCTATTTATTCACTTCTTTTCAACTGAATGGCTCAAATATTGTGTTGCCTACTTGAAGTTTAATTTAATTTGGAGACAAAGATATACAGTTGCCGCATTACCAAATTTGCATCAAATTAGCAAATGTGTCCGTAGAGATGTCCATTTATGGTTCGAGATGACTGCATCCCTTTTATGAACCATGTGACCTGGGAAACGGATTTTATCCCGTGGCCAAGGTGAACACCAACCCCTTGTCTGGAGTCCCCCGGCAACTAGGTGATCATTTAATCACACCCGGCTTGCCATATTCCACGTCATGAGTTCCTCCTCTCAGGCGAGGCTGGAGGCCAAGCCAACAGTGGGGGAGGCCTCCATATGCCTATAATCTGTTACTGGTGGCCATGTTTGCGAACTATCTAGCCTTTCCGCTTCCCGGGCGGACGTTTCCACTGAGGTGCCACGCTGAGGTGACAGGAGCAATAAATGTGTCCAGAAAAGTCTACCCTTAAACTGTTAAGCAAATTAAATAAATAGATGAAAAAGAAAAATGTAGTTAAAAAAAAAAAGCATACTTGCATTCTAATATATGCACTACAGTTAGTGATGGGAACTAAACTAGCTTTTAAAAGTGAAACTAAAACTAGTTTTCAACTAAAATAAAGAAGTTCAACTATTAGTTTATCATGAATTTCAAAAGATAGTTAAACTAAACTAAAGAAAGTTAAACTATAACAAACTATTCATAACTTTTTCTTTTTTTTTGGGGGGGGGGGGGGGCGGGGTTGAACTAGACCTATTTAGATATAATCATCCGACTGGATCTGTATAACTATTTTATAGTGTAAAATACATGCTTGACTAACCATGCCGTAAAACGCGCAAGAGAAAAAAAAACAGGGTGGTCTTGTCTTATCTTCTTCTTATCTTATATAATACAGACGTTACTTCAAAAAAGAAGATTATACGTCCTACAAGTTATGCATTTAGTCATGCATGTTAACCAATGACTTAAACTCTGCCAAGTCACTGGTTTTCCTGGCTAGCTCAGGCAACCCATTCCATGCTCTAATAGCACTAGGGAAGAAGGAGTATTTGTACAAATTTGTCCTAGCATATGGGACGCGGAATGCGCCTTTATCTTTGTGTCTTTCTTTTAATAAATCCTAATGCTTTGTTTGATTTTTTATGGTTTCATCAATCAGTGTGTTATTTTCTTGTCTGACCACTCCACATTAAGCAAACACTATTGCATAACGCGTAATGAAAAAAATGCAGGGTAGTCTTGTAGTATCATCGACTACACACGTAGGAAGATGGGGTGAAATGTCACAAGGGTAAGTTGTCACAAACACTATATCGGTATAATTTGATGCGCTATCAAAAATGCGAAACTACATTTGAGATGTTTACGGAAACATATACAAATAGTAATAAAATGAAGCTGATACCTTTTCGCATTTCGAAGTTATCAGGAATCAATGTTTTTGACTGTTTTGAAAGTGGAATTTTATTTTTGCGTAAATTTGTTGTAAAACACTTATAATGTTGAAATGATTGTCCAACATTACATTGTTTCATGTCTCTGTGTATTAATTACACTATAAAATTAGTTTTTTTCTTAAAATAAAATGTTATTAAAATAAATGTTCTGAAAATTGTTGTGGGGCAAGTTGTCACACAGATTGGGATAATTTGTCACCATTGTCACAGTTTGCCTCAATGAAGATTAAGCATTTTGAAACAAATTTTATTATTAATATTTGTTTATTAATAATTATTTGTTTTTTTAATTCTTTTTTATGGATGCTACCTAAATAGTGTTAAGCGACTTTCTCCGTAAAAATGTTGTTTACAAAGGTTATGCCAGCATCAACATGCAGACAATATCTGTCCTTCGAGCATGTTTGAGCAAAACAATTATTTTTGGAAATAAGTTCTCTAGTCCTACTATTTAGATAGGTTGGAGGTGGGTGCATTGCAGGGAGAAGTGAACAGATATTTTTAAAAAATTATATAGAAAAAAATAAACATTATTTTGAAGAAAAACCTACAGCTTTCCATGTTAGGTCCAAAACATTTCAGAATTTCCACATATATATAATTCTTTCACGACGACCAGTCAAGAAAACTACTACAAGAACCAAGTATTGGCTAAATATGTTATTTCTTTTAGACAAAGCAAGATATGGCAATTTTTTAAATGTGTGACATTTTACCCCATGCCCTGTGTCAACTTATCCCGGTGTGGGGCAAATTGTAACAACCTCAACCCAGCCACTTTTTTGTTGTATAACTCTGATAAATAAAGAGATAAAGTTAATTTTATTTGCTCTAGTTGTTATCTGAATGTTTAAGTTACAACATGCTAAGTTTGGTGAGAATCAATGAATTATAAATATGTTTAAAACATCAAAATTTGAAAATTGTGACAACTAGCCCCACCTTCCCCTACGTCGTACAGTACACTTGGCCTACATGTGTATGTCCAGCTGACCAGGTTGTTAAAACCAGTTGGATACAATCTATTTACATAATGGTCACAGAGGGTGTTGATTAAGATTTTTTTTCTAGAGTTGGTTATCCTAATGCCTTTAGATCTATAATATAGGCCTAGCTGTTGATTTAGACTTAGATCTCAATAATAAGTCTTAAGACTTAATATTTCTGCAGTTAAAAAAAATATTGTTTGCGCAAATGAATTGATCAAAACCACTAAATATTGACCTAGCCCACTAATCAGATTCCCACTTTATACAAAAATTACACCACTATGTGGCTCACAACCCCAATCCTAATATTGCATAGAAGCTTGCTTTTGGCAAAAAAGGTTTAACATTTTATAATACTACTACTTTCGATTGCAAATATTTACTCCCATAATCCATAACTTCTACCAGCATCTTACTTTACCCTCTTCAAAATCAGACTGTTTAAATAGTTGTTAACTGCATTATTTTTTTGATAATCAAAGTTATTGATATCACATGACCAGAAAACAGGAATGTGCATCAACCCTGACCACATGTTGAAAGAAAAGTTTTACAAATTTTAATTAAACCTTATCTTATCTTATCTTATATAATACAGACGTTACTTCAAAAAAGAAGATGATTACGTCCTACGCGTCATGCATTTAGTCATGCATATTAACCAATGACTTAAATTCTGCCAGGTCACTGGTTTTTCTGGCTAGCTCAGGCAACCCATTCCATGCTCTAATAGCACTAGGTAAGAAGGAGTATTTGTACAAATTTGTCCTAGCATATGGGACGAGGAATGTGCCTTTATTTTTGTGTCTTTCAGAGTATTTTATTAGATTTTGTTTTTGTATTTGAAGATTATGGTTCAGTGTTTTATGTATAATTGCTACTTTACTTTTGAGTCTTCTGTCCTGAAGGCTTTCTAAATTTAGTGATTTTACTAATGGTGTTACCCTAGTCAAATGTGAATATTCGTTTGTTATGAATCTCACTGCTCTATTTTGTGTTTGTTCCAGTTTCTTAATGTTTTCTTGAGTTGAGGGGTCCCACACGGTGGATGCATATTATATTATTGGCCTAACCAAGGTTAAATAATCTTTTAGTTAGTAACTAAAAAAAAATAATTATACTACGATTTTAGCTAATTTTTTTTATATATGTAATTAAACAATGGCCTTAACTAATTATTTTATTTTAGTTAAACTAAAAGTTTCTAACTTTTTAGTTAACTATTGCCCATCACTAACTACAGTGTAGATTAATTTACATCAGTTACTGGGTCAGAGTAACAAAAAAACTAAAACAAATTAATTCCACTTATCTTATTCATGGCAAACCAGTAACACAGACTAAAAACGCAAAATACCTAGGTGTTATAATAAATGAAAAACTGTCATGGAATCCACATATTAATGAAACTATAAAAAAATCAAACAAAGCATTAGGGTTTATTAAAAGAAATTTTGATTAGGCCAATAATAGAATATGCATCCACCGTTTGGGACCCCTCAACTCAAGAAAACATTAGGAAGCTGGAACAAACACAAAATAGAGCAGTGAGGTTCATAACAAACGAATATTCACATTTGACTAGAGTAACACCATTAGAAAAATCACTAAATTTAGGAAGCCTTCAGGACAGAAGACTCAAAAGTAAAGTAGCAATTATACATAAAACACTGAACCATAATCTTCAAATACAAAAACAAAATCTAATAAAATACTCTGAAAGACACAAAAATAAAGGCACATTCCTCGTCCCATATGCTAGGACAAATTTGTACAAATACTCCTTCTTACCTAGTGCTATTAGAGCATGGAATGGGTTGCCTGAGCTAGCCAGAAAAACCAGTGACCTGGCAGAATTTAAGTCATTGGTTAATATGCATGACTAAATGCATGACGCGTAGGACGTAATCATCTTCTTTTTTGAAGTAACGTCTGTATTATATAAGATAAGATTACTGAGTGTCTCTCAGATTATGAAGTGTCAGACTATCAAGATTCAAAATTACATTATAGCATTTTAAAGAACAAGTGAGATGTGTTTGCATTTAGTATCCTTATCTTATCTTATATAATACAGACGTTATCCATCTGACAACCACTAGCCTCTTTAGTCTACCCATACAATTCTGAATTGAAACAAAAACAAAATATCTTATCCAGGAATCCTAAATGAAACTGACAAATCTCTCTTTAAAAGCACGTACGGGAAAAGACTCACTGTAACAATTTGTTAGATTTGTAAAACACCTGGGGACTTTTATTTAACCCACTGTGTACAGAAACCTTTAGAAGGAATGCCCAAAATACGACCCGTGGGCCTGATCCGGCCCGAGACGTGGTTCCATCCTGCCCGCCGAAATTCGTCAAAAAGTGTAAAATCCGCGTACTCTCCCACCCCCAAGGTTGAAAAAAATGTCTCTTTACCTACGTTAGGGCCCTCAATTTTTCTCCGATAGTTTGGTACAATGACCTTTAACATTGTTGCGTTTATGAAATGGTACTTTTAATGTAGAATCTACCAAAAAAAAAAAAAGAGAGAGAGAAAGGACCTCTATTTCTATGTAGAACATGATAATAAGCCAACTTATATGATTAGTAAATCGTAAATAAAGTGTGGCTGTTTTAAAAAAGAACAACATATAAAGGCATTAAAAAACAAATTTGACGTCATTCTTGGTATCAGCCTCGAATTAAAAATTGTTAAACTACGTCAATAGATTGGAAGATTAATAGGAATTTTACCAAGAAGAGACAAGGAAATGAGTCGCTAATAAGGCTAACTACACTGTTGCTCACATTTTAGTAGAGAAATGAAGTCGTTTTCTGACGCATGAAAAAATGAATAAGTATTGATCCACGGGTTTCTAATAGTTTAGGGCCAATTTCATTTCATTTTTGTACCTTTTCGTTTATGTGGCCCGCGACACCAGTGTCGAGAATTAAAATGGCCCGCAGGTCGATTTATGTTGGGCATCACTGCTTTAGAACATAAAGAACAAATCAAATTAAAAAGGCTTGACTTACATGTGTTGAGGTCAGGGATATGAAAATGCCGATACAGTGCCTGAAATATACAGATTACAGGTATTTTTAAAAAGAGCCAACAATACAACTTTTTAATGAATGTTCAAAACTTTCATTATTTAATTAATTTGGTCAACACTCTTTTTTTTTAGTTAATAATTTTTGATGCAATGTAAAGCATGTTTCATGTATATATCACTCTATCAGGCGGATATTTTAATTAAGCATATTTTATAAACAACTCTTTGGAGCGATCATAAAGGAGAGATACGATGAGTAAGTGGTTTTAACTTGATTTTTTTTTTATAGGTTTGAAAATTTATAGTCACCAGAGATGCAGCACAAGAACTAAAGTCAGCTAGCTGCTGTCTATGATTTGGGGTCTATTTGCTTTAATTTTTGTTTGGGCAAATGTGCTAGATTAAAATTAGGTCGGATCAATGATTTACAAGAATTCATTCAGACATAAGAAAACTATGAACTTTCTATTGGAAAAGTAGGACTCAAGCTCAAAAAGCTATTGCATGCTATTAATTCTAAATTCAAATTTTCAAACTAGCATGATATTTGAATAGAAAAAAAAAAAGTGTCGGCTATATTAATGCTTCTTTTCTCGTTTGTTTAAAAAATCCCTCATTTAAATAACTATTTATAAGGGATAGATCTATATAGAGAATACAAATATTTTTTAAAATAGAATCCCTCACATGTTACAGTTGTGTTCCGCTTGGTGAATATCTAGGCCTATATGTAGGCTAATTGGCGTATTGTAACTATATAGATCAATAAATGAAGAAAATACCAACGATCTATTTGATTTCAAGTGTTTTTATTTTTGTTTTGAAGTGGTGTTGATGTGAAAGACAACAATCGTGAGCTAAGCGATTTCGACCGTTCACATATAGGACACCTGTAAAATGTTTGTAAAATGTTTTACATAATTCGGATGTTCCTTCAGAGTTGAAGATAGTTTACTTCCTAGTCCAAACCTCCCGCAGGACGACGGGGGATGGGAGCGTGCAGGGTTTGAACTCGACCGTCGATAAATCCGAACGACAGTCCAGCACGCAAACCGCACGACCAGGCAGCCACCCACCTATAATATAGTGCTATAGGCCTACATTACACTGAGTGATTTTTTTTAACCTTTCCAGAAAAGCGACAATGGCTGACTTATAATAATTTGGTCCACTAGTTTTAAAGATTGCAGGGGTGGTCCATTTCGTCCCACTGTCCATTTCTCCCCACTCTCCACTAATATTTTGTACACCAGTTGAGATTACAATCAATGGTATAGAAACCGCATTGCGTGAAAAAGCTAATTTTACCAGAGGTCCGGGGTTCACAGGGCCATTGTGTATTTTTAAGAATTTAAATTGAATTTATTTTTCATGTCTTTGTTACATTTTTTAGTTTTTTCTTTGATGCAACATTGTAGGCTAATTTATAGGATAAAAAGTTGGTAATAAAACTATTGGAATAACATTTTGTAAATCTACATATAATACAGTTTGATTGGATAGGTATTAATAAAGAAAATTTCCACACTCATTACAACCAACCAAGGCTGCCTGGTCGTGCGGTATGCGCTGGACTGTACTTCGGACTTGTCGATGGTCCCAGTTCACGGTTCATACCCTGCCAGCTGCCGTCCCCCGTCATCCTGTGGGAGGTTTGGACTAGGAAGTAAATTATCTTCAACTCTGAAGGAACATCCGAATTATGTAAAACATTTTACAAACATTTTACAGGTGTCCTATATGTGAACGGTCGAAAAACATGTTTTTTTTCCAGGTCTATGCAGTGGGTTACACGCATGTTACAAGTAGCTAAGTATTTTTATGTTGACTTCCCCTACTCTTTTTCTTTTATAGTAATGTCCCCTTAGCAACCATATTTTTTGTTGTGGGAAGGGAAATCCGACAACTTTAATATTTGTTTACAGTGATTACATAAATTGTTTTAAAATAAAGACCTTTGTTTCATTTGTTGATAGGATTTTTTGTAATAAAATGCCTCCCAAAGAAAGAAAAATTGCTTTTATGGGCTTTCGATCAGTGGGTGAGTTTCACACAGTTGTGACAGTACTGACATGACACAGTTACAGTAGACTCCGACTGTAGAGTAGACTAGTCTTGTTGGTAGACTAGATCTAGTTTAAATGTCTCAGACTGTCACTCAGTTGAAAGTCTCTTTGACTATGTCTTTCATTGTCAGTAGTGTCACAGTTTCAATGGTTTCATTAACTTTAAACTATAAAATAGATCTAAATCTCAGTATCTAGTTTATCAATTTAATTATTCTGAGTCTAGACTGTGACTGTCACACTGTTCTGTCAGTGTCACTAGACTACTTATTACTACTTGTACTAGAATCTAGTAGAACTACTACTAGATATCTGTTATCTAGAACTGGAGTCTAGATTATACTATATTATATAGTGATATATATAAACTAATAAATAAGTCTAATTATAGTGTGAGCATTGTCAACTCCTAGCCTATTACTTTCAACTTTGACATGGACACATAACCGTATCATCATATATGCAACACTTCAAGAAGCACCAGGGACGGGATGCATTAGGAACAGGATATATTTAATTTAATAAAGCAATATAGGAATAATTATAACTGTAGTAGTAGATCTAGAACGTCAACTAACCTAAATATAGAATCTATGTCATTTTTTTCTATGTCAAACTATAAAAACTGCCTTATATTGTACTCCTACTATTAAAACTCTGGTCCCTGACAACAATAACAAATCTCAAGGGCAGTCACCCCACTTTATCTAATCAACCAATGAAATAATAATGAATAAACATAGAATTCCTTAATAAAAATCTTACAACCAAGGTTCTATCAAGTGTTGTTTACATTACTATATACAAACACAATCACCACAGTGAGTATACTGTATAGAGTCATTCAAAGTTAAAGTATCATTCATCATGATCATTTTACTTTAATCCAGAGTCTAGATCTATATACATATAATATATATATATATATGTATAATAGAGACTCTGTCACTCTAGTCACTCTAGCCATAGTCAGCATAGTTACAGCATAGTAGGGGCCTATATAGAATATAAAATTAAATTAAATCTAAATATCAATTTGTGAAAGATCTAGATCTATATTATATCTAATCTATAGATCATCTGGTAATCTAGTCTAGTAAAATATGCTGCCTATTAGTAACTTAGAATCTCTAGAGTCTAGAGATACTTCATACTATTATATAGATTGAAATATATATATATATATATATATATATATATATATATATATATATATATATATATATATATATATAAATAAGTCTAGATACTATAAGACTGAATCTAGATCTAGAGATGGTTATATATTGCATTAGATCAAGTCTCTTTAGAGTACTTTAGTTTCACTTTATCTTTAGACAGAAATGGTATATATATATATAGAGAGAGAGATTATAAATTTATTCTAGGTCTAGAACTAATAATTATGTATAGTTGTATAGATTTTTATTATTCTGGGTCTAGATCCATAAATATTTTATTTTTTTTAATAATATTATTTTTAATAGATGTATATTTAATTTTATCTATATGAAAGGCTAGGGATTTACTAACATCACTAATTCTTCTACTTGCCATGGACAAAAAATATATATATATATTTATGAATACCAGTTACTACTTGCTGTGTGCCTATAACAACTAAACACGTTTCACAATCAAAACCAGAGGCCTGAGTTAAATTTACAGAAATCAATTCTTTTATTTGCAATTTCGATTCAACCTTTTTTAGTTAATCTGACTTCGTTAAAAATTATAAATGTATAATAATATTTCTATGTTGTAAGTAATTTCCACAGATTTCAATAACACCCAGTTAGCTCAGTCTGTAGAGTGTAAGACTCTAAATCAGAAGGCCCTTGGTTGAAATCTCTAATTGCATATAATATTATTTTTTAAAAATATTTTTTGAAATATATTGTTTTTGCACAATTTATAATTAGTAAATTTATCTACATAAAAGTTGAAACCAAATTTATAACCTCGATCCTAAGATACATTTTAACACTTGATTAAACGTAACATATACTAGAATACACTAGCCAAATTGGGGTTTTGAAAAATGCAGACGGTTTTATTGAAAGTGCAAATAAAATAAGGAGGGGGGGGGGGCTACATCCAAAGTAAATAGCCTTGGAACAATCAACGGTCAAAGCTGGTGGATACTGCTAGTCAAACTGTTAATGGAAGTGCCTCTATGTTTTATTCTTTATAATTGTGTTAAATGGATTGTAGAATTACAAATCAAATCTTGGCCTATCTTGTTTTTTTTTGTTTAAAAGTTTTGTTCATTCCTTCAGAACAAAAGATGATTTCATGCATCAAGGCCCAAACCTCCTGCAGGGAGAGCAGTTGGCAGATTTTGAACTTGGTACCATCATCATAACAGTCCAAGTGCATACCACTCTTCCAGATTTTTTGACCTCCTAAGTGAGGCCAGGCTTTCTTTATAGTTACAGTGTTTTTACAGTGGGTGTAAAGGGTTAGGGTTAGCTTTCTGAGACTTAGATTGTTGTTCATCTTACAACTTTTTTTTTCCTCTTGTGATCTTACATGTTCCATTATACTTATCTTCTTCATATTGTGCTGTTTTATCATTGTGAATGTACTTTTGTAGAGGTGGTCCAGCAAGTTACCATATATTGTATTGAGTGTATTCATAGTTTCTTAGTTTATAGCCACTCAGTATATGAATAGGATCCTATAACATGCAAAAACACTTAGTTTAATCAGATAAAAATCATGATAGTCAGAATATGAAACCAAGTACAAGTCTTTCCTATACAGAATGCACTTCTACAAGCTATAAGCAAGTAAAAGATCTTTACTAACCATTTTAAAAGCTTAATGTCATCAAAATGTTTTGACAAAGAACTTCCTGTTATTGCCGTGAGTCAGAGGCGGACTGACTTCTCTATTTTCAATACATACTGTAGAAACATTTAAACAGTATTTATATTAAATTGAAAACATTAAAAATCTCTATTAAATAAAAGTGTTCTTGTTCTGATACTCATCTTGTACTTTTATCTAGCTTCATGGACTTCAAGAAATACAACATCAGTTTAATGTTGTCTCATGAAGCTATATAAAATAAAAAGTGGTTCTTTTTGTTTTATAGTTCTTAATATTAGAATAATTCTTTTCTTTCAAGTGATTATGTGAATGTAAAACTCATCTATGACCATATATTTTTCCACAAATGAATATATTGTGTTTTGGGGGTTAACTCAAGGCCATCTCTGTGTATTTTGTTCATAATGTATTTTGAAAGTAATTTTTATCAGTTTAATAAAGAAGTCAAATTTTACATTTCAGGAAAATCCTCATTGATTATCCAATATGTGGAAAATCAGTTTGTTGATTCTTATGATCCAACAATTGAAAATAGTAAGTTCTTGTTAGCAATGGTTTTTATATTAACACATTCACCCACACTATAAGTTTTATCAATTTAATTTAATCAAATGTTATCAAATAACATGTATTTATTTTTATTCTAATTTAATGTTCAGAAATATGTGTGTGTCTCTCTTGTATCAGCTTTTTCCAAGACCACAAGAGTAGGAGGCCAGGATTATGAACTGCATGTGATAGACACAGCAGGTCAAGATGAGTATTCAGTCATACCACAATCTTACTTCATCAATATCAATGGCTATGTATTGGTCTACTCAGTCAACTCACAAAAAAGGTATGAGATTTTTTTTTGTCTCACTGAATGGACATATAATATATATTTAGTTAAACTGGCTTACTTCTGATGTTGCATTTTAAAGTTGTGTTCCCTTTGAAACTTTAAGTACCTTGAAGTCTTTCTTTTTTTTTTTTTATTGCTGATGTTCTTCATGTGATTAGCACAATGACCCACTCACTCAACTAGGATACATTTTTTATGTCATTCATCCATCATTGATGATGAAAGCTTCTTCTGTCATCTAGTGTTGAGGCTTGCATTTCTGTGCTTCATAGCTGAATATTTCTCAAAGGCAATTGGATAACAGTTTTTTGGAGTACTTATATCTGATACCTAAGTACTCTGATACCTTATTACCTGCCATACTATATAATGTTGGTATTTCCCCTAGACATTTCATGTGAAAGATTAAATTTCCTGGCATGTCTTCTGTATAATGACAATATCCTTCTCAAAGCTATATTGTAGTGTAGAAAGGATCAGAGCCATTAGGCTTTCTTCCTGTTAAGATGCCACCCACATCTGTTCCCATGCATTGCTGGAGACTTCCAAAGGATATTTTCACCACATGTCAGTCTGCTGCCAAGATTAGTAAATTGGTCCACTGCATTTATTTTCTGAGGTGCTTGGACACAAGACAGTCTTTTTTTTTTCTTTGTTGTTACCTACGATCAAGCAAAAGTCTGTACTTACACCTGAGAAATTATTAACAATGCCTCACAGTTTGGTTTCATAGCAAACATATACATCTGTAATAAAAGATCATGACGCTAGCTGGTTTAAACTTTGGTTATGCTATGGTTTGTTTGTGGTTCAGAAAGCAGCCTTTGTTTCAAAACATTATGTTTACTTCCAACAATTTGCTGATTTATCATTGACAAAAGAACTTCTTATATATGAATCAAATTACTAATTTTCGCCTACACAAATTTTTTGGTGACCGGTCACTTCATCCCCGGTCATTTCATCCCTGGTCACTTCATCCCCGGTCATTTCATCCCCTGGTCACTTCATCCCCTGGTCATTTTATCCCCTAATATTTTCATCATCTGATCATTTTATCTAACAAATTGTAATTTTAAAAAGCATTAAATGAGCACTATTTAATGTATTCCTTTTTTATTTAAATGACAAAATTGTAACGCTTTAGATTAGAATAAAATTAAAATTAAATGCCATTAAAAACTATAAAAATTTAGTATGTAAAAATAAAGATGTAATGTAAAAAAAGGTTTTTTGTGTTCATCAACATCAGTAGATAGATAGGCTATCGATTGTAAGTACAGAAGACGATCCATTGATTCATATTGCTGAACAATGTTTGTTATTCTCTTAGCCAGTGTTGCATATTTCTTCCTTGGGCGTTCTTCAGTGCCGGCGCTAGCTTGTAAAACTGATGCCTTGTGCAACTGACTATCCTTTTGTAGGCCATATAAAAATGTCCACATAGTTGGATGGTGGCATGAAAATAGAGATTGGAGGGCGTGATGCCAACCCTCCACAGCGTTATCCGTTCGCGCAACACCACCGATTACGTCCAGATATTTATTCCATGCACTTGGAGGTAATAAAGCTGAAGCATAGTTATCTCCTCTGCCACGCTGTCTGCGACCACGAACATAGGTATGCTCGAAGTAGGATAACAGTTCCGGCATCCAATCGTGTTGTGGCATGGATTCCGCGAGTAATTCAAAGAAATCACTAATGTGTTCTTCATGTACATAGGCCAAAGCCGAAAGACATCTTACCATGCCACGTAACTCGTTACAACCGTCATAGTCACTTTTCATGCCCAATTCATTTACTTTACGTACTACAGCTTGACAGAGGTGAAAATAACATCCCGTTACTCTGCATAAGCACTCAAACAATTAATTTTAAGGATATAGGAACCTCATCATGACGGGTCTTTATGTTCACATAAATATAGGCCCACCAGTTTTGATATCTAAAATGAATATCAATAAACAAAATACATACTTACATATACATGTAGAAATGAAATATCGATAGAAATAAAGTCCTATAGCACAATTTGTTACTTTAATGTTTAAAAGGAAGTCCGCCTTTATTAGAAAAAAATAAAACATTATTTCAAGGCTAAAAATGACTTGCCCATTTTCAAGAAACCTTGGCCTTTGATGATAAGTTATCATCGGCACGGTCATGATTATTGTAATCGCACTTCTATCTCTCAAAAGATTCCCACTACTTGCACCACACCTTGGCCTTTGATCATTACGCTATAGATAAGTATATGGCTCCTTCTGTCTCGTAAGACAATGGATGCGCCCAGATGAGTCACTGGCTTTGGTTACGTCTTGAGACGGGGCAGAATCTGGAGTGGCTGATCAAGCCAATTCTGGATCGGCAGAGTTTGCCTGAGTTTGAGCATTTATATTCTTCTGTCCTAGGGCTCACTGACAGGGCAGCTTTCTTTTTCTTTCTCTTGACCGATGCAACTTCATTTCTTTTGCATTCAGCAAAGTTCGTACCAGCATGTACACTCTGTCTCCATGCTGTCCGGTCTTGGGCTATCTCTTCCCACATACTTTGGTCGATGCCCATGTCTCGCTTGCAGACATCTCTGTAAGTTAGTCTTGGGCGGCCCTTGGGTCTGGGTCCCTCTGCTAGCTCAGCGTACAGGATGTCTTTAGGGATTCTTCCATCTGGCATGCGAGTGACATGACCAGCCAGCGTAGTCTTCTCTGTTGAAGGAGAGCATAGATGCTGTGTATGTTGGCCCGTGTCAAAACTTCCTGGTTGGTGACACGATCCCTCCAGGAGATGCACAGTATGCGTCGCAGGCAGCGTAGGTGGAAGCTATTTAATCTGTGCTCTTGAGGCATGTAAGTTGCCCAGCTCTCACTGCCATAGAGAAGTGTGCTCAGAATGCAGGCATTGTAGACAAGGATTTTTGTTGCAGTGGTCAATTTGGTATTTTCCCACACACGTTTATAGAGTTTTGCCATTGCTGCAGAAGCCTTCCCTATTCTTTTGGTCAACTCAGTGTTTAAGTTTAGGTTGCTGGCTATTGTTGTTCCCAAGTATGTGAATTCCTGCACCACCGTAAGTGTGTGATTTCCAATGTTATCACTGGTATTTCTGCAACATCTTGTGCCATGATTTCAGTCTTGGAGAGGCTAATTGTGAGGCCAAACTCTTGACATTGCATTCACAAGCCTCTGTAATCCTTCTTGTGAATGAGATATTAGTGCGTCATCGTCTGCGAACAGTAGTTCTCTAATCAAGATACGCCGTCTCTTCGTTTTGGCTTTAAGGCGTGACAGATTAAATAGCTTTCCATCGGATCTACTGTGGATATATATTCCATCTTCCAGGGATTTGAATGCGCTGGTGAGTACAACTGAAAAGAAGATGCCGAATAGTGTTGGAGCCAGAACACATCCTTGTTTTACTCCGCTCTTGATGGAGAATGGCCTAGAGGCCGAGCTGTCAAACTGTAAGGTGCCCTGCATGTTTTCATGAAAAGCTGACACTAGTTTCCATAGCTTGTTTGGACAGCCGATTCTCTCTAATACGGCAAACAAGCCGGTTCTGCTGACAAGGTCAAACGCCTTGGTCAAGTCAATAAAAGCTATAAAGAGGGGCTGCCTTTGTTCTCTGCTTTTCTCCTGTAGCTGTTGTAGGGAGAAGATCATATCTGTTGTGGATCTACCGTCCCTAAAGCCAAACTGCGATTCTGGGTAAACTCGTTCTGCCAAAATCTGTTGTTGCTTCAGTACTACTCTGGCATAAGCCTTCCCAACTATGCTAAGAAGTGAAATGCCTACATAGCTGTTACAATCCGTGCGGTCACCCTTATTTTTGTAAATTGTTACTATGTTGGCATCCTTCAATTCTTGGGGGACTATTCCTTGCTCCCAGCATAGACTTAGCAGTTCATGGAGTGGCTTGATTAGGCCATGCTTTCCAGCCTGAATGACTTCAGCAGGAATACCATCTCCTCCGGGTGCTTTCCCATGTGCAAGCATGTCAATGGCTGTGCTCATTTCCTTTACAGAAGGTGTTTCATCTAATTCGCTCAAAACTGAAAGTGGTGGGAAGTTAGACAAAGCAGTTGTCAAGATGGCATTTTCAATCTGGTAAAGTTCTGCATAGTGTTCTACCCATCGTTCCATTTGCAGTGCACGATCAGTGATGATTGAGCCATCTTTTGACTTAAGTGGGGCACACTTGCTGGTGTGAAGTCCAAAGGCTTTTTTCATGCCCTCGTATAGTCCTCTGATGTTACCACAGTCGGCACAAGATTGGATGTTTTCACAAAGGTCCTGCCAGTATTTGATTGCGCACTGTCTTGCTATTCTTTGGGCATCATTTCGAGTAGATCTGAGAGCTTGTAAGTTGCTAGGGGTGGGCTCCTTCTTGTAGTTTAGCATGGCTACTCTCTTGCTTTTAGTGGCAGTTTCCATTTCTTGCAGACTTGCTTCAAACCAGTTTTCATTTTTCTTTGTTTTTTTATATTCTTGTTGAATTTCAAACAAATAAGTACACATCCAGATTTACCATATAATATTAGATTTCTCATTTAGAATACAAAGTGGACGCATTAGTAATATGTCATAAAATGTCAAAAAGAAAGCATTCTACATAATCATATTTATATATAAAATATTTAATTGGGGATGATGTGACCAGGGGATGAAATGACCGGGGAAGAAGTTAGCGGGGATGAAATGACCAGGAACCAATTTTTTCCCTAATTTATACAATTTATTGTGTCAGTTTTTTTGAGAATTTTTTTTTTTTACTGGCAAATAGTTACCATAATTTGTTTCCTTTAAACTTGTAGTTTTTATTGAAAAACTGTACAACTATCATATTAGTTATTTATTGCATTTTTTTTTCATAGAAATAGTAAGAACTTTTAAAAAGAATAATGAACCTGTTGGGATTTGCAACATAAAAAGTTTCAGCTTATGGCACTGGCATACTAGTAGACAGTAGTGATTAAGACTTAATGTTTAATGTATCTAATATAAGCATTTAATTTTGATACCAAGTAAAGCCAGGTGGGTTTCTTTCAAACGTAAATATAAATTTTATTTTAAAATGAAAGGTATTTTGTTCTGATCACTTTGCTATCTTGCTAATAATAAAGGTTTAAAATATGCATAGAGTCTTTTACCCTTACCAGTACAAACATCACCACCTTCTTGTGTGCATGGTCTGAAACAGGGGCGGACTGGCTATATAGGCAAAATGGCAAATGCCCGGTGGGCCGGCACCAAATTGGCCGGTCTGGTCGTAACCCAAAAAATGTTTTTGTTTTTTCAATGCAGACAACTTATAAAATAAGTGACAGCAGCAAGACACAGATGCCCGAAAACGTTTTATTTTATTTTATTTATTTATTATTTACTTTTAAAATTGAATTTGTTTGAATTTCAACAAGAATATAAAAAAAAAATTACACCATACACTTTAAGTCATTTGGAAAACGTTAGACCATACTTTTTGTTGTGTACGAGCGGCATGGGCTTCAACACTGCTTTGATGTCTTCGACGTTGTTTTGCCTTATCATTTTGCTGGTCGGCATGGACGTTTTGATGGCACTCCCATTTGTTTTTGCTCCTTCCCTTACCCATCTTTTCATGGTTCCATTGACAATATTAACGAAAACGAGGGTTGAGAGAGGTTAAGTTAGAAAACATTGATGTAACGCAAAAAGAACAAAAAAGGGCGACAATTTGCTCTTTAACAATACGTAATAGAAATTAACTTTCACTCACACAGCCGCGAAATTGCAAACCAGCCAACTTTTTCACTTCTCAATTTGGTTATAGAGCTCTACTTTCTACAGTTTGTAAAGATAAAGTAAACTTTCTTTTTGTTTATTTTAATAACACTGATCTAAAAATACTACATTTATCTTATCTTATATAATACTGACGTTACTTCAAAAAAGAAGACGATTATGTCCTGCGCGTCATTCATCTAGTCATGCATGTTAACTGTCACAGCTTTCCTATTGTATTTATAATTATATAACTCGATAGAATCTACCTTAGGTCTCGATACGTCTAGGTGTCCCTGGTTCAGTTTTAGTTAACGAAATAAAACAATGAAACCACTAGATCAAACACATAAACTTTAATCAGCTTTACTGCATATCACACACGCTGGTCTCTGTCTGACAACAAAACACACTTCCGGTCATTCGCGCAGATTGTAAAAATAGATTATACATACATACACACATTCATCCGTGACATTTATCTTATCTTATATAATACTGACGTTAGTTCAAAAAAGAAGACGATTATGTCCTGCGCGTCATTCATCTAGTCATGCATGTTAACCAAAGACTTAAATTCTGCCAAGTCATTGGTTTTCCTGGCAACCCATTCCATGCTCTAATAACACTAGGGAAAAGGTGTCCTAGCATATGGAACGAGGAATGTGCTTTTATCTTTCTGTTTTTCTGAGTATCTTATTAGATTTTGTTTTTGTAGGCCTATTTCTCAAGTGTAATTAATGGCAAACCTATGCTTACTATGGGAAGTCATTAATGACGAAAATTCTCATACTAATGATCTGGTTTTATATAGCGCTGCCACATTCGATATTTAATGGAAGGAGATTTATATTTATATTTGAAATAATTGGTCATGGTATATTCATATACTATTCGCGTTTTTGAGAATGTACTAGGACAAAGCAAGAGCTTTTCACATTTAGTAAGTGCCTCTCTAACCATTCTGCATTCTCTAATTTTTTACTGGAATGGGTTGCCTGAGTCAGACAGAAATACCAACGGCTTAGCTATTTTTAAGTCACAGTACAACATGCATGAGTAGATTGACACATGAAAAGCGTCGGACGTAATGATCTTATCTTTTTGAATAAACGCCTTTAATCTATAAAAATATCAATTTCCAAAACATTTAATTAATTCATTAATTTCAAACTCATTAATGCTGCTATTGTATTATTTATAATTTTCAGACCGCATACACGTATAAATAAAATACATTATGTAATCCTACGCAAGCATTCATTCAGTTTTAAATGCTATCAAACTTTATCTAGTTTGAAGAGAATTAGGTTTACACATGTTATGACACATGGGCGTAGCCGGGGATGTGTGATGAAACCATCAGTTGCCTCAGACCTCATTGTTTCAAAGGAAAACTTAACTTACTGCCCCAGTACAGCAGGGGAGGTTGAGCTTATAATTCCCCCTCCAGGAGATTTTAAGGCTAAATCCCCTCTCTTCAATAAAACAAAAACAAACAAAAAATTAAGCAAAAAAATTAAGCAGACTACAGTTAACAAATTTCATGAGCGTAACCAAAAGGGTTTTGTGGTTACCCCACCCCCAATCCAATACAAAAACTAAAGTAAAACTATAGTTACCATTTTCTACCAGTCGCTGGTATATATATATATATTGCCTGGTCTGAAAAGAATTAGTGCTTGGATTTAAGTACATGACAGGATTTGAAATGTTCTCTAATATCTAAAAGGTGTTTTTTAGTTTCTGTTTTATGATATTTTTGTTTGTTTTTGATGTTTTCTTAGCTTTGAAGTGGTGAAACATGTATATAACAAGATCATTGACATGAAAGGAAGAATTACGTAAGTCTTATACAGACATTATTGGTTACTCATATTTGTGGAGCATTGCATTAAGCACAACTGAAATGGTGGTGGTGGGGGGGGGGGGGGGGGTTGATTTTGAAATTATACTCATTATATTTATAACTCTTCAGTTTGTTGATCATTTTAAAATGGTTTTAATGCTAACAGTTTAAACATTAATCTTTAGTTTAGGTTTTTACTTGGACAAACATAGTTAATGAGATAAACATGTAACATTACATTTTAATTATCACTTATAAACTTTAACAAAGTTTTTTTTTAGTTCATCAAACTAAAATATCTTATGATTTTTGGGGGCCATATAATTTAGTTTTTTAAATAATTGGTATATAAAGCTGGCTATTCAAGTAGTAGAGAAACTCATAATAACTCTTCCCTACCAAACATAATACCCCTTCCCTACCAATGTCCTCTTCTGAACTAGTTCATACTGAGAAAGCTTTACAATGGCTATAGCATTCTGAAATGTTTTAGACATATAACTATATTCTACAGGAAGGAAGTGAAATGTCAATATTTTTTTAGAATATTTCTTCTATTCCTAAAGTCTTCTTTATCATAATTGTGTTTCGATTCACTTATCACTGGGGTACATGCTCATGTATGCAGGGCGGTCCTACAGGTTGCAAAATGGATTGCGCGGGGCCTAATTTGGGTTGTGATAAGGATAATTTAAGTGAAAATTAAGATTTTGTATAAGAAAATAAATTCATCTTTGCATTTTATTTATACTTTACTAAGTACAAAATCAGTGTCAAATTAACTTTACGAGTCATCTACAGTAAATAGTAGTTTTCCAACAAAAAGCCCATAAACATTCAGATTTGCATTTTAGATTTAAAATCGACTAGCAAAATTTTTTTTTCTCTAAGAGGTCGAGATAGATTTAGATCTATATTTGTATGTTAGTGACTATTAAAGTAACAGGGGCGTAGCTAGGAATTTTTCATCGTTTGATGCCCGGGGGTTCTTGGCCTCTTTGGGGGCCCCTGCATTTTGCGTAATTTTGTGTGTGTGTGTGTAAAAAACTCATTTGGAGAGGATTTTCAAATTCTCTTCCTCACCCTAGCTATGCCACTGTAAAGTAAATTAAGTATTTGAACTTTTTTTTTGTGGCTAAAATTCGGCTTATTATTAAATTTTTATTAAATGAAAGCTGACAATGCCGTTTTGTTTTTAATCGACAGTAGGATTGGCGTTTTCCATATTGAATTACACCCTGAAATGACCATTTTGTCTGTTTTAAGGAGATTTGCATCAGTTTTCAGGAGATTTTCATGACTTTTTCTTATATTTTTTTTTATTTTAGGAGTATTCCAGGAACCCTTTAATAATAAGTTAAAATGGTTTAATTTAATAATTTAGACCTAGAATTCGCATCGCCTATGAAAGTGCGGGGCCCACTGGGGCTGCTTAGGTTGCAGTGGCCTAAGACCGGCCCTGCATGTATGATTTTTTAAGGAACATCTGGGTTAAACAGATATCAATAAATATTGACCATATAAGTCCTTGTTTGATTGTGCACTTGAATATATATAGTGTTGTAGGTGACATACAATTACTCTCATAGTTGTGACACAGTCTTAGGTTAAATTTTTACAAAGCTTAAATCGACTCACTCCTATTTGTCTGTTTGTCCATCTGTCTGGTAAAAGTTTGAACATGTTTTTTCTCCCATTACCCATTTCTGGATCAAGTTGAAAGTTTGCATAACTATTTATAGTCGATAACAATACTTGTTTTAGACTTTGTGTTTAGAAGTGGGAAACAATATGAGTGAAGGCCTAAATAGTTCTTATATAACTTCATTATTTAAAGGGCTTTTCACATTTTTTTTATTATAGTATGAAAATGATTCTAATTCTACAAAAGTTGCCTTGTATGAAAAATCAACTTTGAGATTTAATGCTTTAATAAGAAGATTCTTTTGTTTTTCTCAGTGTTCCCATTGTTTTAGTGGCCAACAAAAAGGATCTCCGTATAGAGAGGTCAGTATAAAGATTTAGAGAAACAAAAGGATTATTTTGAAGGGATAATATTTTCTAGTCATTCCCCTGAATCTCATTTGTTTTTAACTCCAGGGTTATTTCTGAAGATGATGGAAAAAGACTAGCTGAATCATGGAAAGTTCCTTTTTTGGAAGCATCAGCCAAAGAGAATTCAGTAAGCAGAGTATATATTTTAGTGAACTGTATTTTTCTTCACTTATACCTTTATATCATTCTTCACATTACATATACATGGTTTTTAACTCATTAAAAAAAACACCTCACATTTATACACAATATATTTTATACTCATTACTACAACACACCTTAGAAAAACAAAAACATTTTTATAAAAAACATATTCCAACCATCCATCCCAGTGGTGCTACAGCCACTGGAGGGCTCTGGCCTGCTTCAACACATCCTTCCATTCAGATCTCTTCTGGGCCTTTCGTTTCCACGCCCAAGCTGTTGCAGATCTGCTTCCACATCATCAATCCATCACATTCAAGGTCTTCCATTTGGGTCACCTGCCTTTTGTTTTTTTTCTATTTCAGTCACTATCAGTGGGTCTTCATACAGTTGATATATTTCATGTTTAGTGCATGTCCTACACCCTGTTTCATCCTGTATAACACCATAGATTTTCATAAGAATTTTTCGTTCCCAAGTATTTCGTAAATTTTCATATTAGTGTTTATTTACTTAAAGTTTTTGTTTATTTCAGTCAGTAAAAGATATTTTTGATACAATTCTGAACACTATGAGACAGAAAGAGAATGGGGAAACCCCAGAGAAAAGTAGCTGTGTTCTATCATAGTACACTAGTACTGGTTAAGGGAACAGATGGCAAGGTAGCTATGTTTTCTATAGCTGCATCATAACATGATTCTAAAGTTTAGCTCTAAAGGCTCGACAATGTTTTATCAAGTTTTATTCTTGTAATATTTTTTGTTCATTACTCCTTTTAATGAAAACATGTTAGTGTTAAGGTTACGATGAAATTATTATCATGGGATTAGATATACTGCATAGTAGTATAAATAGGACATAAAGGAAATAATTTTTTACTGCAGTCAGCCAAGGAAGGCAAGTAAAACTGCAGTGAAATTGAGAAGTTGTGTTTTTTTTTTGTTACTAGTGTAACGTATGTTTTAATATGGAAGTGCTGTTGATATAGGCTAGTGTTCATTCTAGCTTTGTTACTGGAAAACCTTGTTGTGTGAATGCTAGTGCGGAAGAACCTGAGCTGCATGGACAAGTGTGTTTTAGGCTGATAGTAATATTTGGGTGAACTTTTGCATCAAGACAAATTGAATTGTAAGATACATAGCATATATGTGTGCCTAGTTTTGTCTTATTCCATGCAGGACTTGAATTTGTTTTATATAACTGAATTAAAGAAGATTCATGGTACAAATCTAATGTATGATGTACAGTTTACTTAAACAACTGGTTTTAGTTAACAGATGGCATTAAGAGTTCTCACTGAATGTATTGCATGATGCACTCTCTACCAAAGTTAAATCAATGTTTTTGCCACCTTAGCGGAGGTGATGATGGACATTTTTGTAAGTAACTATTACAATGTCGAAAATGTTTTTCATGTGAACAAAGATTATAAACCTGAAGTAATCTTTTTTTTTTGTAAGTTGATCTCTGCCCGTTGATACATCAAGAAACTTCTTTATATTAAGCTGTGTATAATACACGATGAAATGTATACTCAAGTTATGGCTAGTAGCACCATTCATATCAATTAGATTATTAGTTTCTGTGCCATCTCATAAGAGGCTTAACATTGGAGCTGTGCATTAAGTATTTTGGTTTATTCTTCAGAGTATGAGCTTTCACATGTTTTAGGATTTTAACATTAAATCCATTGGACTTTGTTAGTAATTTACACTGTATAGAGAACGTAGACTAATTTTGAAAACCTTGTTTCATCAACATTTGTTTAATAAGCTGTTCAGACTCGCTAAGGTTAAAGTTTATTGGTTAGATCAAGGTGATGATGGAAATTCAAAGTTTGACCTTTTTCTGGAATTTTTATAGGAAGCTTTATTACTTAGATATGTCTACCATATTGTATTTATACCTTTTGTTCTATTTAATTATGTTATTTTTTTAAACTGTTAAGGACTTATGTAAATTCTGTGTTCATTACTTCAAAACTAAATATTTATTGAATATTTTAGGAATACATGTCTTTATTTATACATATTATATTTTTGTTCATAGTATCTGAAGATCATACTGTGGTCTAGAATGCTGTTTCCCCCAGTCATGAAACTTTAGCTTTGTATTAGAATGAGCTAATTGATATTGTTTTTAAACTGGTGTTCCACTGGCATGTTTAGGTCAGAAAAATTTGGATCACTTCAACTTCCTGGGTGAGAATTGTTTGGGCTGTTTAGCAATGAACATCTGCTTGCTTTGTTTGTTGCTGTTTGAAATGTTTGTTGTTTGCCATTCTTCTTCTTCGTTCTCATTTTATGCTGGAGTGTTTAGATGACTAGGCCAATATATGAGATGAACTGCGCAGTGGTTTCCAAGTCAGGGAGCTCTCCATATAGTTTTCTTTGTATTGGAGTGTTTTGAGGCCAGTGTCTTGAACAGGTCTCTTGGTAAAGAGAGCAGTCCTGGAGGACATGGTCAGCATTCTCTGGTAACACTCCACAAGGGCAGATTTCACTGGTTCCAATTTTGAGCTTCCGGCACATATGTTGTCTCATTCTGTTGTTTCCGGTCCTGAGTCGAAAGATTAGAGGTTGATCTTGTCAGGATATCTTATAATAGGCATCATCTTTCTTGTGATTCAGATGAGAGCGTGTCCATTTCTCATTTATTTTATTTACTATCAGTTTCTTCATTTCTTCTGAATAGAGTGCGATGTTTAATTGTGAGTTTTTTCTTCCACTCTTGGTGTGTCAGCCTTCTCATTTCCTTCTAGTTCTATATGTGCTGGTATCCATTGAATAACAGTTGTTTTTTCTGTTGTTGTTGAGCTTTATAAGTGCTGTCCTGAGTCGTTTTATATAGGACAGCGGTTCTCAACCTTTTAAGCTCGGCAACCCCTTTTTACAATCTCCCACTCTGCCGTGACCCCCCCCCCCCCAGACACACGCAACAATAGAAGAATAGACAATAACAATCCTTATTTTTGATGTTCTTAGGCGACCCCTGGCAAATCGTCAATCGACCCCCTAGGGGGTCGCGACCCACAGGTTGAGAACCCCTGATATAGGAGTAATTGAATTTTCCAAGCTTTGGAAGGTTGTTTTTGCATCGGTTAGAAAGACAATCTGACTGTGTGGGGTACTTGGGTGATTTGCTAGCATGGTAGCAGCTAGTTCTAGTGCTTCACTTTCTGCTCTGTGTCTAACTTAGAGCTCTCCAGTTGCAATGGATTTTTCTAGTTTTTCTCCATCGGGTCATTCGATGAGTATTCCAGCTCCTCCATTTGTGGCGGCTTTATGGGATGAGCCATCCGTGTAAACTCTGATCCACTGATTGTTAGGATAATGAGTTTGTAGAAAACAGTTCACTATTTCCTTGAGCTCTGTTGGAATGTAGTCAGATTTTTGGTTATATTTTCAATATGGTCTCTTATAGTAGGAAGAGAGCTTTCGGCCCAGGGTGGAGATTCATTATGATGTATCCTAGAGTTATTTTTTCAAGTTGGTGGTTTTTTTTTAGGTTGGTCCTTTTGAGACAGTTTTTAGTGCCGGTTTTGTGGATTTATGTTTTGAATGGGTGCCTCTCCAAGGTTTCCAATTTAGTGACTAAAAAAAGGATTTTTATTCCTCTTCTTTCATCAAAAGAGATCAGGGCAGCGGTTTCCTCCATAGCTCTTATGGGTGTTTTTTAAATCGCTCCTGTCATTATCCTTAGAGCAATGTTTTGAACCTTGTCTATTTTTCTTAGGTTGGTTTGGGCTGGTGAACCCAATTCTAGAACAGGTCTAACGTAACTGGTGTAGGTCTTTTCAGGATGTTGTGATTAGCTCCCAAATCTGTGCCAGCTAATTTTTTCATGATAGTCTCCTGATGCCTTTGCTATGATTTATTTGGTCTTTTTGCTTCATAATCTAAGTAACAAACATTTCTAAAGGTATAAATATCTATAAGGAAAAAGAAAAAAAATGTTAACTGATTTATTTATTTATTTTGACTTTAATTTCATTCTTAATAGTAATATGCATAGTGCTTTAGTCCAATAGTTTACTTTTATCATAATCAAAGATATGTACTGTGTAACTCATGCCATACAATGCAATGTTTCTCTCTAGAGTTTATATTACTCATCTAAATTTGACTATAATTGGTTCGTTGCTAATTATACTTTTTTTAGAGCATTCAATTCTTTCAGTTGTGTTAACATTTTTTTTTATTCACCTGGTAAAATATTTTGTTTGTGACAAGTGATATGTGCACAGTTCCTGTTGAGTCTGTTAAGTGATGAGTGATATGTGCACAGCTCCTGTTGAGTCTGTTTAGTGATGTCATGTCATTTTTTCTGTTTTCATTCTCATAGATGTAAGTTTTTATTTATCAATCAAAGTAAAGTATGGCTATGAAGTGTGTCCTATATATCATATGTTTTTAAAGGAATCAAAGTGAACTCATTCTGTAAATAAATTTCATTCATTCTTCTTCTCCTTGTTTTGTTTTATTCAGAAATGAATTTGTTCAACTTGTGAATGTTGTTGGGAAAAACAGAAACAAAAGGGAAAGAGAGATCACTCAATAGATCACTCAATGGATCACTCAGTGTGAGTGGATCACTCAATGGATCACTCAGTGTGAGTGGATCACTCAATGGATGAATATTTATTGTTTTCATGACCTTCAAAATGTGTGTTGTATCAAATGTAAATTGAAACAAATAAATAATAACCATGCTATTAAACAACTTTAAATACTTCAGTTATGTCAGTGAAATAATCAACTGCAAAACAATATTAGAGGTGATTAAAATTATTTCTGACTATTAGCAGAAGCATTTTAAGATTCTAAACTGTATATAATAAGAAAAAGCACCTTTAAATAGTACAACTAAATGTATAGCTTTGAACATTTCAATGTTCTAATGTTAAGTTTGATTGTTCACTGAGATTGAGCATGAAACCACCCAATGAGAAGTAGCTATTCAGTAGACAATTAATATATAGAGTTCATATCACATTAAGTAAGGGTTTTTTGTGGATAACAAAAGACCAAATGCCTAGTTTTTGTCAAGAAATCCTGAGTCAAATATTTAACCTAGATTTGAATTCAATATCCCTAAATGAAAGAAAGCTGCTTAGACTTGAAATAGTATTATAAAGTTACATAACTTGCAATAATTACTCAGTTTTATATTTGTTTTTACTGATTTCACGAAAATTGAAATAAATGAAAATATACACATATAATTCAATATTTTTTCCAAACTACAGTATCATACTATGAGCCATTGTAAGAAATCAAAACATAAAGTATTCTTCACAGTTTAAAATCTATTTGAATTCATTGATAAGAAATATTGCAAAACAAATAATAAATAATGGGAATTAAAAAAACAAAATGGCATATATTTACAATTATTCTGCTTATATATTTAACAGAACAAAATTTTTAAAAATTAACTAATGAAGTGAACAAATTTGATATGTTAAAAAAAAAAAAACAATCACAAAAAATATCACAATAGAAATTAAGATTGTACTTTGATCAGGAACATGTGTATATCGTTCTATATGTTTCTTTAGTAATCAAAACATATTTCAACCTGGAAGAAAAAAGAAAATTAAGTAGTTAATTATTTACTGTTGCTACAATAATTGACAGATTTGGCATTTCTGTTTGATAATCATGATGAATCAATGGATTAATCATGATGAATCAATGGATCAATTATCTTTCAATACTGAAAAAAAAAAAGAAAATAATCCAACAGTTTGGCTTTACAATTTAGTGACAAAACATTTTGCTGCCCAACTAAGAGTTTCAAGTTTCGGTAAAGGTTTATTTTTTTTAACCTGAGATTTCAGATATAGAACATCAATTAATTAATACATCTTGAACTGGTTTTACACTTAGGACAATAATCAAACCATATCTGAAATTTGTTGGGGGGGGAAAGACTAGTTAATTAATGTACTGGCCACACGATACTCTTAAACTGCAGTAAGATATACACTTCAAATGACCTGATGAACTGCTCAATCTTCAAGACAGCGTTATATCACCTACCACATTGGCTACTAGTTCTTTAAAAAGTTTATCTTTTGTACCAGCAGTTTTACAGATGTCTCATAGAATAGTTTATGAGAAATGTATTTATCCATTTTGTTGTTGGTTGTGGGAAGATGTTGTTGAGCTATCTGTTACCTTGAGATGTTATTTATTACAATACGCAAGTTCTTAAATATCCAAACCAAAAGAACGAATAATATAAAATAAGTTAATCAAGCCTTTTAGAATACAAAATGTCATTACATAAAGAAGGGCAGAGTCCACGTCATCAAATCACTACAAGTGGTGTTTTTTCTTGTCGTCCGTTATCTTGTCTCTAACCTTTTTCCATTCTAACCTTTTAATGTACTGTCACTTCATTGAGGAAATACCTAATTAAACCCAACTACTATTGAATCATTACAATTTCTAGGAATTTGCCATTGACTTAGCTAGATTAAATTGAAAAAGTCAATGGAACAGAAGAGTCCAATACAGACATAACATGTATTTACAATTCTATATTGTAGTCTTTGTTACAATGTCATTTGCAACTATGTTCAAATGAATCTCTTAGGCTACAAACCTTGTCCTCCTACATGTATGGTAAGGCCTGAAGTCACATGGTACAGTATATTCTTCTTGTATAACTTTTCTATATGTTCTCCTTTGTGGGATTTGAATTTGTTCAAATATACATGACCTGAAAGTAAATAATGCAATGAAGTACTGATACATGATGCTATTTTTTGTCAGGATTTAGTTCAGTTCAATTGCGTTAAAATTTTGAGCTAACAATTATGGTAATGCCCTATGGTAATACCCTATGGTGATGCCCTATGGTAATACCCTATGGTGATGCCCTATGGTAATACCCTATGGTGATGCCCTATGGTAATACCCTATGGTGATGCCCTATGGTAATACCCTATGGTGATGCCCTATGGCAATACCCTAAGAAAGAAGAGAAGAAAACAATTATTGACCAGTAAACATACAAATACCTTCTTTCACAATGTTTGCCCTCAAAACCTGGAGGGCATGTACATCTGTTGTTGTTGCATCTCCCACCATTGAAACAAATTAATCTGCATACCTCTGAAAGAATGATTTAAATGCTATCATCAGGAAATATGCTTAACAACATCAAAAGATCATAATAAATTAATTCATATTTTATCTTGTTGAAAGCTGAAGTGTTTTTTTAACCTTTTATTTGTCCTGTTATTTACAAACCAAAGACTAAGGAATACTGTAGAATGTTTTATAGTCCAGTTGGGACTGACATATCTTGTTATCTGAATCAAATGAATCTGTTAGTCATTTTAATTTGAGTTATCTTTCTTTAACAGAAGCTTTTTCTTTAAATATAACTTTAATATGAAGTCATCCAATTCAGATAGCATTTACCAGAACATCATTCCTATTAGACATTTTAAAACTAAAGATGAGGGATTTGAGAGAAATCATAATTGAAGGCAACCAAATTCCTTGCTAGCTTAAGCCAGGTGGTTAACTATTTCTGATCACTCATTCGCTATTGTTCTGATCAGATTTCTACAACTTAATAAACATTATCATTTGAGGGGTCTTGGAAAGAAAAGTCAGATGCTAATTACTATGATGCAGCATGTAACCATACTAAGAACACTTGTCATTTAAAAGACAGGAAGTGGGGCAGTTGGTTGCCTAATCAAGTTGTAGGCCTATGCTCTTCAGACTGTCATTTGGTGGTCTTGACTTTGGACCTGCCAGCCATCATGCAGGAGGTTTGAGCTTGGAGATAATTATTTTAATTATTGAAATAACTTCCAAAACTTCAGAACAGTTTAGTTGTATATAGTTGAAGTAATGATCGCAACTGGGTTTGAGTAGTCACGTGAAACACTGCACATCATTAATCCCAACAAATCAAAGACATTGCGATTATTATTGGGAATAGCTAATGGGTACATTTTGTATAATTAATATTTTTACAAATATACTACTGAACTATAAGGATGGCATTAAGGTAAAAGAATTTTTTTATCCTAAAAAATATAATAAATAAAATTCATAAAAAAAAATTTGTAACATTTAAAACTAAATAAAAAAGTAACAAATTGTAAAATTTGAGTGACCTAATAATTTCAGTAGATGAATCATATTTATTATATTATAGTATTATATTAGTTTTGACACAATTTGGTTTATCTGTTATCTTTATCACTCACCTCTCTGACATAATTTTCCATAAAACAAGGGTGGACATTGACATTGGTTTGGTGGCAGACATGTCCCACCATTCATACAGTGAACATTACATTTCACTGAAACAAAATATAGTACATTATTTATACAGGTTAGCAAAGATTTATAAGATGGTGCATATCTTGCTATATTGAAATAAATCTCTAAAGCTTTCTATAAGTATATATCTATATACCTTTCTGACATCGGCTCCCATGATAGCCCTGTGGGCATATGCATAGTTCAGGAGAAACACAGACCCCACCATTCTGACATCTTGGTTCACAGAGAACTGAAGAGACATTAAAGGAATTCAAATCTAAACTTTAGCAACGAAGAACAAATGCATATATTTTTAATTATATCAACAGATTTTTTTCCAAAATTTTAAGTGAACTAAATACAATGCTGATAACTGTGGCTCGCAAGCTAAAAACAATTCAACAAAGTCATACAAATATTATATATATTAAATTAACATTACTATACAGATGGATGCAATGGATAAAAAAAGCTACTTGGTAGCTTGGTACCTTTTTGGCATCTTTTGCCATAAAACCCTACAGGGCATGAGCAGACATTTGGTGCGACACACTTGCCTCCATTGTAGCATCCCTTAGGACAAGTTACTGTCAGTAAATAAAGGACAGTGAGTATTGGCAGACTAAATATGTATTTCATTGTAAGATATAGTTTTAAAAAACAATTTAATTTTTTTTAGTCCAGAAAATAAAAAAATATAAATACTTTTTTTCTCAGCACATGTTGGTCCAGTCCATTCTGTGAGGCAGCTACAAACATCAGGCTGAACACAGCTACCACCATTTTGGCATGGGGGATTGCACACAGCTGTTGATTGACACATTATTAAATAGAGGTATTGATCAGCATATACTGGTGTTGTGTATATATCTAATTTATTTCATATAAAAAATACTTTTAGCATTGCTATTCTCAAATTTGAAAAACTAAATTTCTCCATTTAGAATTGTTACAATTTTTTAAAAGACTTACGATATTGACAAAAGGAGCCAGTATAGCTAATTGTGCAAGAACATTTCCCATTAGCAGTACAGATTCCTTCATGTAGGCATGGAACATCACATAATCCTGCAATATTTCCATTTACAACTAAATCAAATATTCAATTCATAATAATTAATTATTTCAAAAACTTTCAAATCATTCTGTAGTAGTTTGTTTTCCTAGTAAATGACTATACTTTTATTAATACTATGTCTATGGGTCTGAGAAAATGAATAACTTACTATTTTGACAATATGTGCCTGTGTAATTATGAGCACAGATGCATATCCCATGTATGCATGTACCACCATTTTCACATGCAGGGCTACAGACTATATAAATGGAATATATTACAGAAGCATAAAGTAAGTGAAATACAATTCAGAGAAATGGGTCGATTATCTAGTTCAGTGTTCCCCAAACTGTGTTCCATGGAAAACTAGGGTTCCGGAATGCCTGAATAGGTGTTCCACAATGTATAGGAGACCTACACATAAAATAACTCCACAGTAAATACAGAAAAATTGAATGTATTAGGCTTAGCTCTTCTTGGCAAAAGCAAAAGTTCTATAACTATAAGATATTACTATGAACTTTGAACTGCTCTAGATTTGACTCTAATTTGAAACAAAGATACAAAGATCAACCATTAAATGAATTCTGGTCGAATTTGTCTGAAGAGTTCCACAATATTTTAAAACAAACTATCAGTATTTTATTTTCATTTCTTACAATCTATTTGTGTGAATTAGCATTTTCTTTTAATGGTGAAATAAAAGACAAAGTATAGCTTGACACACCAGATATTGGAACTCATGCATTATACCAAGTACTTATGCTCTTCAATGATTCAATACCATTAAAATGATTGAACATTACCTTTTCTCATGTTTACCTCTATATTTTATTATAGCTTTTTAATTGAAAATAAATAATAGTGTTCAATTTAAAAGAATAGGAAACAATCCAGCCTAAAAAAATAAGCTAAGTATTCCGCTTCATTCTTAGAATGTGTGACATGTTCCATTCAAGAAAATGTTTGGGAAACACTGATCTAGTATAAAATATGGGTCTGAAGAGTGATGATAATATCTAGTGTAGCATGAGCATGACAAGAAGATGAGGATTATCTTATACTATAAGAGGCTAATCAGTGGATGAAAATCTGGTATAACATGGCCTGACCAGTGAGGATGATTATCTAGTATGATATGTGTCTGACCAGTGAGGATGATTATCTAGTACGATATGTGTCTGACTCAGGGTGATGATCATCTAGTATGAGTCTGACCAGTGAGAATGATCATATATTGAGTTTGACCAGTGGTGATAATCATCTATTATAATATGAGTCTGACCAGTGGTGATAATCATCTAGTATGATATAGTACGATACGACCCCTGATGATATGTTAAGAAACATGGGTCTTATCTCTAGTACGCCCAATTAAGTCTGACTACAAGGCTACAACCTCTTGCCCCCCCCCCCCCCCCCCATGATCTCCAGTAAATTAAATAGGAATCAAGTTGAGCACTCATGGAGAGGTGTCCCTGGTTTCTGTTTAAATTTCCTCTTTCACTCTCAAAGAGAGGAGGTGAGAACTGAATCAGTCAAAAATAGAATAAATCACTAAGCCTGATTAATATGTAAATGAATGATTTTGCTACATTCAATAAACATGCAACTTAATTACTGGGTGAAAAAAAATATTTATGATTATTTTCTAAATGATAGAAATGAAAGAAATAATATTCATTGTCAGAACCTTGGCAACTTCCAAAGTAACAGATCCTGGTCTGCGTTGGTAGTGGAGATACAGGCACACAGCTATCACCACTGACAATGTTGGCCTGACAGAACAGTGCCCTTGTCTGAATTCCCTGTCCACAGGTGGCATTACAGGCGGACCAGGCCGACCATTGAGATCCATACACTGCAAGCCAAAGGGGCGTAACTCGTAACTGCAAGTCGAGGTAGTAGTTTGTTTGTCACAACTACTATATATATTTGTGTACTTATGACAAAACAAAATCAATGTCTTACTTCACAGATATATGTGATAATATTAGAATATAATTTGAGTGTGGAAAGATGTTGTTTTATTTGTTTTTGTTTTTTATTTCAATGACTATCCATTTACTGAGACTGATAATTGTATAGAGTGAATATTGCAATATCCAACAAGCATTCACATTTAAGTATAGCGTTACATACATTTTTTCTGTCTGTCTTAATGTGTCTATTGCTTGTCAGATGTATAGCACTCAAAATATTTGAGAGTTGTAGTTATTTAACTTTTTTTTTGTTATCTCCCCTTACAGAAAATTTTTAAGAAAAGTTGTTTTTTTTCTACTTATATTTGTTGACAGAATATTTCTGAATAATCTAAATTTTACTCTATTTAAAATAAAAACAATATTAACAGCAAAAGTATAGAAATATTTACCTAATGGTTTTGCGGTTGTATATTGAAAAGGAGTTTTCATTTCATAAAAATTGTTGACAGCATTCTTGGAAATAAAGAAAAAACATTTAGATGGCAAACTAGAATGACAATGTCACAATAATCACTTAGTACAGTCCAAACAAGATTATCTAATTTACCAAAAAAAGTAAAGAATTATTATGGCCATGTCACAAGACATTCCTTCATGGAACAATACACGAAAAAAGATGAACCAGACAATAGGAAGACAATACTTAAGAATGAACAGGCCTGTCACTGGGAAAGATTCTATTTAAAGCAAAAGCCAGAGAGAGGAATGGAAGACAATGGTCAGTAGAAGATGTGTGTTGCCCCAACAGTTTAACAGACTAAAGGATAGGTGAAGGTGAAAGAATGAAAAGACCTCAGCAGTTGACAGTTGAACTGGAAGGGGATGAGTTTTGGTTCAGGTGTTAGTTTAACTTGAAATGTCATTGAGAAGACCTGATTTGGATTGTTTGACATGACATGACATCTTGAAAATAAAGATGGCTGCATGGCATTTACTTATTCTCATCAACCATTTAATTGTATTTCTTGTCAGATGAAAGTTACTTTTTTTAAATGTAACTTTAACAAGGCCAGGTAATGTACTTTAAATACTAACCTGATCAAGTAAAATCAAACCACAATGGGACTTGGCCACTTCAGAGTCTGAGCTTAGGACCAGCTGTTCAACCTCACCCTATACATTTAGAATCAAAATGTCTGTAGCTTTTATTTTAGCATGTTACTAACAATTACTGACATACACACAAAAAATTATTGATTTTAACTTCTCTGACCTATATAAACAAACATTTAGTAACCTACACAGGTAATTGTGGGTTTACCAAAGTATAGTGTTGATTTAGCTTGTTGTACTGTACTGTCATTCTAAGGCATCATCCCCTTCTGGGTAGAAGAGTGACACACCCAAATTGGGAAGGAATGGATAAACTCATATTAACACCCTCAATAATCTATAACGAAGAGTTTTGTTGGAAGTCTCTAGTAGAATTAAAATTAGCATAATAGTACTTTGTAAGAGATCATGTAAATAAATAATTAATTAGATCTATGTGAAAAAAAATTGAAAAAGGTCCAGAAAATTGTATTAGTCTTTGAATCTTTTGTCGCCCCTTTGTATGTGGCTCCCCTCTGACCATGAAGTTATTTCACTTTTTCAATATCAAACAAAATTATTAATTACGAATAATTAATTGACTGAATGGTTAATTTTTAAATTGATTCATGTTTTGTTAGGTGCAATAAATGATAGTTTAAAGTTTAAACTTGATTTAGGAAAGGGTGGGAGAAATAATGTGTATTATTATCTAAGGGGACAAACCCCACATATTTAGCCGTATCTGTGAATACTGAAGGATTAATTTTGCTAGTTGGTATCAAACAAATAATAAAAATACCAGTAATTAATTGACTAATTTCTTGATTTTTTTAATTGGGTCAGTGTCTTATTTTTGCTAATGAATAATTGTGCAAAGTTTCAACTTGTTACGAGAATGGGTGTGGGAGAAATAACGTGTTCAAACTTTTTACCGGACAAACAGAGTGAATTGACAAAAGCTTTATAGTAATTGAGTTCACTGATTTTAGATAAATTAAACATGTATTTATTATCAAATATCGTAGGATCGGTGTTTTGTCTATTTTCCAGGAGAGTTTTATGAGTTTCATGAGATTTTAATAATTTCTGGAGATTTCTAGGACTTTTTTGTATAGCTCCCGAGAGTTCAAGGAGCTCCTGGAAAATAGCGAAAACTCTATTATAAGTTATAATGTGTTTTGTTGAATAATTTACACCTAGAATTAGCGAGAGGCCTACGAAATTGGAGGGCCCTCTGCGGCCGCATTGGTTGCAGTCGCCTAAGACCGGGCCTGACTATAAGTCACCTTAGTGCTTGCTAAAAATGTCTGAAGTGATAGTCTAATATACTTATTACCAGGGTCGCCGCCTGCGTGCGAAATTTAAAATGCCGCCCCCCCCCCTTTTTTTACTCTCTAAAAACCATTCCATTAAGACTGAGCTGGACGCTGTTCCAAAAGTGGCCTTTGATTTAAATCCATTTTTTGTAGACCATTCCATTATTCCTTGCATATGTGAGCTTGCCCTCCCAGAGCTATATTTTTGTGTATTCTATTTTTTTTATAGGCTAGTGTAAAATTTATTATTTGTACTTCCGCTTTTGTGTAAATTAGGGTGGGGTGTATAAAAAGTGTGCCACGCTATTTTAAAAACAGTTCAGTGTACAGTTGACCAGTGGTCAGTATAGTATGTCTGTGTGACAGCCGAAGATCTTTGTGGTCTGTCCTGTACTTATTTTTATTCCTGTACCTGGGACGGCCTGTAATTTGCTATTGTTACTGCTGTGTTACTGCTTTTAGCTGCTGAAAGTAACTGCTGTTTTAACTGTTGATTTTAACTGTTCTAACTGCTGTTGTAGATTTATTTTGTCACTGTAGATACTAGTGTAGTGTTGCCTTAGAGTTCTATTAGTAAACTTAGTTATAGTCTGTTTCTGTTCTTAGTGAATAGATCTAATACTATAGTAAGGTACTAACTAAGGTGTTCTTGTTGTAGTTTTAGTTATGTGTTGGTTGTAGTAGTAGAATATTGTAGATCTAGACAAGTTTATTGTAGTTTGTTAGTGTAGATCTAGGTCTAGGCTAGTAATTGTAGTGATTTAGTTAGATAGTTGGGTTGATCAGTTTGTGTTAGATAGTTGGTTAGTTTGTTAGTGTTTGTAGTGGTGTAGATTTAGAGGGTTTTAGTTTTAGTTAGTTGATGGGTTCAGTAGTGGTGGTTAGTCAAGTTAGTGTATATATTATATTTTATTATTGATTTGTTTTTGCATATGTAAATAAAGTTTCGTTTGTTTATTTATCCTAACTAAAGTTTCGTTATCTTGCTTTCCTTTAGTTTAGGTTAGTTATAGCTAGTTGTCTGGTTACTTAGGCAACTCTAGCCCTTTGGTCACCATACCGAGGTGCACAGATTGAGCCACCCAGTAGCGCTAACATCTGCCTACTGTTGGTAAATTTTAATGTTGAGCAGAAGAGAATAGGTATCTCCCACTCGCGCCTGCCTGACCTGCTCACACATATGTGCACCGCTGTTGTATCCCTCAAGTACAACTATAAATCATCCACTAGGAACAATTTTGAATATACGTGCCTCCAGAAATCTGAATTATTAGTTCTTTGTAATCAACATTAAAAACTGATCTCGTTATAGGACTACTCGTTTATGCTCCTGTATTTGCGACGATTATAATTGATGAGCTGCGGCGGATATATTACAATGAACAGCCTAAATGATCATGATCTATTTATAATTTTTCGATAACTTTGACTGCTCACAGTGTTACATGGTCTGGACAAGTATGTTCAAGTGTTTGTTATTCTAAGTTTAAGTATAATAATAAATAAAAGCTTGAAATACAAAAGTCATCAGAACCATTTCAACGTTCGTAAACTTTCATAATTATTATCACGATTGTATTTTGGAGAGATGTGCATTGTATCCACAATCATCTGACATACACAAATTCAGAGTTGCTACAAATGTATCCAACAAATGAAGCAACTCAGCGCTGAATATTTTCATGAGTTTAATACAGAGTAAATAATCCAAAGTACAAGTCACTTATACAATGACTTGAAATAAAACATAGTAAGGCAGTGTTTCTCGCATTTCCGGGTGACGACTCCCTATATAACAACATTTTTGTTCGAGCCCCTTTTAGCTGTAACCCAGGGAGCGATGTAGGCTCCAATAGTGAGGTCCGTGAATTGTTGTTTTTTAAGAATGTAGTTTAAAAAAAAAGAAACTTAGTTACCACGTTTAGGTTTTATTTTTCATTTAGCCTTCTTAGATTTAACACTGAGTATATAAATGATAGAAACCAAATTAAGGTCTTGTTTACATCATTTGTAAACCTTGTAAAAAGTTCCTCCTGAAAGTAAAACTGAAGATACGGCAGGTTTCCACTCAAGTCGGCGAGGGGTCTGACCATTTTCTCGTTGTTGTATGGTTGTTGGCTTGTAGCTCAAGACAGCTAGTACAACTGAACCGTTGTAGGCGTTTTAAATTTGTTAATAACTTAACTTAAGAAAACTTGAACAAACTTCTTTGTGAACAAAAACTCAATAGAACTGTTATTATTCAAGATTTAACTTGAGATGAAATATAGATCTAATAGTAATAAAAGAAACTGCTATTTCAACAAACTCTAGCTCACAACACAAATACAAAAATCTTTACACTTTCATGTCTTGCGTCTCACACTTGCACTAGGCACGCTCATTTTTTTCGTCGTCACTGCATAACTAACCAATCAATCGCTTAACCGCCGTCTATGAAACACACCCACCCCCTTTTTGGACTTTTTAATTACCGGTAATAGATCTACTTATAGTGCGGGCTATTTGACTCAAACAAATATTACAACAACCGCGAAAATTCATGGCCAGAATTGAGTAGGTGCCTATGGAAAAACCCGTGGGATTCCCTCTTACACTGCTCTATTTTTTAGTTCTAGTTTCCACAATAATTTCTTATGTACGAATATCGTTTATATTTTCAAAGGACAATGGAATAATTAGAATTTATTTAAAATATTTAAGATTTTTTTTTTATTTAACTAATTTTTTTTTTAAAGTAATCTTGGAATAATGATTTGGCCGCCCCCTAAAGTCGGCCGCCTGCGTGCAATGCACACATTGCACAATAGATAGCGGCGGCCCTGCTTATTACTAATTGTATGAGTGCGATGAATCATTTGTTATTACAGAAAATAAAAAAAATACTTTCATGACTATACACTAACCTCAAATTGTCCTCCATATTGTGAAAAGTATGGACCAATTGACATCATCAAATTCGTACCAAGAAATTCTTCTTTGCTTCGCAACCTTTTTCTAATGACGTTATGACAATCTGCGTACAACGTCACAGTAGTGGCGTCCACACTTAGAGCAATGCTGTGCCAGACATTCTCGGCGATGTCCATTTTGAACACGTAGTTGTTGCCCAAATACTGAAATTTGAGATTCTTCCCCAGGAACAGCGCCACCTGCTGCTTACCCTGGACATCGCTGATGACGAAAAAGTAACTCCTTGTTCTTCTGTGTCCGACCTTGACCTTGGTTAGTAACGAAAACGTTGGAGGGAATGTTTTCTGATAGATCTGAGAAATTGGGAGAGAGAGTTTGGCTTGTTTACTGATTGTGTACGTTTCTGATTGATTTGAACTTTTGGTGATTCCAATCGGCAATTCTCGCACGCGCATGAGCGTCAAAAGGTCATGGCTCACTGAAACAGAAATAAAAAGATGTAATTCCTCCTTGATAGTAGGCTGCAAAAACATAACGCTGCTAAATCAAATGCTAAGGCCTCATGGAGTATCTAACTATGTGTGATGTTTAGTAGATCTTTGTCTTTAAAAAAATGCATAGGGTATCAGTGATAAGTAAGTTGGGTTAGCCAGTTAATGTTTCAACCATGGAAATCACTCAAAACCTACATTATTCTACAATGATCTAGATCCGCTGGGAAATCTATTTTAAAAAATCTTCAGGCTCTAAGCATTATGTGAGGCTCACGTAGGCTAATTGCCACAAAGAAATCTTCATCCTTGTATAACTGCCGAAATGTTCCCAGAACACCATCCCTATACTGTCTCTACAAGTAGCTTCCAGAAAAACAAATATTGTATATAGAGAGGCATATAGCCTGGAAACAAATCAACGGGCGTAGCCGGTGGGTAATGCAAGTATTAGTATATAAAGAATAGATAAGAGAGGATCAATTCCGTGAATTTAAAAATGTATTTAACATAAAAAATGTCCTTTGAAACTTCAGCGCATGATAAGTCATTACGGTGTATAGGCCTATGAAGTTTCACACAAGCGATATTTAGAGATAGTGAACGGCTAGGCCGCCTCAAGTTTGCTCTAAAAGGAGCTACACCTTATACGGCTAGGCCGCCTCAAGTTTGCTCTAAAAGGAGCTACACCTTATACGGCTAGGCCGCCTCAAGTTTGCTCTAAAAGGAGCTACACCTTATACGGCTAGGCCGCCTCAAGTTTGCTCTAAAAGGAGCTACACCTTATACGGCTAGGCCGCCTCAAGTTTGCCCTAAAAGGAGCTACACCTTATGGTTTGTCTACTTTAGTTCTGAGGGAAACTGTTACGTTGTTAATACAATTTTTGTTCAATGTCTGTAGGCCTCATCATCTATAGTCACCACTTCTTTGACTCTGAGAAGAGAATCAAATGTTTAGATGACCAGGGGGGGGGGGCATTCTTTTTATCATGCATATGAAACTCCTGAGGAAAATCTTACGTATGATTACAAATAAAAATGCATGCGGAATTTCATGACATTGATCCAACCAAACTGTGCAGAAATTAGCGTTTAAGGTATCATACCAATTACACCCAACTCACGTTGCCAGGCCCTACGTATTCTTTGGTGATGCCCAATCCACGGCCCGCGAGCCATGTCCGGCACCTAGAAACTTCTGCCCACGATGCATAATGAAACCTCATAGGTTACATTGAACTCAGGTTACTCAACAATTTTTTTAAGGTGAAGCGGGCCGTGACAAGAAGTTTGGACATTTCAATAGCACGCAAGTCGGAAAACGTTGGGTATCATTACTTTCAGGCCACTTTTCAAAGTTTCATGCCAACTAGCCATTTTAAAATGGCCGAGAACTCGTGAGCACGTGAAATACAACTGAACTCTTAGCACGCGGACGTTTCGTGCACTTCTCAAGTGCTTTGTGTGGCACAAGCTTGTGCATACATTTGCTTCATTCTTTGGATGCGGGAGGCGAGTGTAGATAATGAAACCCATGTGTTAATTATGTGAACATTAACTTTCACACATGAAACGGTGTATGATTACTAGAGCAGCATAACGTCTCTAATATAATCAAAAAAAAAGAAAAGTAATTATAAACTCCCTTGAACTTCATCTATTGGCAGTTACATTGTAGAAGAGTGGAGTCAAAGTGTGGGACTCAGTGCTACGTGTATTTAGGATAGAGGGTAGTGAATTTTCTTTTCCAAAAAAAAAATAATTAAAATTGTATAAAACGTGGCAATATGGCAATGTAAATAGCATTTTGTCTTTGAATGCTGGTTAATCAATGGCTGAAGATCTTAAGGTTCTTAATTTTAAATTTCGGTGGAGCGAAGACTTTTGTACATTTGTGATTTAAAGACGTCACTTTATCTAGCACCATTAGGAACCTGAACGAAAGGCGATTTCTTTTTATTTGTGAGAGGAACTTCATTGGTTCCATGGCTACATCTCGAAGTTAACTCTCTCGGCTTATTTTGGTAATAGAGATCTATAATCGCACGGCTATACTTGGTTTATCGACACACTATCTCACTTTTTTTTTTAAATTTTGTATTGTATATGTTACTTGTGGTAAGTGAGCTACACTCGATTAATTCTCTTTCTAAGTCATTAAAAGAAGAGAACACCCAATGAAAAATATAATATAGCGAATAAACTAAATAGTATAGAATGTCAAGAGTAATGACAAATACACACAAAAATTACAAAAGAAAAGGCCACTTTTACTTTCAAGCACACACACACGCACATTACAGAGAACCCTTTCATTTCGAAAACAGCAACATGAAACCTTACATAATAACATTATTTTTTTAATCTCTCACACTTCAAAGTTCATCGGCTATACTGGTGATTGATAGATCTTGATCTTTCTCTGAAACAATTTACTTACTATTATTTTAATTAGAGAACAAGAGAAGAGGCTCGTTTTTTACTTCTGCCTCTACGTCACTACATATTTACCTTCACAAGAGAAGAGGTCACATGTTCTGACTTCTGCCTCTACGTCACTACATATTTACCTTCACAAGAGAAGAGGTTACATGTTCTGACTTCTGCCTCTACATCACTACATATTTACCTTCACAAGAGAAGAGGTTACATGTTCTGACTTCTGCCTCTACATCACTACATATTTACCTTCACAAGAGAAGAGGTTACATGTTCTGACTTCTGCCTCTACACCAATGCAATCACTAATGTTGGCTCTTGGGCATGTCCGTCTTCTGATCTGTTGACCACCAGAGCATCCGGCATTACAGGGTGACCATGGCGTCCAGTGATTCCAGCCTGCAATAATTGTATGTTTATGTTGGTTGATTAATCTAGTTACACCATCATAAATTAATCTAGTCACACCATCATAAATTATTCTAGTCACATCTTCATATATTAATCTAGTCACCACATCATAAATTAATCTAGTCACACAGTCAAAAAATTAATCTAGTCAGCATCATAAATGATATGTTTGGTGTAGCTTGTTCAATAACGTAGATTTGGTCAATGGAAATTGACACTGTTGTTTTATTTATCCCTAGCTTATTCTCAATATAGAAGATAGTTGGGATGTTTCTTGTGGCGAGTATTTGTACTAAGGTGGCTATTGTGCTCTATTAAGCTAGGTGTTAAGGTCAGATGTTCAAATGATATAGTTATTTAATTATTTTTATTAGTTATTTAATTGTCTACCAGCAGTTAGGCGATACAAGTCAACGACCGCCAATAACAAGGCCTAACAAGAATACAGCAACAATCTATTAGATAATTGATTGAAAAAAGACAAACAATGTACAGGGTAATTGTTAATGTCCTCCCCCGCCCTTATTTGTTTCCTAATGACAATGCTGTTTTTTGTTGTTGTTGTTGTTGTTTTAGTAGTTGTTGCTTTTTACTAACAATAATAACCAAACAAACTATTTCCTTTGAGGTACTTCGTTCCACTTGAAGCTGTCACAGCCAGGGAGGTGAATAAAAAAAAAAAGAACAAGGCAAACATCTTTGATTGTGTCGGAACAACTTCAGTAGTCAAAGACCAGGCCGTGAGCGCGGTGAAGTAACGGGACACGGCAGACGTGATGGTGTTTCGCTCAAGGGGACATAATACCCGTATACGCTGGCTTCCCACGGCGCTTCGCGGGCCGGCGCATCGCAGTGGAGCCATCAACGGCGCCATTAGCCTAGCGCCCTGGGTTACCCCGGAGATCCAAAAATGATATGTACACAAGACATTTGATCGCCCAAGTTAACAATCTGTGCCAGGATAAGAATGAAATAAATGTTTACACTTCTGAACTATTTTTCTTCATGTGGGGCTATAACGAACCGCCTGTACTCTGGTTTCTACTCTTTGTATGTCAGATTCCATGAGTGAGAGGTGACTTTTTGTGTGTGTGTGTAAAGCTTTCTTTGTAATCACCGTAAATCAGCTGGTCAATGTTTAGAACAGACAGTAATCATTGAACTTTGGTGTCTGTCAGTGTTCTGCTACTAGCAACTCAGAAACGATTTGATCCGGTGAATAACAGTTTAGTTGACCAGGAGGGGGAGGCTGTTACCGGTTATGTCGCTAATCACTCATTTGTATGTGGCCACGATCACTCAGGCAAAAAAACATTTAGCGGTCATCTCTCTCTCTCTCTCTCTCTCTCTCTCTCTCATACTAAGGACAGTAACATCAGTGTCTGATAGATTTATCTTGAAGTTTGAAAAATTTGATTAAAAAAAAAGCTGTTCTTTATACATAGTAGGCCTAGAACCTAAACGACTGTAGCGAAATGTCTGCTCATTGATGTAGATGGAGTGACTTTGAGCACTGACATTCTTCTGACCAACAAATCAATGTGTTGACATTTGATTGAGGGCAATGACTTTGAGCACTGACATTCTTCTGACCAACAAATCAAAATGTGTTGACATTTGATTGAGTGCAATGAAACAAGCGTTCAATGAAAACATAAACACAAGATCAAAATATTTTTTTTAAGTTAAGCAAGTACTACATTTCAACAAGAGACTAATACATGTGTGTTGAGTTTAGAACTAGTACATTTCAACAAGAGACTAATACATGTGTGTTAAGTTTAGAACTAGTATAGTCCCACAAGAGACTAATACATGTGTATGAGTTTAGAACTAGTATAGTCCCACAAGAGACTAATACATGTGTGTTGAGTTTAGAACTAGTACATTTCAACAAGAGACTAATACATGTGTGTTGAGTTTAGAACTGGTATATTCCCACAAGAGACTAATACGTGTGTGTTGAGTTTAGAACTAGTACATTTCAACAAGAGACTAATACATGTTTGTTGAGTTTAGAACTAGTATATTCCCACAAAAGACTAATACATGTGTGTTGAGTTTAGAACTAGTATATTCCCACAAGAGACTAATACATTTGTGTTGAGTTTAGAACTAGTTTATTCCAACAAGAGACAAATACATGTGTGTTGAGTTTAGAACTAGTGTATTCCCACAAGAGACTAATACATGTAGAAGATGACATGTGTGTTGATTTTAGAACTAGTATATTCCCACAAGAGGCTAATACATTTGTGTTGAGTGTGGAACTAGTATATTCCCACAAGAGGCTAATACATTTGTGTTGAGTTTAGAACTAGTATATTCCAACAAGATACAAATACATGTAGAAGATGACATGTGTGTTGATTTTAGAACTAGTATATTCCCACAAGAGGCTAATACATTTGTGTTGAGTGTGGAACTAGTATATTCCCACAAGAGACTAATACATGTAGAAGATGACATGTTTGTTGAGTTTAGAACTAGTATATTCCCACAAGAGACTAATACATGTGTGTTGAGTTTAGAACTAGTATATTCCCACAAGAGACTTATACATGTGTGTTGAGTTTAGAACTAGTATATTCCCACAAGAGACTAATACATGTGTGTAGAGTTTAGAACTAGTATATTCCCACAAGAGACTAATACATGTGTGTTGAGTTTAGAACTAGTATATTCCCACAAGAGACTAATACATGTGTGTTGAGTTTAGAACTAGTATATTCCCACAAGAGACTAATACATGTGTGTTGAGTTTAGAACTAGTATATTCCCACAAGAGACTAATACATGTGTGTTGAGTTTAGAACTAGTATATTCCCACAAGAGACTAATACATGTGTGTTGAGTTTAGAACTAGTATATTCCCACAAGAGACTAATACATGTGTGTTGAGTTTAGAACTAGTATATTCCCACAAGAGACTAATACATGTGTGTTGAGTTTAGAACTAGTATATTCCCACAAGAGACTAATACATGTGTGTTGAGTTTAGAACTAGTATATTCCCACAAGAGACTAATACATGTGTGTTGAGTTTAGAACTAGTATATTCCCACAAGAGACTAATACATGTGTGTTGAGTTTAGAACTAGTATATTCCCACAAGAGACTAATACATGTGTGTTGAGTTTAGAACTAGTATATTCCCACAAGAGACTAATACATGTGTGTTGAGTTTAGAACTAGTATATTCCCACAAGAGACTAATACATGTGTGTTGAGTTTAGAACTAGTATATTCCCACAAGAGACTAATACATGTGTGTTGAGTTTAGAACTAGTATATTCCCACAAGAGACTAATACATGTGTGTTGAGTTTAGAACTAGTATATTCCCACAAGAGACTAATACATGTGTGTTGAGTTTCAGACGGTCTTCAGTAAGAAAGATGATTGCGCAGGAGCTCCAAACCTCCTGCAGTAGGAAAGATGACGACGGGCATGATTCGAACTTGAGACCAGCATTACGACAGTCCAAAGCGCATACCACAGGGCTGCCTTTGCTCACGCTTTGATAATTTCAAGGTCTAGCAGCATAATCTGAAGTTTTGAAGAGTCACCATTGACGCCTCAACGACTCACATTTGGGATTATTGGAAAGATGGGAATTAGACATGTATTGAATGTATACATGGCTTGCAGTTACTTTGTAACACTAAACTATATTCCACTGACATCTCAAAATTTAAAATTATACTTAATAGAAGAGATGAGTGTAGCATCTAGATGTGGACTTCTACCACACTACAAGCTACTTTCTGTTCCTGAATCAGGTTTAACCAGTTCATTGATGTACGGCTTACCAGGGGAAAGCATCCGAAAAATAATGTCTCTGCGAGATGTCAAAAATAAAGGGGGATAACTCACTAGCTTCTTTTGATATTAAATCATGCGAACATGTCAAATGAGTGGTCTTGGCTACCGTCTGGTCATGTCCTTCACACTCCAATGAGCCACTAAGCACCTCTCCCCAATTACAAGCTCCCACCCACGTTGGGCAGGACAACTGGCAATTTTGAAAAGACAACGTGGGTTTACATTGTGCATGTAACATTCTAAGTCAGAAGACTTTGTATTGAAATGTAATATCTAATGCCGCATTGGATAGAGCGATGTGAATATATAAAATATCCAGATAAACATAAGAAAAGTTAGTACAGTGTGGATAGTCTAATATAGCATTCTGTTGGTAAGTAAGTACAATGATATAACAAGGTGGTCCACCCAGCCAGATAAAAAGGAAGGTTTCAATATTTTCAGAAAGAACATCGGAATCAAAGACAAATGACAGAGAAGAATGGACAAAGAAGGTTGACGGATATTAAGTGGTGCCCCAGAGGTCCACAGACCTAAGGATAGGTGAAAGTGAATATGAAGTTAGATTTGAACCTGGCCTAACTAATGTCTTAGAATGAATGTATAATTTCTCTAATTGTTTTGTAAAGGGACAACAAAAAAACATTTTTTGTAAAAAAAAAATGTATTTAAAAAATGTCTGTAGTTCAGTGTTCTATTGCTGTATTGCTGTGATGCAGTTCACGCGATAATATGAAAAACTACTTATTAATTGTTGTTTTAAATTCTGTCCAACTTATATGCATACTAAATAGATTTTTTCTCTTTAAAAAAGTTAACATTGTTTTGTGTAAATGTAGTAGTTACTATAACAGAACTTACTTCACTTAGCAATACAAATTAAAAAAAAAAAAAAATCTAAAACCGTTTGCATAAATGTGTTAAAATATGTTGAGCCGGTATCTTCCCTACTAAGGAGCCTCCCGTGTTTAATACTATTAATAGTGAATAGTTGTAAAAGTGGTGTATTTTTATGAAAAAACTGCTTGCATAAGTGATTAGATTTTTCGCTTTCAGAAAAGAAAAAAGTAGCCTTTGCATCAGAACTTTGAATGGTCTAAAATATTATGATGTCGGATTTTAGCGGCCCCCGAAAGGGTAAAAGGCGTTATTAGTTTTGTATGGAATGTCTGTCCGTCCGTCCCGTTTAGATCTCGCAATGTGAATAACTTGAAGTTCATTAAAATTTTATGTGGGTTAACATAAGGCATTTGAGTAGATCACTTTATGGATAAATCAAAGGTCTGTTATATAACACGTGATTTAACGGTTTGTGGAGAGATACTAGACTGAACCTTTCAATTTTAAACAACGACAACATTAGAAGTGCAACTTGCAGCAGTTATTAAAAATAATTTAAAATAAATATCACTAGATTATTTCGATTCTTGTCAATAAAACTAAAGTGAGCCATCGGTAACTGGATAGTTAGTAATAGCTCAAAGCAATACATATTACTAAATTTGTATCCAGCTCTAGATTATTTTGGTCAGTAATACAAACTCTATAAACTAAACGAGTTCAGATCCGTTTTACTTTTAAGATCTTCTACAATCAATAGTTTGGTAGATTTGGAAACATTTGAAGTACAAAAGTAAATTTAAAAATTGAAAAATAATTTAGCAAGTCAAAAAAAAAAAATATGTTCAAAAAAAAATCCCCTCCCTTCAGTCTCACCTTTCACTTTCACAGCGTTTGCTAAATGTCAATAAAATGTGTGTTTACATCAAATTATACGCGTTGGATCAAAGCAATTTGTATCAAATGACATTTGACTTACGAACAGTGGGAGACCGGAAAGAAAAGGTTTAAAAAAGAAAAGGATGGGAGAGACCGGGAGAGGGGGGTGTTGTTCAGAAAATCAAAATGTCAGCAGACGATCATGACAAGGGAAGCAGACGAGATGAAGGAAGAGACAAAAAAAGATTCTAAGACAAACAAATCTCCAACACTGAAGACGAATCTAAACATTGTTTTGGCTGAGAGTCTGAGATGTGTGTGAAAACACTGAGCTCTAGATTTCTGTGTTCCGTGAGGGTGTCAATAGCAGTGTACAGTTTACGGAGACGCTGTGAATAGTCTCTGAAAACTTAGATTACGACAAGCGCCAACAATAGGGGTGTCATGTACACTTTTTTTCCTCCAATAACAGAATTAAAGGTTTAGAGGGGTGGGGAATTTGACCAACGTTTGAAACAAAAAAAAATCTAGATCTACTACTAGTATTTTTTTAAAGAGGTCTTTTTTTGGCTATTTATACGTAAGTAAATATAGAAGTTAGGGTTATGTTTCTCATATGCATACTTATAAACTTTTATGACAATACCAAACGATCTTTTAATATGTTATTAAAACTTTATAAGAAGAAAGCACTTTAAAGTTTAAAGAGTCTACAAAATATCACTGTACTAGACTAGAACTGTACTAGACTAGAACTGTACTAAACTAGAACTGTACTAGACTAGAACTGTACTAGACTAGAACTGTACTAGACTAGAACTGTACTAAACTAGATTTTCCTGCACTAAGGCCCAGATTTAGGTAGGGATGTGTAAAGTTTGCGACCACAAGGTTCTCGAGCCTGAAGGAGCCTCGCAATTTTTACGTATGCTAATTGCTGTTCTTTTTGTCTGATTTAAGCATTTCTGACACTGAGAATATTTTGTAAAAAATGAACAACATAAATGTAGTGAATCAATAAGTTTATCAATCTGCTGCGTTAGTCTCCGTCTGGAAACTTCATCTCAACAGAAACTGTTTTCAAAGGTTAGCACACTAGCTAGCTTTTTAAAAATCTAAACATACACACAAATCTCTTTGCAATGAAAGATTTGAACATCTTGTCGTCTAGCTCAAAATTTAATGTAATGTATTAAGTTCATTGACCTAAAACATTGAGTTCTCTTTTCCAATAGGATATTCTCCTATGACTAAACAACTGGGGGGGGGGGGTTCTCCTCCTCTCAAAGACTGCATCCTCCACACGGAAACAAAAGTACTGTGATCAGCCATTCAACCCCTCAGCTGACCGCATTGTAAAGTCATCTTCAGGTCATTAAAGCTCCCGTGATTGTAGAGGTTATTTAGACACTTCTAAAGTAGCTCAATTGCTTTGAAAACATTCTCTGGAAGCAGACGATGTTTAGTCTTGGCGCATGCGCCAGCTCGCCCACACGTAACATCCTATTTTGTGTGCGTATGAGTGAGTGTGTGTGTGTTTCTTTCAGCTGTTTTCCCCTCCCCACCTCGCCCATCGTTTTTTGCTAATTCGTTGACTAAGGTTTTCATTGGTCAAAATATTTCAGAAGTGAACGAGTTGATGAGTGAAGACAGAAAAAAAAAAGTTTTCAGGAACATTCCAGAAGCGATATGCAATGTCCTCACTGAAATTGTACTCCTTCCTTCAATGACTTTTGAACATCAACACCAAGGAGAGGGGGAGAGAGAGAGGAGGGTACAACAACAACTTGAAGAACATTTAATGGGAAATTCAGAAAGAATTTTTGTTTTTGTTTTTCAACTTCCTTGAACGCTGTGGCTCCCATGAGCCCGGTGACACCCACAGGAAGATGAAGTAGGCCCAGTGCTTGTTTGGTCATACATTGAAAGGGGGAACAACATTTGAAGGGATTGCCAATTTGAAATTCTCAATTTCTCCACACTCCATTGTTATTATTATTATTTGTTTCATAATGTCAAGCAAAAATTAAAATGGTAACATTGGAACTATAAATGTATAAAAGTGGGGTTTTTTTTGTTTTTTTTTTTGGTCAATTTTGTAATACAGAACGTTTAGATTCGGTACTTTCTCTAGACAAAATGTTAGTTTGTTTTGACTTAGTGCTAGAGTACCAGGTAGGTTGTGTCGTCAAAATTCTGTCTATTTATTGTCCGATCTCGTTCTGATAACGATGTTGTCAGCTATTTCAGGTATAATAAAAATAAAGAACATTAAAACTACAAGATGCAATGGAGATCCTTGGATTCACATCAAGTGGACAAGTCTCAAGTGTTGATAATTTTTTGAATACTGATTACTTTCTCTAAGACAATTCTGGATAATATACTAACTTATCGAATGAAGTTTACTTTAAAATTTAACAGAGTTATGCAAAGTCTTTAATTTGCTATTGTTTTTTTTTCCTTTTTGCTTTTCTCACAATCCATTCATTGTATTCCCATAATTCTTCAACCGTGAGCTTCCTGACTCTAAGCCAATCAGCTTTTAAAATGTTAACAAATTTACACAAATATTACCTTTCAGCTAAATATAATTACAAAATAAAATGATCTAAACAACAAATTGATTCTGTTTTGTCAAGTTGATGAAAGTGATTCATCTTGGTCCAGTCAATCAAAGTCACCGAACGTCCGTCATCTATTGTCCGGTTCTCCGCTTCTGCAAATGTTCACTTTCAACCGAGATCAGCTTTCAGGCCTAACAATTAAGCGAGTGACCAGCGCAACAGCCGCTGTTGACCTCTTTGTATGGCAGGAGTTACGCACGAAATGACCCAATTACTTCCACCGCACGAAGAACATCGGAGTAAAAAGAATCACATTAACTGCGCATGTCAGGGAAACAAACTACAATGTAACATTCTCCAACGACTTCCGGTTTCGATATTTTATTTTCGGTTTTTGAATTTGACACTTGTTAAGTGTATTGTTGCATAAATTAATTAGTAATCCAAGTTGTCTTTTTATTTTTTGGAAAGTATAAAACTAATGGTTAATGCCAGAATGAATGAACAAGAGCGGTTTTATTTATTAATTTCGTTCATTTCTCTATGGATACACACAGACTGAAAGAAAGACAGGAAATAAATAAATATGTCAACACAAATTTAGCTCGATCCAAGGCAGACAATTTACCCACATGAACTACTGCACCCCCACCTTTATCACTTGAACTACTGCATCCCCACCTTTATCACATGAACTACTGCACCCCACCTTTATCATATGAACTACTGCACCCCACCTTTATCACATGAACTACTGCACCCCACCTTTATCACATGAACTACTGCACCCCCACCTTTATCACATGAACTACTGCACCCCACCTTTATCACTTGAACTACTGCACCCCCACCTTTATCACATGAACTACTGCACCCCACCTTTATCACATGAACTACTGCACCCCACCTTTATCACATGAACTACTGCACCCCACCTTTATCACATGAACTACTGCACCCCACCTTTATCACTTGAACTACTGCAACCCACCTTTATCACATGAACTACTGCACCCCACCTTTATCACTTGAACTACTGCACCCCTCCTTTATCACATGAACTACTGCACCCCACCTTTATCACATGAACTACTGCACCCCACCTTTATCACATGAACTACTGCACCCCACCTTTATCACATGAACTACTGCACCCCACCTTTATCACATGAACTACTGCACCCCACCTTTATCACATGAACTACTGCACCCCACCTTTATCACTTGAACTACTGCACCCCACCTTTATCACATGAACTACTGCACCCCACCTTTATCACATGAACTACTGCACCCCACCTTTATCACTTGAACTACTGCACCCCACCTTTATCACATGAACTACTGCACCTCACCTTTATCACATGAACTACTGCACCCCACCTTTATCACATGAACTACTGCACCCCACCTTTATCACATGAACTACTGCACCCCACCTTTATCACATGAACTACTGCACCCCACCTTTATCACATGAACTACTGCACCCCACCTTTATCACTGAATTCGTAAGACAAACAGAAAACAAGAAAAGGGATCCAAAAACTATTAGCTTTTATAAAACCAAATAAAGATCTGGACCTAGACTGCTCAAAGAACTAAGCTGCAAGCTAACACCAGTATTAAAAATACTTTTTCAAGCATCACTCTCAGGGTAGGGGATCAGACAGACCGGAAAGAAGCTAATGTCACTTCCCTGTTTAAAAAAAGGAGAAAGTACAGACCAGTATCACTAACCAGCATCACATGTACACGGTTAATCACTTAGATAAACATAATGTCCTCACTCCATACCAACATGGCTGTAGGAAATATAGATCATGTGAAACTCAACTAATAGGATTAACTGATAATTTTTCTAAGGCATTTGACAAAGTTCACCACCATAGCTTGCTTAAAAAATTAAAATACTTTGGTTTTGCTGGTTCTTTGCATCAATGGATTCGGTATTTCCTGATAGGCAGAGAACAAACTAATAAATAATAAATGGTTCCAAATCAACATCAATAATAATCAACACATAATATGTAGCAACATCATAAATCATTTAGATATACACAATGCCCTCACTCCTTACCAACATAGCTTTAGAAAAAATATAGGTTATGAGAAACTCAACTAACAGGATTAATTGATAATAGTGAGGAAATAGATGCAATTTTATTAGACTTTTCTAAGGAAGTCGACAAAATTCACCACCATAGCCTGCTTAAGAAACTAAAATACTTTGGTGTTAATGTAATAATAAATGGCTCTAAATCAACACCAATAACAGTTAACTCAGGTGTACCTCAAGGAACAGTCTTAGGCCCACTACTGTTTCTAATTTACATAAATGAATAAATTAGTGCTTTAGTTCAGAAAAAAAAAGGTCAGATTATTTGTAGAGGATTGCATATGTAGAACAATAAAAACTCAAAATATTGAGGGGTATGATAAATTAAAAATAATCACCAAGCCTCCATATTGATGACATTACAAAATTAGGCAAAACCTTCGAGTTTATTTCAGTTTGTCCCTTCTTGCTGGACAGAGTCTCTCCCCTCTACCAAATTCACTAGACCAGAGATTGTTCTAATGCTAATGTCACGCTGACATCATTGCCGCTTCATGTGTGAAGAAACATCTACAAAGAAACCTTTATAGTCTCCCCTTTGTGTGTGGAACATCTCCGTTTAGTGGCCAATTATTTCCCCTTGAGCATCCAGTAGACCATCTCGAACTTTCCACAACAGACTCCAAGCTCATAAAACTATCATTAATACAATCTTTGGCCTCTGTAACTAACTGTACGTCTGGGTCTTTAGCATATCTTCAGTGTGTTATTAGCATTTTATTTATACCAGGGACTCTCAAATACTAATTTTAAAAAAAACTACTCAAGGCCACCCGGTTTTATAGATAAGGGATTCACTACAGGTGTGAAACATTCTCTAAAATACATTTATGTCTATACACTACATGGATGAAACATTCACTAATAGACAATCTATCTGCCAAATCTGTCTGGTAGAGTGATATGCGCTCGGGGCTGGCGTTAACATGGTCCCCAGTTCGAGCACTGTCATCAATCCGTCTGACAAGAAAAACATGTCACTAAAGTGTGACTCTACTAGAAGTCATCCTAGAATTATTGAGTCAGTCTGTACAATTGTGTTACTGTCTTATTGCGCTCTAAAAGACAACATCTTTACATATCCATACACCTGTATAATTGAAAGAACACTCATAACATGTGATCAAGAAACGCTATAATATTTGAAGAAATATTCTCCGGACTCTCCATTTATTTTGTATTTGTTTATTGTATCCTTCTGACGAAAGAGAATCCAACCTTAAGTTGACTGTTGAACTGGTTACGTCTTTTTTAACAAAATATCTTTTAATCTTTACTAGATGGATAGAAAAAAGAGAAGAAAAAAAAGATCTGATAAAAACTTTTGAAGCAAAATTGTAATATTTTTTTTTCTGAAATAAAAGACATTATTTCATGGGCTTAAAGTTAAAGAACTATAAACTAGAAAACAGACTTTATTTGGTTAAATTCAGAATTTTTTGTTTTTGGTCTTGAAAACGACTCACCTTTGTTGTAGGACTAATAATATTTTTGTTTCTAGACGTACTTAGCGTTTTTAACATTGAAGCAGCCTACAGCGTAAAAACTACAGCCTACAACCTACAGCTTAGAAACTACAGCCTACAACCTACAACTTAGAAACTACAGCCTACAACCTACAACTTAGAAACTTTAAGAATGTCAAAGGTTGCAATGCTACCATACATGAGACGGTCACGAGATAAGTTGAAAATCAAAACTGGAAACATTTCAATGACATGAAGGAGAACATATAAAATATGCAAAGTTTTGTAAACTAGAAAAAAAAATAATCATTAGCAATTTAATTTTTTGTTTTGTTTTGTTTTGTTTGTAATGATCTATGAGTTGTCTATGTGCCAATGGATATTTGTGCAAATCTTCAACTTCATCCGAGAATGGATTTCGGAGAAATATTGTGCAAACGTTTTGACCAGACAGAGAGACGTATTTGTAATTACAAAAACAACATCAAATTTACAAAAATAAGGCCAACTACAAAAACATATATACAAGGTTACAAACACAAGCTCAAAATCGGCCCCCAAAGTAGTCCACCTAGGCAGGTAAAAAGGCAGGTTTCAATGTTTTCAGAAAGAATATCAGAATGAAATTCTATCAAAGGCAAATGACAGATCTTCTGTAGTGCCCGAACGGTCCAGCTGACCAAGGGATAGGTGAAAATGATTGTGAAGTTCGATGTAAACCTGGCCTAACTGATTTCATATAATGATTATCATATTGATCTTATTGTTTTGTATAGGGTCAATCTCTTATTGAATATCTCATTTAAAAAAAAAACATTTCGTAAAAAAAATTTATTTTTTTTCAAATCCTTAATACAGCGTTTATTATGGTTCCATGTTGCACTTCAAGTGATAACATGAAAACCTACTTATTAATTGTTGTTTTAAAATATTTTCCACATATATGCATATCAAATTGATTTTTTCTCTTTGAAAAAAGTAACCATTTTTTGTGTGTAAATGTGATAGTTACTATAACAGAACTTACAAAATTTAGGAATACATTTCTAAAAAAAAAATTTTTTTGTGTCAAAAAATCTAAAACAGTATGCATAAATGTGTTACAAATATGGTAAATAGTAATCTCCCTTAGCAAATAGTCTCTTGTGTTTGTTACTATTAATAGTGAATAGTTGTAAAAATGGTGTATTTATATGAAAAAAAAAAACTACTTGCATAGTTGATTTTAAAAATTAAATTGTTCACTTTCAGAAAAGAAAAAAGTAGCCGTTGCATCAGAACTTTGAATGGTCTAAAATATCATGATGTCGGATTCTCAATATTTTTATAGTTTACGAGATCTAAACAGGACGGACGGACGGACAGACATTCCACACCAAACTAATAGCGTCTTTTCCCCTTTCGGGGGCCGCTAAAAATGAAACAAAAAATTAGTAGGCCTACTGTAAAAACAAAATTTAAAAAAAAATTCGCAGCAATGTCTGATGTAATTTAGTCTATAAATATGTATCAATAAAAACTATGAATCATTGAACAGACACAGAGAACCTATCATGCATGTGCTCACAAGCACTAACAAAACAATGGAAATGTTTGTACAAGTTAGAGAGTGTAGACCTACTACAGCACTCAGTTATACATCGAACATAGGAATCTTTGTTCTGGAAGAATTATACATTAAAAGAGGACTAAAGAGGCAATAATATAACTATTTATAGACAGAAAACAAAAAAAGGTTTATTATCTTCTGTTTGAGGACCACTCAGTATTGTACGTCCTAACAATCTTATCATTTGTAATCAATGTTCCGTTGTTCCAACTCTGTGAGTTTCTTTTCCATGGTTGCCACCGAGGCAAGCTTAAAATCTCATCAAGTTGATCTGGTAGACATGGGAAGATAATCCTGGCAATCCCGCAGACTTTTCCTGAGAGCTATCTTTATCAAGCCACCTATCAAACGGCCGTTGCCTCAAAGAAATTTATGAGGACATATTTGTTTCGTTCCATTCAGGAAAGGAAGATAGTTTCTCTCAATGAGAGATAGTTATGTACTTTTTTAAAAACTTACTGGCACTGCAAACTGAAGCGAACATAGCAAGTCAAAGACCATAACAATATTTCTTTGACGGAAGCTCACTTACCGTGAAAGAAACCTGAAGGAATGAAGGATATTATCACGTGATTGCCGCCACATTTATCCCCCCCCCCGCCCCCAACCCAATCATTAAAAGCATCTAGCTGTACATTATACACAATTCTCAGAGAGCTCATATAATAAGATGTGACATTTTTTTAAATATAAGAATTCCATCCAAGGCAAAAATAGGAATGGAGAAAGACGGTCAACAGATCTTGTGTGGTGCACCAACGGTTCATTAGACTAAGGTGAAGGTGAAGAAGCCTTTTTTAATGCAGAAAGAAATGATAGAACTAATTTCAACAGTTAAAGTTAGACACTGAGCTGTAGATATTTCCCGTCTTTTAAAGTTAGACACTGAGCTGTAGATATTTCCCGTCATTTAAAGTTAGACACTGAGCTGTAGATATTTCCCGTCTTTTAAAGTTAGACACTAAGCTGTAGATATTTCCCGTCTTTTAAAGTTAGACACTGAGCTGTAGATATTTCCCGTCTTTTAAAGTTAGACACTGAGCTGTAGATATTTCCCGTCTTTTAAAGTTAGACACTGAGCAGTAGATATTTCCCGTCTTTTAAAGTTAGACACTGAGCTGTAGATATTTCCCGTCTTTTAAAGTTAGACACCGAGCTGCAGATAAAATATTTCCCGTCTTTTAAAGTTAGACACTGAGCTGTAGATATTTCCCTTCTTTTACAGTTAGACACTGAGCTGTAGATATTTCCCTTCTTTTAAAGTTAGACTCTGAGCTGTAGATATTTCCCGTCTTTTAAAGTTAGACACTGAGCAGTAGATATTTCCCGTCTTTTAAAGTTAGACACTGAGCTGTAGATATTTCCCTTCTTTTAAAGTTAGACACTGAGCTGTAGATACTTCCCGTCTTTTAAAGTTAGACACTGAGCTGTAGATATTTCCCGTCTTTTAAAGTTAGACACTGAGCTGTAGATATTTCCCGTCTTTTAAAGTTAGACACTGAGCTGTAGATATTTCCCGTCTTTTAAAGTTAGACACTGAGCTGTGGATATTTCCCGTCTTTTAAAGTTAGACACTGAGCTGTAGATATTTCCCGTCTTTTAAAGTTAGACACTGAGCTGCAGATAAAATATTTCCCGTCTTTTAAAGTTAGACACTGAGCTGCAGATAAAATATTTCCCGTCTTTTAAAGTTAGACACTGAGCTGTAGATATTTCCCTTCTTTTAAAGTTAGACACTGAGCTGTAGATATTTCCCTTCTTTTACAGTTAGACACTGAGCTGTAGATTTTTCCCGTCTTTTAAAGTTAGACACTGAGCTGTAGATATTTCCCGTCTTTTAAAGTTAGACACTGAGCTGTAGATACTTCCCGTCTTTTAAAGTTAGACACTGAGATGTAGATATTTCCCGTCTTTTAAAGTTAGACACTGAGCTGTAGATATTTCCCTTCTTTTAAAGTTAGACACTGAGCTGTAGATATTTCCCGTCTTTTAAAGTTAGACACTGAGCTGTAGATATTTCCCGTCTTTTAAAGTTAGACACTGAGCTGTAGATATTTCCCTTCTTTTAAAGTTAGACACTGAGCTGCAGATAAAATATTTCCCGTCTTTTAAAGTTAGACACTGAGCTGCAGATAAAATATTTCCCGTCTTTTAAAGTTAGACACTGAGCTGTAGATATTTCCCTTCTTTTAAAGTTAGACACTGAGCTGTAGATATTTCCCGTCTTTTAAAGTTAGACACTGAGCTGTAGATATTTCCTTTCTTTTAAAGTTAGACACTGTGCTGTAGATATTTCCTCATTTTGATTTGGTAACGTAGCTATTAGTTTTTTTAAGATCTATTTTCATTTCATTTTATTTTAATTCACAGCAAAAAGTATGTAAAAACCTCAACGAGTCAGAAATAAAATGTACGTGTGTGTTTTCGTCTGTGCTTTTGTAAATGAATGGGAAGGCAACTCTATTTTATTGCTCATCTGCTTTAATTAGTGAATGCATGAGTTATCTTAGTTTTCCAAACAATGCATGCTAAAAGCTGATACTGTTACAAAACGAGATCTAAAAACTGAATGGTGTTTCTAAGTTGTAGTTCAGACAATTCCAAAAAGTTTCCTCAAGTTTCTAAGTGACACTAGAGAATGACCAAGAATGGTATTCTAGTTTCAAATACATTCAAATGTTCCTGTCTTCATACATGGTTCAAATATAAAATAGTCAGTCAAAATAAAGAATTTAGTTGAAATTTGGAACATAGCCGAACCAAATAAGAATGAGCCGGTTTGAAATATAGAACATAATTCTGGAATCACCCTTATAACAGTTGAACGAAAATGAGTTTATACATTTCTAAGATATACCAAAGTCAAACCACTTCAACAATGAGCAGTTGCAACAAACACACACTCCTTTAACTCTTTCTCTCCGTAATTATTGTCCACGTTCCGATAGAATTCTTCATTTTCTCATTATATATGTCTACAATACATGTAACAAAGTGAGTTTATATATGTCTACAATACATGTAACAAAGTGAGTTTATATATGTCTACAATACATGTAACAAAGTGAGTTTATATGTCTACAGTACCGGTACATGTAACAAAGAGAGTTTATATTTGGTCTACAGTACCGGTACATGTAACAAAGTGAGTTTATATATGTCTACAGTCTACAATACATGTAACAAAGTGAGTTTATATATGTCTACAGTACCGGTACATGTAACAAAGTGAGTTTATATATGTCTACAGTCTACAATACATGTAACAAAGTGAGTTTATATTTGTCTACAGTACCGTTACATGTAACAAAGTGAGTTTATATATGTCTACAGTACCGGTACATGTAACAAAGAGAGTTTATATATGTCTACAGTCTACAATACATGTAACAAAGAGAGTTTATATTTGTCTACAGTACCGGTACATGTAACAAAGTGAGTTTATATTTGTCTACAGTACCGTTACATGTAACAAAGTGAGTTTATATATGTCTACAGTCTACAGTACATGTAACAAAGTGAGTTTATATATGTCTACAGTACTTGTAACAAAGTGAGTACAGCCACACCTACTCATTCATCTTTATTCCTCCTAAATGTCTTCCTATCCCGTGAGATGGAGCACTTCTTGTTTTTATTTCTCTCACCCCCCTCCAGACATAATTAGCTAAGCTATTTTCGAAAGTCTTAAAATGTAAGGCGATTCTTTGAGGCGGAAAGGAAGATGCCATGCCGTCTACCAGGTCTCACGCGGGACCGCGCGTCTCGCATCAAACGAGCAGTAGCAACTGAGGCCGATGAATAGTTTTCGAAAAGCCAATTTCTATTGACTGTACAAATAGAAAGTTTTTCCCCGTAGAAATACTTTCCCGCCATTATTGCAGTCGTCTGTTTCCTAAACTCTATTACCTGGTCTCGAGTGAAACAACTGGCCATGATGGCACATGGTGGAGACACAATTCTAATTTTAAATATATTTTTGTAACTACGTTCATTTTTTAAATTTCCTATTTTTTTTTTTTTTTAGTTTCTTTTCTGTTGAGGCTAGTGATGGGCAAAAGTTTACTAAAAAGTTGCTAACTTTTAGTTTAACTAAAAAAAAATCAGTTAAGGCCAAAATTTAATTAAAAAAAAAAAGTTTAGTTAAAATCCTAGTTTAATTTTTTTTTTTAGTTACAAACTAAAAAGTTTAATTACAAATTTTACAAACTTTTTTTAACACACATACCAATAAATATTTAGATCTATATAATTTGGAGAATATATATGCCTATAATGAATAATAGAGAGGAGAATAAACTAGAGGGTGCACAGGTCACTAGAAAGCCTTTTGACCTTTACCCTATAATGGTCGCTATTCCCGCCAATTCAAGGCGAGAAAAATAAAGTGTTCATTATATTTCTAGCTAGTTTCGCTGCTTGATAATTCCTTGCTTCTATAGATCTACATTTTGCTGCTTTTTATTAACCACCAGTGTGTTCCTGTATAGCTGCTGGCAAAGAATTTTGCTTTACTATAGATCTAAAAGAAATGTCGACTCTTTTTATTTTAAAACTTTTTACGAGATAGATCTAGAGGACTAGAGTCTAGTGACGTCTAGTCTATTAGTATTAGTCTATTACTACTATTAGATCTAGACTAGATTAGATCCTCGTCCCATATGCTAGGACAAAGTTGTACAAATACTCCTTCTTCCCTAGTGCTATTAGAGCATGGAATGGGTTGCCTGAGCTAGCCAGAAAAACCAGTAACTTGGCAGAATTTAAGTCATTGGTTAATATGCATGACTAAATGCATGACGCGTAGGACGTAATCATCTTCTTTTTTGAAGTAACGTCTGTATTATATAAGATAAGACTCTCATAATAATCTATATTTAATTATTTTAGTCTCTTAGTCTTAAGTAGAGTCTTACTCTTAGTAGTCTTAGTCTTAGATCTAGATGTAAATTTAAAATTATAAGTCAATAATAATATAGATCTATTAATTGAAATCTATAACTTTACTTTATTAGACTAGATCTATTAGTTTAAAGATTCTGCTATTCTAGAATTAGAATCTAGATTCTAGATATAGGGCCTATCTAGATTACTTATTATACTAAGATGCATAGATGATAGATCTATAATGACTATAATACTAATAATAGTCGTCACTATACTAGATCTAATACTAAATTAACTAAATCTAGACTAGATCTACATCTACTTCTATTATAATTATACTTCTATCTACTATCTAGATCTAGTATTATCTATTAGAGTATATTGATCTAAATACCCATATCTAGTTATAATCATAATTATAATAATCTAAAACTCTCTTCTTTTTTGAAGTAACGTCTGTATTATATAAGATAAGATAGAGTTACTAAGATATCTACTAGACTCTATCTATATTTTAGATCTAGTAGTAGTAGTAGTAACTAGTATTTCTTAGATAATTTTTAGATTAAAATATTAATTATTTGATCTAGGTCTAGTAGCTAAATCTAATTCCAGATCCAGATTATATTTCTGATCATTTCGTTTGTAGAAGATATTAGATCCAGAATATTCTAGAATCTAGAGTTAGTTAGAGAGTCAGCATGCAGTTTTATCATTACTTCTAAAGGTAACTTATATTAGAACTTAGACAATTACTTCTAATTTCTTTCTATAATAGTATCATTCTAGTGATTCTATTAAGATCTACATCTATCCCATAAAGACATTTAAATCTTTTTTTCATGTGCACAAATAAATGTTTATTACATTTTGCTAAAGAAATTGGTTGTGCTTTATATTTTTCATGTTTGGCTGTTTCGTCCTTAAAAAATGTCAAAATAGTTAGTAAAAGTTTAACTAAAGTTTCTTAGTTTAGTTTAACTAATTTTTTCAATTTGTGATTAACTAAAAGTTTAATTACTTTTTTTTTATACATATATTAAACATAAATGAATAACAGCACCAGGGACCAAGTTTTTAAGAGAGAAAGTAATGAATTAAAATGCTACGAAAATAAGGGCATGCGCCGACCGAGGCTCGAACCTGTGACTCTGGATTCGACACCACCGCCTAGCGATAACGCACCAAGCGAAACTAACCTCTAGTCCATCGGCATGCGCATTCTTCTGATCCAGAGTCATTTCGCCCGTATGCAAATTACCACCCCAGTGGTCAAAGGTCACAAGGACTCTGGATCAGAAGAATGTTTTTTTTGGACATTCCGATGGTCTAGAGGTTAGTTTCGCTTGGTGCGTTATCGCTAGGCGGTGGTGTCGAATCCGGAGTCACAGGTTCGAGCCTCGGTCTTATTTTCGTAGCATTTTAATTCACTACTTTCTCTCTTAAAAACTTGGTCCCTGGTGCTGTTATTCATTTATGTTTAATATATGTATGTATCATTTGTTTCAGCACCTAGCTTCAACTCTATGTTTACTTTTTTTTTAGTTCAAACTTAGTTTTAGTTTAACTAAAAAAAAATTTAGTTTAGTTCCCATCACTAGTTGAGGCAGCACCAGAGCTATTTTCAGTGAGTGGAGGCCCTACACAGCACTTTCAAATTGGCGCTTTGCAATTCTGAAGAAAAATGTTACGTCCAGCATGTTATAAGTAAAGATGTCTATATTTGTTACTAAGTTGTTTTAAATTTAATTATAAGAAATTCGTTGACTCATAATTTGTAGCTTAAAGCATCCCCCCCTCACAATGTCCCTACCCACACACCCACACAGTCCCTCCCCACACACACACACCCACAATGTCCCTCCCCACACACATGTTCCTACAGCGTCAACGACTTTCTCTTCACAACTTCCTCGCTGCACGAAATTCAAACCAAAGCGAGACAAAAAAAAAACTTGTTCTTCTCAGTTTTTACGAAACAAAAAAAAAGAAAAAAAAAAAGCAGACGATGGGGCGCCACTGGGGATTTTTTTTTTTAATGATACAGAGCGAGGTTTTGAAAAAAAAAATTGACACTGTAGTGAAAATGTGTGTTAAGTCTTTAGATATAAGCTACATTAGTTACGGTAAAAAAAAAATTAACACCTATAGTAAAGTTGACTAGAGTGCAGAGAGTTAAACAAGACTATGATACAAGTCTTGAAACAACACATCTAGCTCATTAAGTTTCTACTTGTACTATTTAATCATGTAAGAACTTGTTTGTTTTGTACTCGATTAGCCACATATATGCATACTGTTTTTTTTTCTTAGCGTTAGTGCTAAGAATATAATTTAGCTCTGGCCTTATGGATTCGAACGCGAAACTTTGATCGCGACTTCTTAACATTGTAAGATGTCAAAACTTTCGTGGCGCCCCGTAACCACTTTCACTCACCAGCACCCCATGTTAGACACTAGAACACAGAGTAGGAACAATAATGTATACCACATAAATAAGCTAAATGTCCTATACCACAGAAATAAGCTAAATGTCCTATACCACAGAAATAAGCTAAATGTCATATACCACAGAAATAAGCCTATGTCCTAACTCCATACCAACACGGCTCTAGAAAATATTAGTTTCCTAATTGTTTTTTTTTTTTGTAATGGAATTAGATAAAAATGAACAACTTGGTGTCATTAGTATCATTTTGTAACTTAAAGCTAAAGACACTTCAGGCAAGAAGACTAAAAGTAAAGTAGCAGTTATACATAAAACACTGAATCATTATGTTGAACTAGAATAGAATAATAGAATACTCCGACACAGAGATAAAGTCAAATTTCTTGTTCCATATGCTTGGACAAAGTCCCACAAGTGCTCTTTCTTCCCTGCTGACTATAAAGCGTGTAACTTGTTGTAGTCAGGCAAACAAGATATTTTGAGTTGACGACTTGATTAACAAATGGATGACGTAATTATCTTCTTTTTTTTTTTTTTTTTGAGGAACCTCTTAAGAAAATAAGACAACTTTCCCCAAAACGCGCCCCCCTCCCGGTTAAACTACAGTGACACACCTCTGCTCAAACTACAGTGACACTCCTCTGTTCAAACTACAGTGACACCCCTCTGCTCAAACTACAGTGACGCCCCTCTGCTCAAACTACAGTGACGCCCCTCTGCTCAAACTACAGTGACACCCCTCTGATCAAACTACAGTGACGCCCCTCTGTTCAAACTACAGTGACAACCCTCTGTTCAAATTACAGTGACGCCCCTCTGCTCAAACTACAGTGACGCCCCTTTGATCAAACTACAGTGACAACCCTCTGCTCAAACTACAGTGACACCCCTCTGATCAAACTACAGTGACGCCCCTCTGTTCAAACTACAGTGACAACCCTCTGTTCAAATTACAGTGACGCCCCTCTCGCCGCCACAATTTTCCCAGACGCCCCTCTTCAAACTCATTAAACTCAAACCTTTGAGTTATTCACTAGAGCAACTTACATCGTCTCGATGTGTGTGCTTACATAACATCTACTTTTACTAGATACCATATGGGTCTACAAAACTTGTACAACTAGTAGTAAAAATGGCGTGTTTGTATAAAAACAATTGTTGGTACATTTTCTTTAAGACCAAAAAGGAAAAGGTTCACTTAATTAAAGAAAAACAAAACTAAGACATGTTTACCAAACATTGACGAACTACATGTATTGGATTTTAAAGGCATTCTTAGATGTAAAATCTTAGCGTGACAGACAAACAGACTACACGAAATCAACAGCCGCATTTTGGCGGCCGTTGAAAATTGTTCAATCAGTATTTTTATCCTGATACGTTTAACAAATACCTGTTCAGTAATAAACATTAATTAGATTTATTATAAAACCTAGTATTATTATTATATAATCTCTATTACAATGTGAACCTTTAATTGAGATGAAATTCAATGATGAACGAGCTTCAAGTTCAATAATCTGGATGTCTTTTTTTTTTCAATTTGTGGAAGAAATTTTGCCAGCAAAAAACAAAAGCCTGTGCACACTTACACGACAGCACACTCACAGACACACAATACATATACAAATATATACACACGTACACGAGAGCACACACAATACATACACAAATATACACACACTTATACGAGCACAAACACACACACACACACAATACACACAAAAATCTAAGACCGTGTGAAACTCCTTCAAGAATTAATGTCTGAAGAATCTGTCTTCAAAGTTTTTACAGACAGCTGTTTAACTGTCAAAACACCATCCATTCATTATATCTTTTTTTTTTCTAACAAGCCAAAACCACTACTCATTTATCAAGCCATGATTTAGTAAATAATTTCTTCTTTTTTTTTTTAGTGTATTTTGTGTTTCATTAATTCAATATTTTGTTTGACTTCAAGTACGCAATCTAATACATACACTTTATGATCAACAAATAAAACATAAACCGAAAAACAAATATATCCAACTATAAAACCAATATCCTACACAACAGATCCAAAAGATAAGCTATAAGGTCCAATAGTCAATTGCTACACTTTACAATAGATGAACTATAATCAAATATATCAGTTATACGAAAGATAAACAACAAGCCCAATATATGTATGTGTGTATGGATGGATGGATGTGCACGCAATTAATCTTCATTACATTCTGATTCTAGAATAGGTTCTTCCTGGAGTTACTGAAAAGACATTAGACACCCCGCCCTTGGCAGCAAGGGGATCTGGGGGGGGGGGGGGGGGGGAGCGCTGTGAGCTCCCTAGTGGGGTCCAGCAAGCATTACTTCCGGTATTTAAAACTTTTTTTTAAAAAGTGTATATTCTAACCCTGGGATTGTAATTTTACAGTAGGTTTTAAATAAGAAATCTGCCATATTGAAAGTAAGATTGCTACCCACAGACCTACGCGCCGATTTCTAGACACTTACACAATAATGCCCTGAAACTGGGTGTTGTTTTGTAAGGTAGTTATGAGAAGTGTAATTTTCAAACCTAACCGTTATAACACATATACATGATATAGATCTAAGTTTTTTAAACTAAAATACCGTTCAATTTTTTAAAACAGAATCTAGATATAGATCTAGATTTAAAATCATGAAATCAACAGGTCTTAAAATATTTAGATCTAGATATAGGATTGTGGAAATGCGACATATTTTGTCATCTCCGTGGAAACTAAAAGGAAATAAGCTTTATATCATTGATTTGGATAATAGTTAATGGACCTCATTCACCAATCGTAAACAAACAACATTTAGCCAAGTGATAATATTGATAAAAAAATTTATAAAAAAAAAAACTGTCCCGTGATAGCCATTGTGTATTATGTAATTTGTATAGAAGAGATAGAGAATCACGTGGCTAAATATTGTTTGTTTACGATTGGTGAATCAGGTCCATTTAGTCAATTAATAGTCAATTTAAAATCCGCTACATTGGATTGTAGGATATTTCTAAACTTTGAAAACTAAAGATCATTACATATATGAGACAGAAGAGCGATTTCCAAGATTCTTAAGACGAATTTTCTTACTGGTAGAAAAAGAGTTACATAACTGATACAAAGTTTGGCTCTGTTTCCAGTCTAGATAAGATGAGATGGAGTATAATATATATAAATCTAGCTGGATGTTGCAGCCAATATGCATTTAACATATCCGGTGTAGCGCTAGATTTGTTTACTCTGTGGATTTGATTTTTGTGTGTGTGTGCACAAAGTTATTTTAGTCTAGAAGCGAAGAATGCTCACTGAAGAATGCTCACTAGAAAGGATGACTTACCTAGATAATTTATAACCTCTTCCTCGTCTGACTCATCAAAGTCAGAGGCGGCCCCAAACAAGTCTTCATACTGGGCACTCAACTGACCAGAGTAGACGGTCAAGAACAGGATGTATCGCCCACCGGCCTCCACGTCAGCGAAACACTGAGTCTTGTTGCCAAAGTTACTGATGTTGTAGACGTTGCCAGGGGCAACCGACCGTGTTACTTTAGACAGGAGGTCGTGACCTTTATACACTGTATCTAATCTGAACTCTGTAAGAACACGTCAAACATATATGCTCCATAAATATGTACATGTATACATAAAACAGTCCCTTACAATTGTTAAAAGATACTAAGCTCTATGCATTCGTATGTCGGACATATGTTTAAACAAATAGTTCATTAAAATTAGAAACTGGAGCCCTATCATATATCGTACATGTTAAATCCTACTAGAAAAAGTATTGTCCTCATAAGTCAGCTACAAAAGATGGATAGATTGTTTTATTTAACAAAAAAATTGGGCAAGTAACTGGATAAGTTTATTGATTTATAAATATAGTAATTAGTTTCCACAGCCATTGGACAGATCCACATTTTTCTCAAAACTAACAATAACAATTCTAAAATCAATAACAGACATTGCAAGAACGGTTCTATTTAAAAAAAACAACTCATGAACTACTTGCTTATAAGCTTACATTTACATTAGTGAACCATGGATGAGTAGATTTATGCACACAGTCAGAAGTTGAAATGAGATAAATACTATTTAGTGACGGGTGAATACTATTTGTTCCCCCCCCCTCTTTTTTCGCCTCTAAAATTACGTGGGGTAACTCTAGTCCGTCCGACTTGCAGAAATAAAAGAGTGATCTTTCCATTACTTGGTGTCCAAACTCTTGAGCCATGAAGAGAATTATATATGTAGATTATTTGTAGTGACCTGTTTTTTTTTTTGAGGACACGGACTCACACAGAGAGATTGTAAACAATTTCACCATTGACTAGATCAAAGTCAGTGTTCCACTGCTGTGACTGTATCTTACACTCTGATGTCAGTAAGACACGTGACATATCCCTCTTCCCCCTCACACCCTCCTAGCTCATCATTGTCATTGTGACGTCGCGGTCCACTAACTAGATGTTCCGTGCACACATCAGAGAGGTGACACAAAACATAGCACCTCCCTTGTGGCACGCAGTTAAACATTGGGACAATCTGGTGCCTCAGTCTGGCAGACCCTGACAGCAAATAACTAATTATTGATAGGAGGGAACAGTTAAGAACCAGATTAACTTGGCTGAACGCATTTCACCTTCTCATTTATTTCACTAATTTGACATTTTGATGTAGGCCTATTGAACTGATTGAGCACTATTTACTAGAACAGTTTGACATATTGAACTTTTTAAAAACATTTTTACTAATTGAACATTTGGACGTATTAAACTAATTGAACATTTGGACGTATTAAACTAATTGAACATTTGGACGTATTAAACTAATTGAACATTTGGACGTATTAAACTAATTGAACATTTAGACGTATTAAACTAATTGAACATTTGGACGTATTAAACTAATTGAACATTTGGACGTATTAAACTAATTGAACATTTAGACGTATTAAACTAATTGAACATTTGGACGTATTAAACTAATTGAACATTTGGACGTATTAAACTAATTGAACATTTGGACGTATTAAACTAATTGAACATTTGGACGTATTAAACTAATTGAACATTTGGACGTATTAAACTAATTGAACATTTGGACGTATTAAACTAATTGAACATTTGGACGTATTAAACTAATTGAACATTTGGACGTATTAAACTAATTGAACATTTGGACGTATTAAACTAATTGAACATTTGGACGTATGTAACTTCTGAACTATTTCACCTTTTGATGTTTTAACTAACGTTATTTTTTTCTCGTAATTCACTTTATCTCGTTTATTCAAGTCATGCATTTTAGCGTCTTAAGACATTGTTTATGAATTTAAAAGTAGTATTGTATCTAATTTGTTGGAAAATGATATTTAAAATATAATATAAAATATAATAATATATATATAATAATATAATATATAAAATATAAATAAAATTTAAAATATTTATTTCTATTTTCCTATTTCTAATCAGAAGTTCACAATTTAAGGAGGTCACATTGCTCGACGTTACGCTGCACTGACCTGCCGTATAGGTGCCATCTACTGTCCGCTGGTCCTTGAATGTCCTCAGTACCGTGCCCAAGGCGGCAATTTCTCCTCGCGCCGCCCTCTCCCTTACAGACAGCGGTGTCCAGCCTTGGAGCAGGAGGACACATGACAAAGCTATGTGGCTCCAGTGGACTACACTGTACACTAGCGAGAGCACGAGACAACGCCTGTACCGCATAACTGACCAACACACACCAACTTGTTATCAGCCGTAGAGGGAATGTCTAAATATGCCCTGAAAGAATTCTGTAAAGAAAAAACAAACAATAGACTAACAATATACACTTTTTGTGTGTTTACAGTCAATAGACTAACAATATACACTTTTTGTGTGTTTACAGTCAATAGACTAACAATATACACTTTTTGTGTGTTTACAGTCAATAGACTAACAATATACACTTTTTGTGTGTTTACAGTCAATAGACTAACAATATACACTTTTTGTGTGTTTACAGTCAATAGACTAACAATATACACTTTTTGTGTGTTTACAGTCAATAGACTAACAATATACACTTTTTGTGTGTTTACAGTCAATAGACTAACAATATACACTTTTTGTGTGTTTACAGTCAATAGACTAACAATATACACTTTTTGTGTGTTTACAGTCAATAGACTAACAATATACACTTTTTGTGTGTTTACAGTCAATAGAGACTTCCGTAAAAAACGGAATTGCACATTGTCCAGTTTTCAGATGCCAAGAACACCAGAGACAGATCATAGAAACGTACATTTATGAATACAAATATTCAACTATCCCGAAAACAAATCTGTTGTCTAGATCTGCAGGGTAAAAGAAAAAGAGTAAAATGTAATGGATGTAATTCTAGAAACGTCTATTCACATGTGACTAGAGTAAAACCTTAAGTAAAATCACTAAATTTAGAAAGCTTTCAGGAGAGAAGACTCTAAAGTTAAGTAGCAATTATACATAAAACACTGAACCATAATCTTCAAATACAAAAACAAAATCTAATGAAATACTCTGAAAGACACAAAGATAAAGGCACATTCCTCATCCCATATGCTAGGACAAATTTGTACAAATACTCCTTCTTCCCTAGTGCTATTAGAGCATGGAATGGGTTGCCTGAGCTAGCCAGAAAAACCAGTGACTAAATGCATGACGCTTGGGACGTAATCATCTTCTTTTTTGAAGTAACGTCTTTATTATTTAAGATAAGATAAATTGGACAAAAGCATAAAGTAGACATGTTTAGCTATTTAAAAAAAAGGAAATGCACATTTTGTATTATGGCGGCTTTAAAAAATATATTGTGTCGATATTGCGGAAAAAAATCTTTTTAGTTAAATTTAACCAATACGGATTTTGGAAATCACTTACACAGATCGGGTCTCAAACAAGGAAATCCTTTGTCGAACTGGGAGTCGAACACTTAGTGAGGTTGTGACAGAGCGTCGCTTGAGGTTTGCGGAACATGTTCTACGACTAAATGAACTACATATACCAAGAGTTGCGATGACATGGAGGCCAGTACGAGAAAAGCGCAAACAGGGACGTCCTCGTATTACTTGGCGACACACCTTCAGAACAGTGGACACCAGGTGGAAGGAGGCTTCAGGCATTGCCAACGGACAGATCTTTATGGAGACAGCTTGCTGCCCAATGCGCCGAACGACGCGGGAGGACCTAAGTCTAAGTAAGTAATACGAATACGTTAATGAAAATGATTTATTTGCTATAGAAGCAAGGGTAGTAATTACCTGAAAGGGTTAAAAATTTCTTTTTTTTCCCCACTGCAGGTGGGAACAGCCAGAGCCCTAGCGTACATATAGATCACAATAAATATAGACTATTACCTTCAGTAAAGATTGTTAGGCCTACTACAATCAATTTAAGCTTTTAAAACCATTACAATCATATATATATATATCAAAATTAATATCGGCTAACACAGTCTCAAAAACTATCTACACTAAGTAGATTATTATATCGTCTCAGAAGAAGGCACCAACGCTGAACTACTGGCCAGAGTTACACAGTCCACAGCAGCATTTACAAACCTCAAAACAATGTGGAAAGACAAAGGAATAGCCCTCGACACTAATATTAGACGGATGCGCTCCCTGGTTACGAAATTATTATATGTTGACTGCAGAGGATCCTAGCGATGGAATCTAGACTCTACAGAAACTTCCTTGGTATCACATAACAAGATATCATCATAAAGAGATTAGAAACAGGTTTAATACAGCCATTGGACCCCACGATGACCTTCTAACAACTGTCAAAAAACGCAAACTAAAATCTATGGGCAGGGGCGAACTGGCTATATGGGCAAATGCCAGGTGGGCCGGTACCCAAAGTGGGCAGGTAGGATCGCCGAATGGGCCACTTTGAATGACAATAAGTACCGTAAATGTGATTGGCATTCTTTAACCTTTTATATACGAACTTAACAGACTGTACTGTGTAATACTAAACTCATACTCTCCTAATAATGAAATAATCTAGATCAATAAACATATACCATGCTACTGATGATTTACAATCCTCTAGTCTAGATAGACTAAGTGATTTTAACAAAAATTATAAGGTTTATATTTTTTTAGTCCTATAGAAGTTGCATTAGATTAAGCATACTCGGGTGAATCTTTTACGAGACGCTGAGCTTATAAATTAGTTACGAATTTCAGGTTATAGCCTAATCTATAGATCCACTGTTACAAAAGTGACTCTTATGTAGCGTTTCCAGTCTATTGTGTCTAATACCAGTCCAGTCTAATGGATTGCAGCCATTGGATACAAAACGTAACAAACAGAGGATAAAAAACGTAACAATCAGTAGATAAAAGCGTAGCAGCCAGTAGATACAAAATTTAACAGCTAGTGGATAAAAAAAAACCTAGGCCTAATAGTCAGTGGATAAAAAACGTAACAGCTAGTGGATAAAAAAAAACGTAACAGCTAGTGGATAAAAAAAAACGTAACAGCTAGTGGATAAAAAACGAAACAGCTAGTGGATAAAAAAACGTAACAGCTAGTGGATAAAAAAAACGTAACAGCTAGTGGATAAAAAAAACGTTACAGCTAGTGGATAAAAAAAACGTAACAGCTAGTGGATAAAAAAAACGTTACAGCTAGTGGATAAAAAACGAAACAGCTAGTGGATAAAAAAAACGTAACAGCTAGTGGATAAAAAACGTAACAGCTAGTGGATAAAAAAACGTAACAGCTAGTGGATAAAAAAACGTAACAGCTAGTGGATTAAAAAAACGTAACAGCTAGTGGATAAAAAAAAACGTAACAGCTAGTGGATAAAAAAAACGTAACAGCTAGTGGATAAAAAAAAACGTAACAGCTAGTGGATAAAAAAAACGTAACAGCTAGTGGATAAAAAAAACGTAACAGCTAGTGGATAAAAACGTAACAGCTAGTGGATAAAAAAACGTAACAGCTAGTGGATAAAAACGTAGCAATAATAAGGGTACAATATTAAAAAAAGATTTTTTTTCTAGAATTTTTGAAAGCGTAACATTAACAGTTGCACTTATATACAACAATATGAAGTTGCATGACCTGGAAGTGTGATTAGCGCTTTAGACTACTGTAATGACAGTCTTGAGTTTGAACCCTGCCATCCCCTGCTAAAGTTTTGGGCTAGGACCTAATAATCTTCCATTCGTCCAAATTTGAATCCGAAATGTCTAAAGCAATACATTCTTAGAAACTTTGAATCTTATACAAGTATGTAGGCTACATATCGTGAAGTACTTGGGTTATATTGTTATTACACATCAGGTTAAGAATAGTGAACTATGGAAATAGTAGTTTTCTTTCATCGGTCTGACCTATATAAATTCACTTCGTTAGATTCGATGTACCTAAACATAAATGTGATTGGTTGAATAGAAAGTAGTAGTTTGTTGTTCGACCTTTGACTTCTTTCTATGGAATTCTTTGAACTTTATAAATGTTTGGTAACTATACTTCTGTAATGACACTTTATCTGTCTCTTTTATCTCACAACATACACATAGACAGACAGACGTACGCTCAAACAAGGGAACCATAAGAAACTAATTGAAAGGAGAGCATTGTGTTGACTATAAGCAGGGTGGGACAATTGGGGGGCAGTAGGCGCTATGTGGGAGAAGGTTTAAAGCTGATTTATTGAATGTAAATGATTTAAAAGTGATCTGATTGAAGGGATCGAATATAATTAAATGAATTACTGGTTCAAGTGTATGATTGGTTCAGAAGTATGGCTGACTGAAGAGTATTGTTTATTCAAGTGTATGATTGATTCAAAGGTATGACTGGTTCAAATGAATAATTGGACCAGGTATATAATTGTTCAGAGTTTTTATAAGTTCAGGTGCATTATCTCTTCAGATGTATTCATGGTTGATATGTTAGCAAAACAAATATTCCACTACGTGTTTTTAGATAAGTCTTCAATATAATGACATAGCTGTTTCATATTAAGATACGTCTTCAATATAATGACATAGCTGTTTCATATCGAGATGAGTCTTCAATATAATGAAGTAGCTGTTTCATATTGAGATAAGTCTTCAATATAATGAAGTAGCTGTTTCATATTGAGATAAGTCTTCAATATAATGAAGTAGCTGTTTCATATTGAGATAAGTCTTCAATATAATGAAGTAGCTGTTTCATATTGAGATACATCTTCAATATAATGACATAGTTGTTTCATATTGAGATAAGTCTTCAATATAATGAAGTAGCTGTTTCATATTGAGATAAGTCTTCAATATAATGAAGTAGCTGTTTCATATTGAGATAAGTCTTCAATATAATGAAGTAGCTGTTTCATATTGAGATAAGTCTTCAATATAATGAAGTAGCTGTTTCATATTGAGATAAGTCTTCAATATAATGACATAGCTGTTTCATATTAAGATACGTCTTCAATATAATGACATAGCTGTTTCATATCGAGATAAGTCTTCAATATAATGAAGTAGCTGTTTCATATTGAGATAAGTCTTCAATATAATGAAGTAGCTGTTTCATATTGAGATAAGTCTTCAATATAATGAAGTAGCTGTTTCATATTGAGATAAGTCTTCAATATAATGAAGTAGCTGTTTCATATTGAGATAAGTCTTCAATATAATGAAGTAGCTGTTTCCTATTGAGATACGTCTTCAATATAATGACATAGTTGTTTCATATTGAGATAGGTCCTCATTATATTGGCAACTAGGTTACACTGACAGTTCTACAGTTCTCTTGACAACGATGCTACTTGTTTAGGTCTGCGTGTTTATCAAGACAACAAAGTGAAAGGAGACATAGACAGCTGTACACAGCCTCTCCACATCTCTCACACAATAAGCTACACTTTGTATCTAGGCTATATTTACACGGACTGATCTTTGGCTTGCTACCATCATAGAGACGCTGTAGAAACATCACAAGCAACCCCACAGAGGCCTAGCAACATTTGGAAATGACAATTCCACTAAGTAGAGACCTAACTATTACTATGTACCAAACAGTAACGGTACCATGGAATGTTTCAAGCTCAGTTGAAGAGATGATTTGTTTTTAGGACAGTGAGTAAATGTGCGACTCAAGCCTTGCAAGGAAGGACAGCAGCTATTGAAACAATAAATAAGAGGGTGTTATGTGGCCAACACAAACTATTTTTACTTTCCCTATTTAGATTTTTTATAACCTAATTCTCGGACCGTCTTGGAGTTTAAATCAAACGCTCTAGTTTTAGAATAGAGGTGCCAACAGATTTCGAAACAAAGACGTCATCAGATCGTTTATCATTGGCTCTAACCTCTAAACCACCCGGTTCTTGGTTCGATTTAAATCGTCTCTCCATCAACAAAAGTCACGTCCGCTCTCGGCAAGAATCAATGTCGGACGTATTAGACTCTAACTGATGTCGGACGTATTAGACTCTAACTGTTGCTTGGGCATTTCTAAAAGGTCCTGATGTTTTTACTTTGATTATAAGATGAAAAGTTGAACATTTCATCGGATAACAATAATTAGATAATATTAAGGCCTATATGGTTATAGACTAGTCCTACTTAGTACTAGACATTGGTATTGGGCTAAATATAGGATATATATTAAGTCTATACAATGTTGTTTTAAAAACTGTTTTAAATGTGTTCCTTTTTTACTTTACAGGATCTCTGTTTTTTATTTTAAACTGATTCTGATTTTGATGATATGAGAAAATGGAGTAGCAGAGAGAGTGGAAGATTGGAGAGAGAGAGGAGAGATTGACACAAACTCTATTAATAGCACAATTAACATCCAAAAAATCATGGCTTAATCCTTTGTTTTATCTATATAAACATAAAAGTAGGCCTATGTTAGATCTCATTATACATTGATCTACTTTTATTGCACTTAGATTCAATAGTATTTGCTGTATTCAAATCATATAAAAATTAAATCTACTCACTCTTGTATTTTTACTAATGTCCTAGTCGCGTTTCACTCGTCTATGTTAGAGACTAGTCAGTGCGATAATCCTTCACTAGACTAGTCAGTGCAATAATCCTTCACTAGACTAATCAGTGCAATAATCCTTTACTTAGACTACCAACAGATCTAATGATACAGTCAATGAAGTTGAAATTAAAATAACTCCACCACAAATGTTACACATTCACATCGGTAGTTCCCCCTGACAATACAACTCTAGCAGTTCCGACCACTTTATTATTGTCAAGTTTCCTGAAAGCATTTAAACCCCTTCCTAATAATTACCCCCGCCCCTTTTTTTTTTTTTTAATCTCCCCATGCCTCTTTTAACTTTAACTAATTGAGGACTAAAAAAAATATCTTTTTTTTCATTTCTGACGAGCGGCCATAGAAGTCAAGAAAAGCACAGTCTGACAACGCCACCGCTGTCTTGTACCTAGTGGGCCGGACCACAAGACCTGTCAGTTACGAGAAGAATAGAGTGATCGAGGTGTACGGAAACACGTATTGGTCACATCCCACGAAAAACTATACCAAATGTGCCAAATTAGGGCATAGAGGGTGGAGCCTTAACATAAACGAGTCTTATGTACTAGTTGTGTCCCGTTATCAAAATATTGACAACATAAATCTTGACTCAAAATTACTTAAACTATATCACACAAAATACACAATTATCTGGGAGTTAAATACAACTACTAGACACTAAATATATAGGAGTAATTAGTTTGGTGTCCTCAACCAATAAGTCTAGAGCCCTATCGTATGGGCATGGCTATTGGCATTAGTAATTAGCCTACCATTAAGTTGACTTCAACAAAATAATATTTTAACAGGCCTATTTTCTTAAGAATTAAGTACAGAGCATACACTTTTGTGTATAAAAGTTCCTAATATGACGATCTATTATTATCAATATATTATCTAAAATATAGTTTTGTCTATGTGCGTTTAACAGAGAAAGTAAATCAATAGATATACTATAGTAGTATAGACTATAGTAGTTTTTTAATGTCTCCCTTAGAAAGTGGCTCTCATAATTCATATTAAATTTCATCCTTACAATTAGACAGAAGATAACAAAGCAAGCAGACAATGATCCTCATTTTCCAATAGAAATTCATCCAATGATATGCAGTATCACAAGAGTCTAGATCCAATGATATGCAGTATAACAAGAGTCTAGATCCAATGATATGCAGTATCACAAGAGTCTAGATCCAATGATATGCAGTATCACAAGAGTCTAGATCCAATGATACGCAGTATCACAAGAGTATAGATCCAATGATATGCAGTATCACAAGAGTATAGATCCAATGATATGCAGTATCACAAGAGTCTAGATCCAATGATACGCAGTATCACCAGAGTCTAGATCCAATGATACGCAGTATCACAAGTCTAGATCCAATGATACGCAGTATCACAAGAGTCTAGATACAATGATACGCCGGATCACATGAGTCTAGATACAATGATACACAGTATCACAAGAGTCTAGATCCAATGATACGCAGTATCACAAGAGTCTAGATCCAATGATATGCAGTATCACAAGAGTCTAGATCCAATGATACGCAGTATCACCAGAGTCTAGATCCAATGATACGCAGTATCACCAGAGTCTAGATCCAATGATACGCAGTATCACAAGTCTAGATACAATGATACACAGTATCACAAGAGTCTAGATACAATGATACGCCGGATCATATGAGTCTAGATTTCTAGATCTACTTGTGCTAAGATTTTAAATTTTTTTTTACAATTCCTTTTTTCAGTTTTCAGCTTGCAAAATTCATGACCAAAACCTTGGTGGAACTTGGACACTAATCTCGCAAATGGCTCTAATGATCTTCCGAAAATTTGGCAGTTGGTGTAAAATGTTTGTAAAATATTTAGCATGTTTCGGATGAAGATAATTTATTTCCTATTCCAGACTCCCGCAGGACGACGGGGAATAGCAGCGGGCTGGGTATGAACCCGGAACTATTGAGACAACCGAACGACAGTCCAGAGACCATGCAGCCAAGGTGTGGTCATAGCTGAGTGCAAGAATAACTGCATGTAATATGGTCATAGCTGAGTGCAAGAATAACTGCATGTAATATGGACATAGCTGAGCGACCATTAACACTGACACTCTTTCACCCATTCTATTCTATTCTATGGGGCCACGGTGGGTGAGTGGTTAAGCGCTTGACTTTGGAACCTGGGGTCAGGGATTTTAAATTTCGGGATTTTTAGGGTGCCCCTGAGTCCACCCAGCGCTAATGGGTACCTGACTTTAGTTGGGGAAAGTAAAGACGGTTGGTCGTTGTGCTGGCCACATGACACCCTGCTCTCTAAGCGTGGGCCACAGAAACAGATGACCTTAACATCATCTGCCCTTTAGATCGCAAGGTCTCAAAAGGGAAGTTTATATTATATTATGTTATGTTATATTTACTAATTTACCCCCTCCCTTTTTTTAAAACAGTGACTGCAACAGAAACAATATCTAAGAGAAAGCAGATCTGCTGTTGATTTTGGAAGAAAAATGTGTGTGACTTTAATAAGTAGCCCAAATTTCTTTTATGAAGCTTTCTTTCCTTTCTGATACAATGCAGAGCTATTTATCGTGTGATTTTCATTACGTGTCTGAAAAAAAAAGAAATAATTTGACATTCATATGTTGCCGTACTTTTTAAAAGCAAGGTGTTAAATCAATGAAAGCAGTGTATTCTGATTGACAGACTCAAAATACTGCTGTCAATCACTTGTAGACATCACAGTATAAAGGTAAAGGATTACTCTGGTGTTCTATTAATGCCAAATAATTTCATTGTATCAAACTTTTTTTAACAGCCACCGAAAAAATGCCGAAATATCCGAAGACGTGGAGACTATTCAAGAGAAAGATTTTCTAGCTCTAGTTCTCAAGCCAAATTTAAATTAGTTTCTAATTGTACTTGGAAACATTAGAATGGTCAAACTAGAGTTTACCCAGTGTGGCCAGTGAGCTAGTAATTCTTTTCCAACTGTCAAATTTTCTAGGAAAATCTTTAGAGCCATTTTCGAGAATCACGTCCACACACCTTTTGCCCACCCAGAAGGATAGAGGAAGTTGAGAGTTAGTCATATTGGTTTTTTTTTTGGAGAGAATAGTAGTCGAGGGAGGTCGACCTATAACTAGAGTGTGACAATCAAGTGGCTAAATAGTTTACAATAGAATTTCTTAGACTGTTGGGCTTGCTGGTAAACTACTATCTATCTGTCTCTAAATAATAATTCAAACTCTACACTGTGTCTGGTGACATGCAGAAATGAAAACATGCGACTAGGACAAAACATTTAAACGCTAGCAATTCAAGATCTTCTCTTAGAACTAATAAATGTATGAGAGGGGAGATCATCCTTGAAGAAAACACCAGAAGGGTGTACTCGAACAATCATTTCAAACTAAGGTTCATGTGAAGGATAGAGACATGTTAGTTATGAACAGAACATTTTATTGTTTAAACTAAAGGCGTTTTAAAAGTTGTAGCTTCTAGTTAGAGACTTTTTTCTTCTGTGTATTTTCTCTCTCCCCCCACCCCCTTTTCCCCATTACAATTTTGCTCCGCTTCATTTAACTGAAAATACGTGGTGATAGCTTTACCATTTGTGAAACACATTTGTATCCAACAATCCCTCTTCTAGCAAGCAGCAGAGCAGCGTGTACATTATCTGAGCTGAAGTCATTGTGATGTACATCTAGAGGCCATTCGTTCAATGCTATTCAAGACTAATTCAGTTGAGTCTCTTACTCTTCACCGTGATGAATTTTCTAAATGAATAAGAATCTTTCTCTATCTATCTATCTATCTATCTATCTATCTATCTATCTATCTATCTATCTATCTATCTATCTATCTATCTATCTATCTATCTATCTATCCATCTATCCATCCATCCATCCATCCATCCATCCATCCATCATTCCATCTATCTATCTATCTATCTATCTATCTATCTATCTATCTATCTATCTATCTATCTATCTATGTGCTGTATTCTTTCTTTTCACCACTGTGTGATACTTGTGACCAAGTATCGCAAGACGCGTGAAAACTTTGCACACTTATGTTCTTACTTCAGATAGTTTTGTTCCCATCTGATGTCAGCAAGTCCCAATAAAAACACTTACACTTTTGTACAGTAGCCATGGAACTATGCAGTAGCTACTTTTTTGTGAGAAAATTATTTTCATGACAAAAGTAATCTCCAAAAGTCGAGAGCTTGTTTATGGACTAGTGAAAGGTTAAATAAACTATTGACTTGTGACGATTGTCTGTCCTCGTGGGAAATGTTTATACGGAAAGCCATTTTGTGGGAAGAGTGGTTGTCCCTGCTATACCGCCAGAGCGGACAATGGCAGTCAACGATGTGTTAGTGTTAGGCCATTGTTCGGTCAGTAGAGTCCGAACTCTAACTACGGTCGGTTTCGGACTTCTTCAAAACATGCTCTTCGTTTTCACTGGTTAGTTTCAGTAATTCATTTCTGTCCACTGGTCAATGATTGACGGTGTTGGCAACATGTCTGCTACCTCTGTCAATTTTCTAAAAGTTTCAAGTAAAACTCCCTGGGGTGAGGATACATTCTTTCTACTAGAGGATAACTAGAATCCCACGGGATTTTATCACAAAAATCTAGGGAAAGAGAAAGAGAGAGAGAGAGAGAGAGAGATGTAAATAAAATAAATTTAAACTAAATGTAATTCTTATTTTTCTTATCTATTTACATTGAGTGGCATTTGCTAGGGTAAGTAATTGTATCCATTACGGGTAGGATTAGTAATTCATGTTGATTGCTAGCAGGACCGGACTTATAGGCAAACTAGGCAACCACCTAGGGCCTCCGATTACCCTCGCACAGGTCTACAAACATTTTTTAGAGAAAAAAAATTTCACATGGATCAAAACTCAAACATAGCAGAACCTTATGGCTCTGTGTCTACTAGCCTAGATCTCTTTCTCTCTCTCTAAGTCTCTACTGTATGTGTATGTTTCTGTTGTGTTGTCTGTATCTGAGAACAGAGTCCTTGTAATCAGCAAATTTCCATAAGGATCAATAAAGCAGTCTTAGTCTTACTGGTACTATGATTTTAGGTTAAGATCTACTTGTTACATGCTAGAAGACCATTGTTTTTTCCTTTTGGTGAAATGTCGAAACGTTATTTCTAGTCCGGTGGCAGAGTGTCATCCATGAAACATATTAGTGCTAGCGGCGTTATTGGAACTCATTTGTCGATGTAGATATAGTTAAAGACTGTTTATAATTAATTGCCTATTTTTCGGTCTTAATTTTTTGCTCTTCTATTTCATTTGGGGCCAACCTATTGACTTTGCCTAGGGCCTTCAATTACCTAAGGCCGGCCCTGTATGCTAGTCATTAGGTGTGTACAGTTTATAATGGTTCTCGGTATATTTACAGCAATTTTGGTTTATGTGGAGAAATTAGAAATAAATGTGTTACTTGATCGGCGCAAATATTCGTAAGACGTCTCTCTCTCTGCTCTTTCACTCAACTGAAGAGTGGCATCTGGGTCGTGTGATATGCGCTCTGGACCATCAATTTGTTGGTTCCGGGTGAACATCTTGCGATTTTTATACAGATTGTCTTTTAGAAGGCAATTCTAGCATCTCGATCAGGACATTGGACAAACTAGATCTGTGATCATATATAGCCTATAAATAGGAATATACATGGGCGTAGCCAGTAGGGGGTTCTTGGGGTTCAACCCCCCCCCCGAAATGAAATCCCCCCCCCCGATGGGGGGGGGGGGATCGGAATTCAGTAATTGATTTTTTGCTTTGATTTTGTTTATTTTGGGTGACAGGGTTAGGGTTAGCCAAAGGGTTTTGAGTTTAAAATTCCCTACCAGGGGGGGGGGGGTTGAGTTTAAAACCCCTACCAGCGGGTTTTGAGTTTAAAACCCCTTATCAGGGTTTTTTTTGCAGTTAAATCCCTCTCTTCTAATAACAAAACAAAACAAAAAAAGGAGACGACTATCCCCCAATGCCACAGTCTCAGGAAGATTTTGATTTTATACCCCCCCCCCCTATTCAATATAAAAAAGGCAAATTACACTCAAAATTCTATGAGCGTCGCCTAAGGGTATTGAGTTGAACCCCCTCCCCTCCTCTTCAGTAGGGTTTCAAGCTAAAAAATACCTTTTCAATATAAGAAAAAAATCCAATTACGCACTTAAAATGTTATGAGCGTAGGTAAATGGGTTTCGACTCAGTTTTGACTTTAAACCCCTTTTAGCGGGGCTTGAAGGTAAAAAATACTTCTTTAATATTAAAAACAAAGCAAATTATACACTCAAAATTCTATGAGTGTAGTCAAAGGGGTTTTGAGTTTAAACTCTCCTCCAGTGGAGTTTGAAGCTAAAAAAAATAACTCTTCAATATAAAAAAGGCACTCAAAATGTTATGAGAGTTGCCAAAAGGGGTTTTGAGTTTAAACCCCCTTTCAGCGGGGTTCGATGCTATAAAAAAATACCTCTTTAATATAAAAAAAGCAAATTACACACACAAATTATTTGAGCGTAGCATAGCCAAGCCAATTGGGAGTTTTGAGTTTAAACCCCTCTCCTACAGTTTGCTTTTCTTAGACGTTTAAAACCCCTCCAGATGGTTTTGAGTTACAAAAAAATTCTAAAGCAAACTACAGTTACCAAATACTATGACCGTAGCTAAATGGGGTTTTGAATTTAAAAAAAGAGAGATTTTTAGTTTAAAATCCACAACAGATGATTTTGACGATAAAACTTCCCTTTTCGATATAAAATCTAAAGCAAACTACAGTCACATAATTCCAAGAGCGTATTCAAGAGAGGCTACACTTTTCTTCCAGTGGCGGGGCTCCATAAATAAAGTGCTTTGAAAAGTCATCTGTCGAAATTGAAAAACACTAAATGTGCCTCAAAAAAGATGGCTAAGATTGATATTAGGAGTCATTTATAGAGATCGGGTCTAAATCAAGGAAATCCTATGCCGAATTGGGAGTCGACCCCTTAGTAAGGTTGTGACAGAGCGTCGCATGAGGTTTGCGGAACATGTTCTCCGACAAAATGAATTACGCATACTTAAGGGTTGCGATGACATGAACTTTTTAATAGCAGGAAAATTTACTGTAGATACCTCAGAACATTCATTTTGTTGGCTTTCAATACCAGAAATAGTGCTTGGCGGCAGGGCTTCGCCCCGCGCTGGGGGAGCTCCAAGCGCTCCCCCAGATTCCATTGCTGTCAATGGCGGGGAGTCTACAATTTTTCCACTAACTCCAGGAAGAAACAATGTAGGGCATAATAAACGTCTTTCTAAAGAATGAAGGGTCAGAATGTAATAAAGATCATGTACACACACACATACATGCTGTTAATGCTATTAATTTTTGTCTTCTCCGGGGGGGGGGGGGGGAAGGGGGACGGGGGAATTATACAAAGTAGGCTTTTTAAACTTAGGTAGGCTAATTTATTTAGATAGTCTTATTCATCTTCATAATTAGACATATGCTAATAAACGTATATTTTCTGAGCTCTTGTCTCTTTAACTGCCTCTTGAAATACAAACTAGTATTTATTTTGTTTTCCAATGGGTTGAACATCTCGGCTATCGGTCTAGTCAGTTCTATTTAAACCAGAATTTCATTCAGTGTGTGGCCAAGTCGGCCTCTGCTTGCCTCATTATCTTCGCAAGTTGCTATTGTTCAAGAATCGGTTACCGTGAGACAGAGAGAAACCCAAGTTGGAGATACTGACAGATAGCAGGACGTCGTCTAACAGGAAGACCTGCTGGGCCATTCGGGGAGCTACTCAAGAACGACAAATCGACTGAATCGCTTGGTTGCTTCCCCTAGATGTCTTGTCTCCCTTGCACTAATTCATTAGCCCTGCACAATCATTTTTTTTTAAATTTTATTTTGTATAGTCAAGTGTCACAGAAATAAAAAGATGGAACAGCAAGGGAGGGAAAGACAGGTGGGCAGGACAGTGAGGGCAAGGCAATCTTTTTTTTTTTTTGAATGTTCGAAGGGACAATGTAGGAAGAATAAGACTATGTTGTAAGAAGTATAATACTATGTTGTAAGAAGTATAAGACTATGTTGTAAGAAGTAAAAGACTATGTTGTATGAAGTATAAGACTATGTTGTAAGAAGTATGAGACTATGTTGTAAGAAGTATAAGACTATGTTGTATGAACTATAAGACTATGTTGTAAGAAGTATAAGACTATGTTGTAAGAAGTATAAGACTATGTTGTATGAAGTATAAGACTATGTTGTAAGAAGTATAAGACTATGTTGTATGAAGTATAAGACTATGTTGTAAGAAGTAAAAGACTATGTTGTATGAAGTATAAGACTATGTTGTAAGAAGTATAAGACTATGTTGTAAGAAGTATATGGAAATGTTGTAAGAAGTAAAAATCTATGTTGTAAGAAGTATAAAACTATGTTGTAAGAAGTATAAATCTATGTTGTAAGAAGTAAAAGACTATGTTGTAAGAAGTATAAGTATATGTTGTATGAAGTATAAAACTATGTTGTAAGAAGTCTAAGGCTATGTTGTAAGAAGTATAAGACTATGTTGTATGAAGTATAAAACTATGTTGTAAGAAGTAAAAGACTATGTTGTAAGAAGTAAAAGACTATGTTGTAAGAAGTTAAAATCTATGTTGTAAGAAGTATAAGACTATGTTGTATGAAGTATAAGACTATGTTGTAATAAGTATAAGACTATGTTGAAAGAAGTAAAAGACTATGTTGTATGAAGTATAAAACTATGTTGTAAGAAGTATAAGTAAATGTTGTAAGAAGTATAAATCTATGTTGTAAAAAGTATAAAACTATGTTGTAAGAAGTATAAATCTATGTTGTAAGAAGTAAAAGACTATGTTGTAAGAAGTATAAGACTATGTTGTATAAAGTATAAAACTATGTTGTAAGAAGTCTAAGGCTATGTTGTAAGAAGTATAAGACTATGTTGTAAGAAGTATAAATCTATGTTGTAAGAAGTAAAAGACTATGTTGTAAGAAGTAAAAGACTATGTTGTAAGAAGTTAAAATCTATGTTGTAAGAAGTATAAGACTATGTTGTAAGAAGTAAAAGACTATGTTGTAAGAAGTATAAGACTATGTTGTAAGAAGTATAAAACTATGTTGTAAGAAGTAAAAGACTATGTTGTAAGAAGTAAAAGACTATGTTGTAAGAAGTATAAATCTATGTTGTAAGAAGTATAAGACTATGTTATAAGAAGTATAAATCTATGTTGTAAGAAGTAAAAGACTATGTTGTAAGAAGTATAAGACTATGTTGTATGAAGTATAAATCTATGTTGTAAAAAGTATAAGGCTATGTTGTAAGAAGTAAAAAACTATGTTGTAAGAAGTATAAATCTATGTTGTAAGAAGTAAAAGACTATGTTGTAAGAAGTAAAAGACTATGTTGTAAGAAGTATAAAACTATATTGTAAGAAGTATAAGACTATGTTGTAAGAAGTATAAATCTATGTTTTAAGAAGTATAAGACTATGTTGTATGAAGTATAAAACTATGTTGTATGAAGTATAAGGCTATGTTGTAAGAAGTATAAGACTATGTTGTATGAAGTATAAAACTATGTTGTAAGAAGTATAAAGCTATGTTGTAAGAAGTATAAGACTATGTTGTATGAAGTATAAGACTATGTTGTAAGAAGTATAAGACTATGTTGTAAGAAGTATAAAACTATGTTGTAAGAAGTATAAATCTATGTTGTAAGAAGTATAAGGCTATGTTGTATGAAGTATAAAACTATGTTGTAAGAAGTATAAGACTATGTTGTAAGAAGTATAAGACTATGTTGTAAGAAGTATAAATCTATGTTGTAAAAAGTAAAAGACTGTTGTAAGAAGTAAAAGACTATGTTGTAAGAAGTATAAAACTATGTTGTAAGAAGTATAAAACTATGTTGTAAGAAGTATAAATCTATGTTGTAAGAAATAAAAGACTATGTTGTACGAAGTATAAGACTATGTTGTATGAAGTATAAGACTATGTTGTAAGAATTATAAAACTATGTTGTAAGAAGTATAAGACTATGTTGTATGAAGTATAAGACTATGTTGTAAGAAGTAAAAGACTATGTTGTAAGAAGTAAAAGACTATGTTGTATGAAGTATAAAACTATGTTGTAAGAAGTATAAGGAAATGTTGTAAGAAGTATAAATCTATGTTGTAAGAAGTATACAACTATGTTGTAAGAAGTATAAATCTATGTTGTAAGAAGTAAAAGACTATGTTGTAAGAAGTATAAAACTATGTTGTAAGAAGTATAAATCTATGTTGTAAGAAGTATAAATCTATGTTGTAAGAAGTAAAAGAATATGTTGTAAGAAGTATAAGACTATGTTGTATGAAGAATAAAAATATGTTGTAAGAAGTCTAAGGCTATGTTGTAAGAAGTATAAAACTATGTTGTAAGAAGTGTAAAACTATATTGTAAGACGTATAAGACTATGTTGTAAGATGTATAAATCTATGTTGTAATAAGATGTATAAATCTATGTTGTAAGAAGTATAATACTATGTTGTATGAAGTATAAAACTATGTTGTAAGAAGTAAAAGACTATGTTGTAAGAAGTAAATGACTATGTTGTAAGAAGTTAAAAAATCTATGTTGTAAGAAGTATAAGATTATGCTGTAAGAAATATAAAACTATGTTGTATGAAGTATAAGACTATGTTGTAAGAAGTATAAATCTATATTGTAAGAATTATAAGACTATGTTGTATGAAGTATAAGACTATGTTATAAGAAGTATAAGACTATGTTGTAAGAAGTATAAGACTATGTTGTATGAAGTATAAGACTATGCTGTAAGAAGTATAAAACTATGTTGTAAGAAGTATAAGACTATGTTGTAAGAAGTATAAATCTATGTTGTAAGAAGTATAAAACTATGTTGTAAGAAGTATAAATCTATGTTGTAAGAAGTAAAAGACTGTTGAAACAAGTAAAAGACTATGTTGTAAGAAGTATAAAACTATGTTGTAAGAGGTATAAAACTATGTTGTAAGAAGTATAAATCTATGTTGTAAGAAGTAAAAGACTATGTTGTAAGAAGTATAAGACTATGTTGTATGAAGTATAAAACTATGTTGTAAGAAATCTAAGGCTATGTTGTAAGAAGTATAAGACTATGTTGTAAGAAGTATAAAACTATGTTGTAAGAAGTATAAGACTATGTTGTAAGAAGTATAAATCTATGTTGTAAGAAGTATAAGACTATGTTGTATGAAGTATAAAACTATGTTGTAAGAAGTATAAGGCTATGTTGTATGAAGTATAAAACTATGTTGTAAGAAGTATAAGACTATGTTGTAAGAAGTATAAGACTATGTTGTAAGAAGTATAAATCTATGTTGTAAGAAGTAAAAGACTGTTGAAACAAGTAAATGACTATGTTGTAAGAAGTATAAAACTATGTTGTAAGAGGTATAAAACTATGTTGTAAGAAGTATAAAACTATGTTGTAAGAAGTATAAATCTATGTTGTAAGAAGTATAAATCTATGTTGTAAGAAGTAAAAGAATATGTTGTAAGAAGTATAAGACTATGTTGTATGAAGAATAAAAATATGTTGTAAGAAGTCTAAGGCTATGTTGTAAGAAGTATAAAACTATGTTGTAAGAAGTGTAAAACTATATTGTAAGACGTATAAGACTATGTTGTAAGATGTATAAATCTATGTTGTAATAAGATGTATAAATCTATGTTGTAAGAAGTATAATACTATGTTGTATGAAGTATAAAACTATGTTGTAAGAAGTAAAAGACTATGTTGTAAGAAGTAAATGACTATGTTGTAAGAAGTTAAAAAATCTATGTTGTAAGAAGTATAAGTTTATGCTGTAAGAAATATAAAACTATGTTGTATGAAGTATAAGACTATGTTGTAAGAAGTATAAATCTATATTGTAAGAATTATAAGACTATGTTGTATGAAGTATAAGACTATGTTATAAGAAGTATAAGACTATGTTGTAAGAAGTATAAGACTATGTTGTATGAAGTATAAGACTATGCTGTAAGAAGTATAAAACTATGTTGTAAGAAGTATAAGATTATGTTGTAAGAAGTATAAATCTATGTTGTAAGAAGTATAAAACTATGTTGTAAGAAGTATAAATCTATGTTGTAAGAAGTAAAAGACTGTTGAAACAAGTAAATGACTATGTTGTAAGAAGTATAAATCTATGTTGTAAGAGGTAAAAGACTATGTTGTAAGAGGTATAAAACTATGTTGTAAGAAGTATAAATCTATGTTGTAAGAGGTAAAAGACTATGTTGTAAGAAGTATAAAACTATGTTGTAAGAAGTATAAGACTATGTTGTAAGAAGTATAAATCTATGTTGTAAGAAGTATAAGACTATGTTGTATGAAGTATAAAACTATGTTGTAAGAAGTAAAAGACTATGTTGTAAGAAGTAAAAGACTATGTTGTAAGAAGTTAAAATCTATGTTGTAAGAAGTATAAGACTATGTTGTAAGAAGTAAAAGACTATGTTGTAAGAAGTATAAGACTATGTTGTATGAAGTATAAAACTATGTTGTAAGAAGTAAAAGACTATGTTGTAAGAAGTAAAAGACTATGTTGTAAGAAGTATAAATCTATGTTGTAAGAAGTATAAGACTATGTTGTAAGAAGTATAAAACTATGTTGTAAGAAGTATAAGACTATGTTGTAAGAAGTATAAATCTATGTTTTAAGAAGTATAAGACTATGTTGTATGAAGTATAAAACTATGTTGTATGAAGTATAATGCTATGTTGTAAGAAGTATAAGACTATGTTGTATAAAGTTTAAAACTATGTTGTAAGAAGTAAAAGGCTATGTTGTAAAATTAAAAGACTATGTTGTATGAAGTATAAAACTATGTTGTAAGAAGTATAAATCTATGTTGTAAAAAGTATAAGACTATGTTGTAAGAAGTATAAAACTATGTTGTAAGAAGTATAAGACTATGTTGTAAGAAGTAAAAGACTGTTGTAACAAGTAAAAGACTATGTTGTAAGAAGTATAAAACTATGTTGTAAGAGGTATAAAACTATGTTGTAAGAAGTATAAATCTATGTTGTAAGAAGTAAAAGACTATGTTGTATGAAGTATAAAACTATGTTGTAAGAAATCTAAGGTTATGTTGTAAGAAGTATAAGACTATGTTGTATGAAGTATAAAACTATGTTGTATGAAGTATAAAACTATGTTGTAAGAAGTAAAAGACTATGTTGTAAGAAGTAAAAGACTATGTTGTAAGAAGTATAAATCTATGTTGTAAGAAGTATAAGGCTATGTTGTAAGAAGTATAAGACTATGTTGTAAGAAGTATAAAACTATGTTGTAAGAAGTATAAGACTATGTTGTAAGAAGTATTAATCTATGTTGTAAGAAGTATAAGACTATGTTGTAAGAAGTATAAGACTATGTTGTAAGAAGTATAAAACTATGTTGTAAGAAGTATAAGGCTATGTTGTAAGAAGTATAAAACTATGTTGTAAGAAGTATAAGACTATGTTGTAAGAAGTATAAGGCTATGTTGTAAGAAGTATAAAACTATGTTGTAAGAAGTATAAGGCTATGTTGTAAGAAGTATAAGGCTATGTTGTAAGAAGTATAAGACTATGTTGATGCTACTAGGTTCTTAAAACCGAGTATAAAAGTTTTCTTCTGGTGAAAATGAATGTACAAGAGAATCCTTCAACCAACTTTCAAGATCCACAGCAATACTATTGAGCTTAGGATTCTATTTCTAAATGCAGTCAACACATTTCTGTATCTGGTCTCAATATTTCGAGACATTTGTATCAGACTTTATTGGAAATGTTGTTTTTTTTTTGAAATACCACTCGATGCCACTAATAATGGCATTACGTGCAGACCAAGCCGTTGTCCACCTGGCGGTCGATTTCATTGTTCTTTCCGTCTGCTCTTTGACCTCAATAAGGGATTGTTTCTTTGAGTCTCGAACGTTTGCCCCGCAGCCTCCAACTGTCTCTTTCCGAGACTCTTTGCTGCCAGATACTATCCTCTATGCCAGTCAATTGCGGATCCAGGGGGGGGGGGGAACGAATTGTAGTACAGAATTCACACAATTTGTATACGAATTTAGTACTTATATATGCTAATTATTTATATTTCAACCTATTTTTTAGATTATAGATCATTTCGCCCCTCCCCCTAGTATGTTGGACGATTTGGTGGGGTCGGGAGGGAGCGATGGGATCAATCCCGCCCCCCCCCCTTTTTAACTTTCCAGTGGGGGGGGGGGTCCAATTTATTTGTTGAAATCACAGCTTGATAACATAATCAATTAAATATCTAGATGATTAAAACTTGTTATTGATATTTTAACCGATCTTTATATTATGTCGTTCCCCTGTTGGCCGATTGGGTTGGGGGGGGGCGAATACATCTACTGCCCTTCCCACCTTAACACTTTGAGGGGGGGGGGGGCAGTCCTACTTTTATGGAGAAATCATAGTTTGTGAACAAAATTAGTTGAATTAATATATACATTTTATATTATGTCGCTCCCCTTCTGGTATCTTGGCCGATTCGGTGGGGTAGGGGGGAGGGCAATTGCATGTACTGCCCTCCCCACTCTAGCCCTCTGAGTAGGGGGGGCGGTTCTATTTTTATGGAGAAATCATAGTTTGTGAACAAAATTAGTTGAATATCTATATAATATAAGCTACGTATTGATATTTGAACCCATTTGTATATTATGTCGCACCGCACTCTAATCTCAAATTTTATGATTAGTAAATATAAAATGAAAAAGGGTTGTACCAGAAGGGAGGGGTGATACAATGTAATCGCCTTTCCCCCCCTCCCGACAAACCAATACTTTTTCTTTTTGTATTATAGTTAAGCGCTCCCCTAGACTCTCAAGCTTGCACAAGAGGAAGGCCTCAACATGACTGGGTTTTTTTTCGAGAAGGTTGAGAAACATTGCTTTTTTTTAATTCTCATATATATTTGTTTGTTTGACGACGGGGGATGGGAGCGGGCAGGGTTTGAACCCTCGATAAATCCGGACGACAGTCCAGCGCACGTTTATGCATAGGGTTGGGGTTTACTGGGCGTTAGGGCTAAGGTTTGGAAATAAATCGCCCCCCCCCCCCGTCCAAAGTTCTGAATCCGCAAGTGAAGCCAATGGCTCCTGAGTTGATCTTTATAGCGCTTTCGGAAGGCACCTCTGTTAGCCATCCTCCTTTAAGCTCGCCATTGGCATGCAGTCATCTCCCCATGAGAGATAAGTGTCCGACCCAGCGCAGCTGTCGAATGGTTATTAGTGCTTCTATACTGTCCACACTGGCCTGCAGCAAAACATAATTATTTGTGATGTAGTCTTGCCAGCGTATGCCCATCATGAGGGGAAAGCACCTTTGGTGGAAATGTTTGAGGAACCTTAAATACCTTCCATAGAGCACTCAGGTCTTAGGGCCATACAAGAGTGTAGTGAGAACCACTGCTTTATAAACATTGATTTTTTGTTGCTAGGTGAAGAGACCTATTCCGCCATACTCTCAGACCAAATTTGCCATTGCAAGACGGCTTTTTATTTCTCTGGACAGTGACGCATTTTTGGACAATGTGCTGCCTAGGTAGGTTAAGTTGTCAACAAAATAGACGAGATGGCCATTCAACTTGTTGCCAATATTGTATATGCAATCATTATCACCACGATAAGGTAAGTAAGTTACCTTCAGTAAGTTTTTGAGATCTACATAGGATCGAATTCTGATCAGGGTCTAATTTGTCATTGTTTACTTTTAACAAAGCCAAGTCATCAAACAATGATTTATTTCCCATTACTCTGTGACTACACATTGATCAAGTGTATTTGGTTTGAACTACTAGCAAACAGAACTGATTAAACAACATTTTAGAAAACAAAGACATTGTCAATTTGTACAAGTTTTAATTGAACTATTTACAAAATGTTTTATTTCATGCACAAGAAAAGACACACATGTTAGCCAGGTTAAGAAAACATAAAGACACAAAGCAATAAAATGTTGTCCACTCTCTCAGTCAGGTCCACACACAAGTCCAGCCACACAGTGTCTACAAGACAAGCTTGATTATTTCAAAGTAATACCAAATAAAACCATACCACAAAATATACAACTATGCATATATTCTTGTGTTGTGCAATGAACTAAACAAAAAGTTCCATTAATACAATAGTTAGTCCATTGTTTGACTTGAATTTTATATTTTGTTAAAAAAATGTTCATTTTGTTTGAAACATTTTAAAATAAAAACAATTTGGAAACACATGTTTTTATAGATCAATTAGATCCTTCTAGGAGTCCATTAACCACTCCAGTTGTATGGAAACTTTAGTGTGCAGTGTGTAAGTCATCTATTGTGTATCATAGGAGCTAACTGTTAGACCTGGCACCCTAAAATGTGGTTGGAGTCACCTCAGCCCTGCCATTGAGTCTCCCTAATTCTATATGCATCTATAATCACACACACACACACACACACATGTACAGAAACTGTTGCTACAAATACAAAGAACCAGATAGTTCTAAACCCAGTGTGAAATCAATCAATCAATCAATACATTTCATGAGGCACTGGGCAACATACAAAACAAAATACAGATGGGACAAATAAGTAGGACCAGAAAGTATGATATTACAAAATGGAGGACTGAAGCCAAACAATGTTTTTACAAGGTGGAGAACTAAAGCCAAATAATGTTTGCAGCTAAACACTTTGGCCAACTACAACAGCAATTAGCCAATCGGGCAAGGATCAGCTGGTACTTCTATAACATAGTGTCAGGACCAAACTTATTTAGTACTTTATACATTGCGAGTCAATGGAACAAAAAAAAAAAGACAGGCTTGAAAAAACACAATGAGTTCAGACTGGATTGTTTTACCCTTGAACATAATGACACATACATTTATAATGTTCTTGTGTTCCTAAACCAATGCAAATTTGTTCATTAGTTAAAATAGCTATGAGAAGATTGTTGTTTTTCAAATATATAACAACCATACAATAGCACAAATAGTCATTCAACCACACAAAGCACCAAAGATGGAATAATCTCCAAATCAACTAGCATACATGTAATATCTGAGTCAAACAATTAATCATACATTTTGTATCAAAGCCACACAGACTAGAAACCTTGCATCAGAGAGTTCTATATGGATCATTTAAAGCTAAACTCAGGAAAAATCTGAGTATGTGACATCATTAAAATAACAACTAGAAGCATCCAAAAATCTCTTGACAGATCCACTGGTTTAGATCACCCCTCTCTCTGATCACTTAACAATGATGGAACATGACTATGATAAAGTAAGATTGTATAAAAATGATACAGCGGTCTACCAGAAATATATATTATTGAAATAAATATAAAAAACTATTGTGCTGTGGGACGTCTTATTCTACAGCTCTGTACTACTTGTAAAATTGTGAATGAATCCTATTGGTGAGGATAAAGGATAAGAGAGAGAGAGCAGATCATTTAAATATGAAAACAATTTGAAATCATCTTGGCAGAGGTGCAGGGGAGGATGTCAGTAAAAAGTAAAAGCAACTTCATAACTTCACTAATTAGATCATTATCTAACTATTCATTTATTTGTAATACTAACTAAACAATAAATATTTCTAAATAATGAAAACAAAAACTGTACCTATTATTATTTAAAAATACCTACTAAGTAACCCAATCCACAATTAAGTTCTAATGTAGACCAGTTACTACTTGACCATAATGATATAGCGCTCAGTCCATTTCAAGCAAATTAAATCTGCATCTTGGTGTCAAAATAAAAAACACATTTACAGTGGAGGTAAAGCTAAATGTTTTGTAGGTCCAGGGTTGTTGTCTAAAATAACTAGAGTTGAGATGAGGCTCATCAGATCTCAGGTTCTAGCAGCCACGTGTCTAGCTACAGTGTTTGGGTATAGATGTCACACTCACAGTATTTATGTAACACAGTTGATAAAATAGATAACATTAACTAGTAATAGTCTGCTGTGTAGTACTACAGCACATCTACTACACCTGTACTGTGTACTATAACACATACAAATAGTTTTGTTGTTTGCACCCAACTCACAGACACTTGGAACATATGCCCCACTAGAGTTTTGTTGTTTGCATCCAACTCACAGACACTTGGAACACATGCCCCACTAGAGTTTTGTTGTTTGCATCCAACTCACAGACACTTGGAACACATGCCCCACTAGAGTTTTGTTGTTTGCATCCAACTCACAGACACTTGGAACACATGCCCCACTAGAG